>NJDC01001664.1:0-25471 GCA_002245475.1 Calephelis virginiensis | reverse complement strand
CTGGTCAAGTCTATTTTAGGAAGCAATAACCAAAACCAAAAAAAAAAGAAACACCATTACTTGGACTTGAAAGAACTTGTTTTGCGATAACATACAGTAAGTTTCATTTCGCCGGCTGATATAATATCTGAACAAATAATAAAATGGAAAAAAGGTCGCTAGTGTGACATTTCGTGTATCTGATTGAGAATTTTACCTAGAAAATAGCGATAAGAAAAACAAATTACGTAAGAAAAAACGTAGTTGCAATCGTAAAAATTTAATTTCGCTTTCATTGGCCACACTTAAAACTGGGAGCGGATTGAAGAATGATGTTTCAGAGAATAGACAGGTAAATCGGCACGCAAAAGAGGGCGTTCGTTGCTATTTATTTAATACTTTAATGCACACAAAAAGCATAAATATACAAAATACAGGAGCAGTAAAAGTGCATAAAAATGTTAATGTTCTTAATATTTCCAAACATAGACATTTACCCGGAGGTTTCCTAAAACCCTTTATCATGTTACTGTAAAGTAAAATCTGTTTTTATTAGTAGTATTAAAGACATAACATTTGGGGATTTTCTCGTATATAAAAATAACAGTAATAGTACACTTTGCCTAAGCAATCTTTACTTGTTCTATTAGGTTTCTTGCATGTTATGTATTCCACAAAAAAAATATTAATTCACAATTGGTTCCAAAATGTATATTACTATACATTATCCCTTTATCATTTTACTGTTCAGTAAAATCTGTTTTATTAGCTCTTTATCTCAAATAAAACATTTGGTGATTTTCTCTTTTATAAAAATAACAGTAATAGTACACAATTCTGAGTACCCACCAAATGAGTTCATCATTACAGATGAAATTCACTACTTAAGGATTATTGAATATTGACATGTCAAGTGCCATAACGAAATCCGACTGTTAGGTACCTTTCTATGCTTAAAAAGAATGATTGTTTTGAATTGAAAGGTATGGCAATTGGCAGCCGATAAAATACGCTTGTTCGTTGAATACATAAATATGTAAAAATAATTTAAAATTACGATATGAGGATTTTATTATCCATGACTAATAAAGCTGGGCAAATTCAGTTTTAGTGAATTAATTCTTAACGTATCTTTAGATCCGTTTTCAACCGACTACGAAAAGGAGGAGGTGCTCAATTCGATTGAATGTCTGTTTTCTTTTATGATATTGGAAGGCAAACAAGCAGACAGATTTCCTGATGGTAAGAAATTCTCGCCGCCTAGAGACACCAAAGTTGGTAATGGTACGTTGCCAACCTGAGGCCGGGATGTTAGGCCTCGAGCAAAAGTAAGTTTGCCTGCTACCTTACCCTACAAACTGGAACACGTTATGACATTATGGCGGCAGGAATAGATAAGGTGGTGGTACCAATCCGGGTGAGTCGCTGCGAAACTCTACCACCTAGTTAGATGTCACGGTGTTAGTGACGGTAGGCCTATGCTCGCCTTTTACGAGCTGCCTGGCAGGAAGGCAGATAGTCTATTCTGCAAAGGAGCCCGGACCAACACGGGGTCCTGTTTTTTGTTTTGTGTTCTTTAAGCTATAACTCCTCCAAAGGTATAAAATTAGCATAAGGTATAATTAATTCACACTAAAGTGGTTCTATATAAATTCTAAAGGCAATTAGTTCTATGCTTATTGAATAAGTAATTGTTTACTCAGACAAAAATCGCTGTGGTCTAGGGGTTCGATGTTGGCGCTGACTAAAGACTTGAATTCTCAAGTCTGGCAACCGAAGAGTTTCTTAAATTTTGTTATAAACAACCGTTTCCAGGGTAGGCCAGCTCAAAAATGTGCTTTTTTTCAATTTGCTAATAAAAACGTTTCAGAAATTGGGTAAGTGCTTTCAACCTATCACATTGTGAGACTTGTGTCAAGTGTCTTTGTCCTTTGGCTAGTCGTGATTGCCCTGGATGTTCTTCTGACTACCTTTTAGGAGATACGGGTTTACTCCGCTAAAACAACATAATATTAAAAGTGAACTCGGTTTTACTACGTGTAAATTACCAATACAATACGTAGAGACGGCGACCTCTAGGTTTTTAAGACCGAAGTAATATTCTACTTATAATTAGTAGATGTAACAAATAGATACATCATCTTTGTAATAAAAACAAGTAATTATCATGAAACTGTAATCATCATAAACAATAATTACTCGTATTACAAATTACCAATGTAGTACCTATCTACCTACGTTGAGATGCATAAGTTGGTAGATTTTTTTTGATATTGGAAGGCAAACAAGCAGACGGATTTCCTGATGGTAAGAAATTCCCAACGCTTAGGGACACCAAAAGTGGTAACGGTGCGTTGCCAACCTGAGGCCGGGATGTTAAAGCAAAAGTAAGTTTACAGGCTACCTTACCCTCCGAATCGGAACACGTCAACAGCAAGCACTGACGTTATGGCTGCAGGAATAGGTAAGGCGGTGGTACCAATTCAGGCGAGTTGCTGCGAAACTCTCACTTTACGTTACGTTTTGCATTTACGACAGATAGAGAGGACAGAGAACAGGCACTCGGCTCTCCTGATGGTAAGAGTTACCATAAATTATATAGACGAATCGCGCTCCTGAGACCGAGTTGATGCTATAATGTGGAAATCTATCTGCTGATTTACCGGATCGGAATCGAAACACGAATATCACTCATTATGGCGACAGGAATAAGACAGGTTCCTATCCAGGTAAGTTAAAACACTGCCGCCATTAAATTTTATTAATTTTAACATGAAAATTAAAAAATAAAAATCCCCTAAAAACCTGTACAGGATGACGTTTTAAGTGCCTACCAGACAAATTTTCAGAAATGATTCGGAATCGATAACACTTTAGATCTATGAAGTAATTCATCATATTTATCCAACGCAAAATGCAAGATGGATGGTTAAACGTAAACAAAGCAAACTTCCCACCAACCACAGTCGAATTCGCAGGCTGGTGACGTCACGACTCGTACTAGGTACGATGTAGCGTGAAAGATCTTTACGAACTGTTATGTGTAATGTTTATAAAATAAAATATTACAATTTGGCAATAATATTTTAAATGCATTAATATGCCTCCCTATATCAAAATTTGACCGGTTTTCAAAGTTACTCTGTATAGTATCTGTGGTATTTTACTATACGTGTGATGTTTGTGAGGTTTTTAAAGGGTTTTCTAACTTTCGCCGATAGCATTTGCATATAACGACCCAAATATGTTAGATAGTTGAAGCAATTTAACTTATTTTTAGTATTTCATTTATACCTAGGACTAGGATAAATAGTGTTTGATATTTCAAAGTAGGTATACGGAGTACTCATCGTTTTATTAATTGGTTTCGGTCCGGTTAAGTATAAAATAAAAATGTGGGACAATAACCTACAAACATCTGAAAAATTTATATCTAAATGGTGAATGTTAAATTTTCGAAAAATGATCAAATTTTTTCCTATACTCTTTACTCAAAAATGCTTATAGATTTTTTAAACTGGATTCTTTTTACACAACAGAAATTTTATATATCCAAAACATTCTAATATACAAAATTCTTTAGAACTTACGTAACAAAAGACCAATGAAAATACTACTAAATAACTTTAGAAATTGTACATTATAAAAGATTGAATTTAATTTTCGATAAAAAAAGTAATTAGATTTATAATATAGTAATAATGAGGAACTTCAACAAAAAAGATTTATTTATTTGTTTTAATATGAGTAGATTGGTATCCATTCGCAACCATATCAAGAAGGAAGTAATTTCCAGTCAATTTACTCCGCGTAAGGTAATAGCTTGTAAGATTAATCTGTAGATTGATTGCATTTCGCATAAATTACATTTACATTGGGAAACTCCTTATATTTTGTGTTATTAATCGCACAGTTTGCTACATATACATTATATGTTTCTACATCTATCAACCATAATGTACGTTTCCACGCAAGTCTAGGACTAACCACAGCAACACTCGCTCCGCGTGTAGAAACTTTCCACCCAGAAAGTACCAAGTGCCGCAGACCCGCGTAGTTTACTCTTTTGTCGGACCCTCAGATAAAACCTGAGAAATTAGGTATCCCAGAAAATCCATTCACAAGGTATCCAAATATCTTTTTCTCCCTCCCTCACCCTTTTTATCTCCCTCTCCCTCTCGCTTTCGCTCTACTACCTCTGTCTCGCTCTTCGTCTCACTGTCTGTCTGTTTGTCTCAGTCTCCCCCCCCTCTCTCTCTCTCTGACCTCACTGTTGCGAATTTGCAAATTCAACTGTATTTATTATATTTTCAAGTTTTTTTTGACACACCCAGCTGTAACTTTAATAAAGTAACTTTGGAATAAGCACAGAAATTAAATGAAAAATATTTGGTTGCGGAATGTGTGTATCGAAAAGATGTAACAAAACTATTTACACATTTCGACATATTATTCTATCAACTTTATTTAACATTAGGATTAGGATTTCATTAATTTTAAAATGTAATACATTTAAGCTTATCTACAGTAAAATACCACCGTTTCCAAACCTAGCCAGGCAGGAGAAGAAACGGCGAAAGAAACTCCGCAATATGTTAGTCATTATTATAAATATTTTATTATTTGTTCTTGTCTGCAAAAGAATCTTCGACACAATATATTTTCTATAACAGTAAGTCAAATACCTTTTTTCGAAATCTTTTTAATGGAAGTGATTTAAGATTATCTTGAATTTGGATATATATGCGAATGGACATGGACAATAGATACATATTATTTTTAATTAATTATTAAGGCACATGCAGTTTTCACTATTTCTAAAATGTGACAAACTTCGGACGTCAATATTTTGAAAGTAGCAGTTTGAAATAAATTATGATGTTATTTACAAATACCTACACTTACAGCAATGAAAAATAAATAAGGTAAAGGTAATTATCACTACGAGTTTTGGCGCCATCGTGAATGAAGGTGGTCGTAAATTTTTCATTATTTATTGAACTTCGTGTTTACATTGAGTGAAATTGGTTAATTTAGGTGGGAATTAGACTAATTTTGTTCAATGAAAGTGCACAAATGAAATAATCATGAAGAAATTAGTGTATCGTCTATTTCCTCGCTGCCGTCAAATCTCACTAGATGAGCTTGAGTAACGAAGACACCGCTTTACTCAAGATCCTGACCTGACATGGCTTTGTACATAGTGACTAATAACTGTATATTGTATAAGAATCAACTAACTTGACATTGGCAAAGTAGTCGTGAAATATGATCGAAGCCATGTTTATAGAAGAAGAATTGTCACTTCATATTGTTCGTATACACTTCTTTTGAAACCTAAATATTTTAGTTAATTCTACAGAATTGCCTTAATATTATTCCCTTCATATTGCAAACCGGAAGTGGTAAGTTAAAAGGGATGCACTTCTCTTATTCTTCTTAACACGTCGATCTCTAACACCTATCGATTTTAATGCAAGTTGAATTAATATGCGATTTATAATTATCAAATTTACCAATTTCTATTTCTTGGAAGTTAGTAAAAACTACATACTACTAATATTATAAATGCGAAATTTTATGTTTGTTTTTTTGTTATTCCTTCACGCAAAAACTGCTGAAACAATTTACATGAAATTTGGCACACACATAGAGGGTAACTTGGTCCTATCCATATAGGACAGTTTTTATCCCGAAAAAAATTTCTGAGGGTCCTTTAACCACGCGGGTATCGCCGCGGGCAATAGCTAGTTATGTATATAATACCTAAAAACATCTAATTTTATAGTCTCTCTACAATGTGCTTAAAATTTATATAATTTTGTTTCTTAAGATCTGTTTTAAGATAATATCATTTAACGATTCGATATACCAGACAAAAAAAGATCCTAACGATAAAATAAAATTTAAAATAACTTAGCAATTCAATCTGCAAGAATCCTGCTTAAATGGCGTCGGTTGTAATAAACATTGCGAAATCAAGTTTTTGTCTGTTTTATTATGTCGGTTATTCTTTTTAATATTTATTCAACATCAAAAAACAGGTATAAACAACTTTTGTTAGAGATAAGGCAACAGCTCATGGCTCACCCCATGGTAAGAGACAGCCGTACCCTATAAATACCGAAGAGGTTATTGTTGCGTTGCTATCCTGTAGGGGTGTTGGACCAGATGTGCAAGTCTTTCCTATTTTTTTCGGACAAGATTTTGAATCGGAATCTGACAGTGCTGTCATTATTGTAAAAATAATAGGTAAGGTGAAGGATCCCTACATGGGCTTTTGTTGCACAGCACTCGACCACCAGTAATCTTGATGGTAAGGATCCATATACCTATGCTCGCCACTCACGAGCAGCCAGGTAGGGAGGCAAATAGTCTGAGGGGGACTTTCTATTCATGTGAAGGGTTTTAAAACGCATCCTAGATTTAGTTTTTATGTTTTTATTTAGAACTATTTTTTGCTTCTGTGGTCTAGCGGTTCAGTTGTTGGACTTCACTGCATGAGGTCCCGGGTTCGAATCCCGGGTCGGGCAAAAAAAAGAAAATTATTTTTTTCCAATTTTCTAATGAAAAAAAATATGTTGCTCGGGATTGGAAATGTGCCCGGTTGGCGATAGGCTTGCCACCTATCACATTGTGGGACTTAGCGTCTTCGGCTAGTCGTGGGTGCCCTGTTTGTGTCTCTGCCTACCCCATGGGGGATATGGGCGTGAAAATACTTTTACTGTTTTTATCTATTATTCACAGTCACAGACTGAAATATTTATAACCATAATTAGGTAAATAAGGCTATACTTTGACCTATAATGAGTAGGTAATAATAACCCACAATTATACTTACATAGTAACTATTATTTAACTCTGCATATTTGCAACTAACTGTTTAGTAACTAACTGCGTAAGAGCTCAGAATCAGAATCAGAAAAAAACTTAATTCACATAAATCATACAAGTGGTAGGTACTTGTGCGCGTCGACATTTTTTTTAAACTACCACCACTACGGAATCGCAGCCTAGCACTCCGTTGAAAGAAATTCAGCGGTCTTGTCTTTTTTCAATACTAATAGTCAAATTACAAATCATTTAGTTTGTAATTTGACGAATGCAAATTACAATCTAATTTATCTTACATAAAAAGTACGTAAAATTACTTTACAAATTACAAGTACTCTGAGACCTTATAAAGCCTTTTTTACATAATTTTCTACTTGGCTCTTTAATTATATGCATTCTAAATTTCATCCAAATCTATCTAGTGTAAATGATTTATGATTTAAAATAGATTTGTATGGCGGCAAAAATCTTTCATTTCCGCGGGCTAGGCACTCCCTTATCGTAACAGTCTTATATCAAACAGAGTTCAATAAGAAAGTGTGTCTTTAAAATTTTAACCAACTTAGAAATGTCTCCACTAAGTCTATGATTCTCACTATTCTATAAATATTTATCCATGCAAAAAAACATTAGGTAGTGTTACTTGATTCCGAGTACATAATGTATGTATGGGCCACCATAAAATTTGCTCTCGATGTATGCACGAAATTGATTTGATGAAATGAATTTAAGAAACCTCTACCTTTCTAAGAAGTCATAGATTTTAGAGATAAGACAGCAAACAACAGCGACGACTCTCCTGGTAATGAAGGACCGCTAGGAAAATCTTTTGTAGTAAGACGGTTAGTGTCTAATGTGAAGTGTACCTTGCTTTCTGAAAACCCCTCCGCTTAGAGGCCATCTATAAATTACGTCACGCGAATTTTAGAACTTTTCGACCCCTCCCCCCCTCCTTGTCACAGATTGTCACATTTTTAGAACCCCATCCCCCCTAATGTGACGTCACACATTTTTCAAACTTATGCATGTATCTAAAAATAATAAAAAGAAAACAGTTATTTTCATTCTTTTACTTATTTTTATTAAATAATCCTTAATAAATTAAATAACTGTTTGATAAATGTCTGCGCCCGACTTAGAATTAACATGTTTTTTTACACGATCCACACTGCTCCTGGCCCAAAAAGGTATTTGCCATAAATTAGCCAAAAGTCGGATAGGGCTGATTTAAACCCTTACCATTCAAAGCTCGTAAATTTTAGTGTCTCACTTGCATTACAACATGGCTCTAGTGCGAAATTATTAATAAATATATTAGATTAAGAATTTTCTGTTCCGTTTTTTGTTCACATATAAATTCTAGTATTTTATAATGTGACGTCACAAGGCTTACGATCCCCCCTGCCCCTTGTCACATAATGTCACATTAAGATGATACCCATTAACGTGTGACGTATTTTATGGGTGGCCCCAACCTTTATAGCAAATTAGGTAGTAGATAGTATATACTCACTTGGTCAAACTGTTCAAATAGTGATGCTGTTGGTTGATGGATAGTGCAGACCACAGTCCTTCCTTGCCTGGCCAACTGCTTCAGTAGTTTGACACACTGCACAGTGGTAACTGTGTCAAGTCCACTCGTTGGCTCGTCTAAGAAGAACACTGGTGGATTGTTCACTAACTCCAGCGCGATGGATAACCTGAAATTAGTATAATAATAATAATAATAATAAGCCCTTTATTGCCACGACATTTTTTTACAATAAGTAGTTTATAACTATAGAGAAAAGAAAAACTTATACTTAATACCCTAAATGTACACTAAATAATAATAACAATAATTACAAGTTAACTAAACTAAACATGTCATGGCCCCTTTCGAGTATAGGCCTCCTCCAGTTGATTCCATCTTTTCCTGTCTTTCGCCACTTTCATCCAGTGTCCTCCTACAAGTTTAGTTATTTCGTCGTTCCAGCGGGCTCTTGGTCTACCCTTTTGTCGTTTTCCTCCGGGACCGTGCCATTTGGTGACGAGAATGGGCCACCTGTCCTCCGAGTAGCGGGCCATATGGCCGGCCCATCTCCACTTTAGACGTTGTGTGTGTTGTAATGCATCCAGTACTTGGGTTTGAAATTAGTATACTTAATTTTTTTTTTTTTTTGAAATGGCTAATATGTTGCAAACCTCGCAGTTTTTACAACTTCACCGGGCTATTTTGGGTCGAGCAGAGTGCTCAGCCCGAGACATAATTATTTAAATGGATTAGACTGTTTCCTACAACGCCAGCAACAAGGGCTGTCTCCCAGGAGACTGTATCTCGACTTGGTGCTGCGTTCTGGTTACAAGGTGGACTTGATGGGGGAGTAGTGGCTCGTCGCTTGACGTTAGGCGCGGTGTAGTGTGGTGAATTTTTTACCACGGATTAGGCCTTATTTAACTCCGACAGAAAAGGATGTGCTAAGTTTGACGTGGCTTTGTGTGTCTGTCTGTGGTATTATAACTTTTAAACGGATAAATCGATTTCGATACGGATTTTCTGTTTGAAAGCTGACGTGATCGAGATGGTTCTTAACTACCTAGGTACGTTATAAACAGCTTTTGTCAGAGGTTAATGTAAAATTTAAAATTTTAGAATTATTTTCATTAATAAATGTGATATAAAGTATCGGGATCTGCGCTTCTAGTGGAAGTTAAATAAATATGTATTGCTTTAGAAGTTAAATATATCATGCCAAAGATAAAGGCGGAATTAATGTAATCTCAAATAATGTGCCTATTAATTTATATTTTTCAGTTTAAGAAACTGTGTGGTATGTGGGTAGTATCGGAAATTATTTGTCTTTGGTAGTAAATATAATTATATGTAAAAGATTGGCTCAAAAGATTGGCACTTTAAATTCTACAACAGAACAATGTCGTCGAAAAAACTGTTCATGGCTTTGTTCATAGAAAAGTTTTTGAAATTTTTTATTTCATTAACTACTTTGAAAAAATCCACATCAAAATTTTAATGACGCAAAAAAGTCGCAAAAATTGTAATAATACGGTTTAAATCGTACCCCTGGCAACACTGTCGTGAGTCGTAACACAACTTTCTTTATAGCCAGACGGCAGAACAACTTTGATCAGGCAACCATAAATAAGCAGACTCATTTATTACCTATCACATATTTCATAACATTTGTCGTATAATAACGATTATATTATTGGCAGCGTTCTCATCGAGTTCCAGATCTTCTGTTGCATAATATACAACTGGTACGGTTTTTGTGATGGATCTATTATTATGGACCCGTCACATTCACAAGGTCATTCCGTAGGATTATAATAAATAAAACGGTAAAGTATGTCCTGTTGAATCAGCAATCGATTTTAATGAGTTTAGCATAATATAACGCAATTCGCTGGGTGCGTAAGGCATAGTGGGGGACACAAAAGTGATGTCAGCGCCCGCTGCGGACAATACAGAACTACGGGTGGCTGTTTATAATCTATGAATCTATATCTAATAATAACACGTATGTCAGTTTAATTAAATGAATAAAATAAAATGGGTCATCAAGAGTTTTGGCGCCATCGAGAGAAAAGATGGTCGAAGTTTTTTTATAATTATTGTATTTCGTGTTAATTTTGAGTGAAATTAATCGATTTTGGTGGCATTTTGTACAATTTTGTTTAGTGAAAGTGCACAAATGAAATAATCATGAAGAAATTAGCGTATCGTATATTTCCTCGTTGCCGCCAAAACTCATTACATGAGCTTGTGTAAAAAGGCCACCGTTTTTCTCAAGAGCCTGCCATGATTTACTGACGACTTATGACTGATGACTAATTATAATTGATATAAAATTTGATGCAAATTTCTACTTGACTGATGGCAAAATACTAACGAGATTGCCAAAACTTAAAGAAAGAAAGAAGAAATGGGTCATCAAAGTTGTTGTGTAGTCGATTGCAAAAATACCAGTAGGAACAGTAATTGTCAATTTTTAAGTTTCTCATAGGTATTAATTACTCCAAGAGGATTTATTTGCTTGGAATCAAAAGTAGCTGGTGGTCGTAAATCTGACTCTCAAACGACACTTGAATTAAGTTTATTGGACCTTCTAGAAGATGGTGACATTGTTTTGGCTGATAAAGTTTTTCCGGAAATTAAAACAGTTATCGATGCAAGCGGCAAAAAAATTAAAAATTGTTATGCCACCTTTTTTAGAGAAAAGTTTGAATTTACAATACAAGAGACTTAAGAAACTTACAACATAGCAATAGTAAGAATTCAATTTGAACGGATAATGCAACGATTAAGACTTTATCAAGTATTAAATAAATTTCCTAAAAATCTATTTCATGGTGTAGATGACATACATACATGCTGTGTTTTGGTAAATTTACAACCACCTATAATTTCCAACAAAAAAATAAGAATATAATTAATTGTACAAAATAATTGATGTTGTTAATGAATTGATTAATTTATTCATTTTTGTGGTCCATGTATCTACTAACATTGTAATTGAATAAAATATGTAAATAAATATTCTTAAACGTAAACAAACATTAATGAATAATTTTCAACATTAAGTAACACGTAATAAAGCTTTGCTTTTATATGTATATATATAATAGATTAATAATGTTTTTTCCTGTAAAAACTCGCACTTGTTTTAGTTGCTGTATTTATTTTACTTACCTACTTTTTTTAGCAGACCCACAGAAAAAAAATAATTTAATATTCACTCTGTGTAATATATCACATTTCACATTGAAAAAAAAAATTTTTCAAGTTGATTTTATTTTTTCAATAACTATTTGACATCCAATACATGTTTATTTTCTCAAAAGAGCCACCGTAAGTTGTATCGTTAGATGGCGCTGGGGTCACGCACCCAGCGAATATGATTTTTATCGATTGTCATAATAGAGTAAATTTACCAATAGCTATTAATGATTTCTTACAATTTAAATAAATATTTTTTTTGCCCCAGACAGGTTTGAACCTGTCTCTTCTCAAGCTGACGAACGCTCTAACCATTTAAGATACTGAAGATTCAAATCGGGGCGATTTTTTTTAAATATCCTTTCTTTGCTGTTTACACGTGTAGTTATGTCACATACACAGTTCTGTGTACTTTCTAAATGAGTTCGTAGTTACAGATGAAATTGACATTTATAATGGCCATAACACTCGTTTCTCTCAAAAGATGTTAGTTATTAATAATACCTAATAACAGTGAAATAATTAGTGTTTAACTTTTTATTGTGTACCTTTTTTTCTGACCTCCTGAAAGTTGATCAGTCCTCGTATGTTGATGTTCCAATAAGCCAATTTGTTGTAGAATATCTTCTGTTGGAGCTTTATTACCTTTTGGCAATTTTAAACTCGCTGCAACGTCCATGGCTTCACGTACTGAGAGTAGCGGCTGTAGAAGATCCTCTTGTGTTATGTAACATGATAATTTCTTAAACTGCTGCTCATCTCGCGGTTCGCCATTTATTAATAATTCACCAGTAATACCTCCTGATCTGAAAAATATCATTAATAAAAAACCAGAACTTGAGTAGCAACCTATAGATGCCATAAATGTTGTAAGTTGCTATTGCTGAATCATAATCAGAAAAATCTTTGTTTACTTGAACCATACAAGTCGTAATTGTGCGCGTCGACATTTTTTTTGTAACTACCAGTGGTTACTGTTATGGTTATCGGTTACTCTCGAATGTCAATGTCATGCAAATTGAAAATTGGAATCGGATACGTCAGTTTAGGTACATACTCACGAACACAATACTAGGGGATTATTAACGTTAATAACAATACATTATTTTAAATTATCCGTTGATTTTTTATGGAACTAGGTATATGTTGATAATTCGTCAGTATTGTGTTCAAGAGTACCTAAAATGACATATTCGATTCCAATTTCCAATATTGCATGAATCGAGGTCCAAGAGTAACGCTACAGATCGGAATCGCAGCTACACAATGAGAAGATCTGGCGAAAGAAACTCAGCGGGCATGTCTTTTTTCAATACTAATAGTAACATTATAAAATAGATAAAAAATTAAAATTAAAATCTAGTTTTAACTTAAATAAAAAGTATGACAAATTACGTTACAAATTGCAGTGCGAGATTTATATCTCTATTCCCAAGCGTGTTCGTCTTCCTAATACTCTGAAACCTTATAATAATAGCCTTTCTTACATAATTTTATCGCCTTTCTGGTCTAGCGGTTCAGGTGTTGGACTTGACTGCATGAGGTCCCGGGTTCAAATCCCGGGTCGGGCAACAAAAATGAAAAATTGAGATTTTCCAATTTTCTAATAAAAAAAATGTTGCTCGAGAATGGATATGTGCCCGGTTGGCAATAGGCTTGCCACCTATCACATTGTATGACTTAGTGTCTTCGGCTAGTTGTGGGTGCCCTGGTTGTGCCTCTGCCTACCCCTTCGGGGATATGGGCGTGAAGATACTTACATAATTTTGCTTTTATACATTTTTTAAACTCATTTAAATGTCTCTAATACTCGTATATATACAGCGGCTACATCTGTCCTGTAGCCGGGGTTTTAGGTTAATTTTGTTAAAGTGGTGGACTTCTACTCGGCAAATTGTACACAGCACTCCACAAGAAGTCAGTGCTCTTGTTGGTAACGACCCGTTGTGCCTTTGCTCACCTTCTACCAGCTGCAAGGTAGGACGGCAGATGGTCTATTCTACACAGATCAACCAGACCAACACGAGGGATTAAAAAGGCGAAGAGCTTAAAATGGAGTTTGCTTCACTTACAAGAGCAAAAAAAGAATATGTAAATAAATATAAGAAAAAACGAGAGAAATAAAAAATATTTGGACGTGAACAGACTGCTTTTTAGAGAAAGTAGAGAAAAAAGACGAAAATAAATATTTTCTTATTCTCAGCTAAATATTAAAAATATCTGATATATAAAATTCTCGTGTCACGGTGTGTGTGATTGAACACCTCCGAAAAAGCTTTACCGATTTTCGTGAAATTTTGTGAGCATATTGAGTAGGTCTGAGAATCGGCCAACATCTATTTTTCATACCCCTCAGTGATAAGGGTGACTCATCCCGTTTTTTTTCTTAGATCACATTAAAAAAAAGTAGCAGAACAACGTCTACCGGATCAGCTGGTTTATATATAAATCTAAACATATCACAAATATTTAAATAAATGAATGAACTGTTTATATTTTACAGTAAACCCCCGAATATGGTGAATCCTAAGATTTTACCAAATTTTTTTTATCCTATATCGTCACGCCAAAACCGTTACGGAATAGGCAGAGAGTTTCGACCTGAAACTGACCTGACCTGAGAGAGACCTGACTGGCTTCCTTCAGATTCAGTACTTGTTTTCATATAAACACGCTGGTTTCGGGGTTAGCTAAATGTTTTTGTTGGGTGACTATACCATACCAGAATTGCCAATTGGAAGCAGGTTTTTTCACAACATTAAGCATTGCGTTTATTGGCCCTTGTGTAATATAAGATCTTTCTCCTGATAACTGCTAATTCAAGGTTTTTTATCATAATAAATTAATGTAATTCTTAGGTTGTTACATAATAGCTTATTTGTTGTTTCGAACTTAAAAATATAGACACATCTGTATATAAAAATATTGTGTTTAATGTAGGTTGAAATAAACAAAACGTACAGAACCAATTTTCGTATGTATCTGTTATTTGATCCAGCTTAAGATATAGAACAGTTTCTATCCCGATACTTAAAATTAATCCCCGGAAAATTACTAGATCATGCGGATGAAGACGCTCCCAACAGGGCCATCTAAGTAGATAGATATGTAATACAAAGTCGGGTAGTTAAAACTACTTATAACTCAAAAAAGTACCTTTACGCCCGTATCCCTAAAGAGATAGTCAAAGGTACAACCAAGGAACCCACGACTAGCTGAAGACACTAAATCCCACAATGTGATAGGTGGTGTGATATGTCCCGGGCAACGTTGTTTTTTACTAGAAAATTGATAAAACATCATTTCTTTTTATTACCGGACTCCGGGAATGAAACCGAGACCTTATGGGACGATATTGGGATTGGGATCTATTGGGACGATAGCAGAATAACAATTGAAATAAAAAAAAGTACTAAAAGGCATAATAATTAGAACTGGCACGTGACGGGCGCGGGCGGTACCAAGTTTACAGGGATCGGTTGAAGATATTCCAGAGAAAGTATACTCACTTGTATCCTGATATGACGTTAAGAAGCGAACTCTTGCCGGCTCCAGATGGTCCCAATATAGCTACCAGCTGCCCAGATAAGAACTTGCCGCTGATATTCTTTAGGACTTGCTTTCCGGGCCCTGCAACAAAAAATCAAATCTAAAATATATATCTTTACGCCCATATCCCCGAAAAAATAGGCAGATAAACAAACTCGGCCCCCATAACTAGCCGAAGACACTAACTCCCACAGTGAGGTAGGTGGCGAGCCTATCGCCATTCGGGCACAATTACCTGGACATCGTTGTTATATTAGAAAATTGAAAAACACACTTTCTTTTTGCTGCCCGATCTGGGGATCGAGTACCTCATCAGCAGCAGTAAAAATGCACAAAAGGCGAGCTTATCTCTAACTACAGAAATTTATAAATAAAAAAGGTAAATTTATTATTAAAATATATTTGCAGGAGAATATAAGAGTATGTTACTGTGTCAACGAAAAGTAATTTTCCTTCAATATTTTCTTAAAAGTAGGTAAAGAATGGCTAAAGTTCCTCAAAAAATCCTCAAACAAAAAAAAATGAATTTTAATTGTAATGAGTACCTAACTTATAAACCTGTTTTTGCTCTCAATGTTTAGCGCAACAGGTAAAAAGTAAGTAGGTACTAAATCTGGTTTTGTGTCCGATATTTTATAGTATAAGAAAAAAAGCAAAGCGAGCCGTGTTCTGCTGACGGTAAGCGACAATCTTCGCCTATAGGCATTATATATTTCTATATGTTATTGGCATTGATGTCCTTGGCTAAGGTGTAAGACCTAATATGCAAGTAAAGTAAAGTAATAATCCTGATCTCCGAACCAGTCGAGTTACTCTTGAATCTCGTGATCAAACTGCAAATTGGAATGTATTTGTAACAAATTGAACTTTTAAACACAATTGTAGCGAATTACTAACACTAGTGGTCGCCCATTGGTCGAAATTTGACATTAATAAATTTTAATATCTTGTTGATAAGAACGTCATTTTCATTTCTCAAGACCAACTACTTTTTTTCCAAACTTTTTATCTGTGAGCGCCATCTGTGATCTTTTATGGTTATCATCAAAATATTTGTTTGTGTGTGTCAAATGCATGGTAGTGTGGTTAATGTTTTATTTATTGATTTAATGTACTTTTTAAGCATTATTATTAAAAAATATAGCGTTCTGCACTTCTCCTACTCATAAACTATACGTGTCCCGAATTTTATACTCGTCCGTTCACGCAATTTTCGTAAAAAAGTGTCCAATGTTTTGGCATCACGTATTAATATATAGATTTTGTTCCAAAGAGAGTAACCAACGACCCCAAAAATAAATGTTAAACGAATCGATTGATTTGTTTGATAAAACGATGCATTTGTAGTTATTTTTGTAAGGATAAATGACAAAAATCCGATTCCAATATCTAAATTGCAAGAAATCGAGATGGTAGAGTAACTCTACAGAACAAAAAAACAAACACTGATATTATAGTGGCAGGAATAAGACGTAAGCCTATGGACTCCTGTCTAGACAGTTGCTGCACAGTACTCTACCATCAGTGGTCTTGTTGGTATACGTATTTGAAATTAAATGAAATTTATTTATTTGCGGAATATGTGTGTTTAAAAGTTGTTACAGAATACTTATTCATACCAACATATTCTACCACATTGTGTTGTGCAAATATCTAACTTAATTAAATATATTGTATTTTTTTTAATTTAACTTATGCGCGCCTCTCTCGAGTTGCCAGACAGACAAATAGACCATTCTTGTTAAGGGAATCTGGACTAACACGGAGTAAAATAATTTCTTTGAGGAAAAAATGCTATGTTCAACTGAAGAAGGAAATGTTCTTATAATGACGCGCGTAAGAAGCCAAAAGACCAACGGGTATATTATATCAACTGGTTCCGATTCTAAAATAATACCTTATTGTGTAGTTATTTTTAAATACCTGCTTAAACAGTGTGAACAACTTATCTCTTCAGGTACAGCATAGGTAGTGTTAAGTATAGTATATATATATATAGATTCTGATTAAGAATTTCACGTAGGTATATACCTAATTAAGCGCAGTAAACTTGCAAATATCGACTCCAACTTCTTCATTACCATGCAATGATTTGATTATCCATTTTTCAGAAGTTGACTAAGGGTTCCAAGATGTTACTTCACAACATTGATACCTATGGGACCACCTTGGAGGAATGAACAAATTTTTTCGTGTAAAAATAGCGATAGAAAAAAAAATACGTTTCTGATTTTATTTTCACTTTTGACTTTTACCGTAACCTATCCCTGCTACTTTGAGGTATACCTGCTACTATCGATTTAAAAGGCTTGCCCGGAAGTCAGTCCATACTGTTACAAGAAGCCTGAAACCAACGAGCAAATGCATTTTGATATAAAAGGTTCCCGGTCGCACACGGAAAGCAAATGTTTTATGAATAACAACTACATTAAGCGTAAATCATAAATATTTATTGTATTCACCGCAATAAGTTGATCCTTAACTAAAGTAGATGCTTGTAATATCAATTCCAGAAAATTAATTATTTAAGTACCTACATTATTGGTCTAGCGGTTTGGTTTGAATACCGGGTCGGGCAACAAAAAGAAAATTGGGTTTTTCCAATTTTCTAATAAAAAAAATGTTGCTCGGGGTAGGATATATGCCCGGTTGGCGATAGACTTGCCATCTATCACATTGTGGGACTTAGTATCTTCGGCTAATCGTGGGTGCCCTGGTTGTGCCTCTGCTTACCTCTTCGGGGATATGGGCGTGAAGATACTTATTATTTACATATTATGTTTTTCCAGTGAGTCCACTGAGTAGAATAGACTATCTGCCTCTCTGCCTGAAAGGGGCGAGTAGGTACAGATTAAAATATAGGTTCATTACCTACAAAACCACTTGTGATAGAGTGCTGTTTGGCCCGGGCAGGGAACCGCCTTCACTATTCCTGCCACTATAATAACTCTGTCGTGTCCCGGTCTGGAGAATAGAGAAGACGGTAGACTTGCACAAAATTCCTAACAAAACAACGACGCATCTGTAACATGTTTCCCCGTGTTGGTCCGGGTTCCTTTGCAGAATAGACCATCTGCCTTAGGCAGCTCGTAAAAAGCAAGCATAGACTTACCGTAACTAACACCATGACATCAGACTAGGTGGCAGAGTTTCGCAGCAACTCGCGCGGATTGGTACCACCGCCTTATCTGATCCTGCCACCATCAGTC
The DNA here is from genome assembly GCA_002245475.1 of Calephelis virginiensis. NCBI lineage: Eukaryota > Metazoa > Arthropoda > Insecta > Lepidoptera > Riodinidae > Calephelis > Calephelis virginiensis. Next base: position 7,183 of record NJDC01001664.1, on the reverse strand, counting down.
AACGTCAGTGGTTGTCGTTGACGTCTTCCAATCTGGAGGATAAGGTAGTCCGCAAAACTTAATTTTGCTCGAGGCCTAAAATCCTAGCCTCAAGTTGGCATCATACCATTACCACCTTTGGATTCTTTAGGTGGCGTGATTGGTTTTTTACCATCAGGAAATCCGTCTGCTTGTTTGCCTTCCAATATCATAAAAAAAACATCATTGGTGTCATATGCCACGGTTTTCTCTTACTATTAGGAGACTTGTGTACTTGTTGGCTGACCTAGAACAAAAAGAACGTCAAGTTTTTCTCAAAATGACCTTAAACAAAAAATATAAAACCGTAAAGTTAGCTACAAAAAGGGACAGCTTTTTTCCTATATCCAACCGTTTCTAAAATTGTAATTTTTACTAGATAAGTTTTTGTTTTAGCCGCCAATGAAACCTTACACAAAGAGATGGTCAGTGCCTATAAACATGACTGATATAAACCGAGGCCAACAAGGCGGTGATCGTAACCTATAAAGAATGATAATAACATATAAAACAATTCGAAGCTTGTTCTATAATGGCTGTTGTCTCTCCAGGTGAGCACGAACAAGTTATTCGTAAAGGATAGCGCACATTTGTACAGGCTGGAACGAGGCGCATCGCAGCATCAACATCTGCCTAAATCGCTTTCATACATTTCATACGGAGCAAGAAACGGATCCCGGGTCGGGCAACAAAAAGAAAATTAGGTTTTTTCAATTTTGTAATAAAATAAGTGTTGCTCGGGATTGGAAATGTGCCCGGTTGGCGATAGGCTTGCCACCAATTACATTGTGGGACTTAGTGTCTTTAGCTAGTCGTGGGTGCCCTGGTTGTGCCTCTGCCTACCCCTTCGGGGATATGGACGTGAAGATGCTTTTTTTTAAGAAACGGATTTGGCGCGGTACCCCGTGCGCAGTTTTATATGCGGCCTACCCAAAGAGGAGAGTAAAAACGAAATTGATAATGTAAATAGAGTGGATCATATGACATGTTAACGCCACAGTTTTGTACGACAACTACCAGAGGCGCCACTTTCCATACATGACTATTTTAAAGTAGAGTTGCCACTCTTTTGTTTTACTCAACTCTTTGGTACTGAGTAACAAAACTCCGCCGACTATGTGGTAGAGTTTTGCAGCAACTCGCGCGGATTGGTACCAGTGCCTTATATATTCCTGTCGCCATAACGTCAGTGCTTGCCGTTGACGTGTTCCAGTCCGGAGGGTAAGGTAGCCGGTTACTTTTGCTCGAGGCTTACCATCCCGGCCTCAGTTTGGCAACACACCATTACCACCTTTGGTGTCTCAGGCGGCGTGAATTTCTTACCATCAGGAAATCCGTCTGCTTGTTTGCCTTCCAATGTCGAAAAAAAAGACGCGACTCGGCCCGGCCCACCTGAATGTACTTTGTAATACGATGCGCCCTGACCCCGTCTAAATGTGCGCTATTCTTCCGTATTGATCCGTATTTGCATATCACGGTGCATGAATTTACAGAGCATCACGTACAATCGGCACGGACAATAACGCGCCACGTAATAGGGTTCCTACAACATACTTACTGTTGCCTGCAACTTCGTATACGCGTTAACTTTTCCTGATCAGTATTGGAAACTTAAGTTATCCCATAAGAAAAAAGTATCCTAAATGTTGACCTAGTTCTGTTTACTACTTTTTACGTGAAAAGTGAACCCAACAAAGATTTTTAAAACCCTCGTTTTGGTTCTGTAAGTATTATATAATATATTATCTACTCGTATATATTATGTACTATATAAAAATGAATCACCATTTCTTGTGGTCATAGCATCACGCCTAGGGAATGCAATCTTGGACCAAGATTGACTATTCAATATCTTGGCGTCTTCTTCCTGAATCGAGATTGGTCAGTTCGAGATCTTGTTGAGATTTGGATCGAGATTTTGGTCGCGAATCAAGATTTTCGGGATTTTCGACATTGAGCAGAACAATTTAAAAAAATGCGTTTTTTTGTATAAAATACTGTAAATTGATACATACATACATACATATCTTCACGCCAAGTCCCTTACGGGGTAGGCAGAGAGTATCGAGTGCCAGACCTCACGATCCTGACAAACCTGTCTTGCTTCCTTCACATTCATAACCCTTTTCATACAAACACGCCGGTTTCGGAGACTCTTGACACCACCCTCGGATAATATCCGATTGATCTGATCGTGAAATGTCAGCCTTGGTCTCCCCGGGTACCTACATCCATCCACATTCGCATTGTATATCTGCTTTGTCAATCTTTCATCTGTCATTCTTTCCACATGACCGAACCAGCGGAGCATGCCCTTTCGCATTTTAACACCAACACTTTCTTTCAATCCCACTCTTTCTCGGATTTCACTGTTACGAATGCGGTCAGCGAGCGTTACACCACAGATTTTCCGTAGTGCTCTCATTTCGACCGCATTTATCTTACTTTCATGCTCTTTCTGACATACGCAACTCTCGCTTCCATACAATAACGTTGGAATAAGCACAGAATTATGCAAAGCGAGTCTAGCTTTTGGCCTCAAAACCTCGCTTTGGAATAGCTTACCCAACGCTCCATTCACACTATTCCCTGCACTCACTCTCCTCTCTACATCCGCGGTGTACCTTCCATCCCTGCTAAAAGCACAACCAAGATATACAATTTCATTCACTTGTTCCAGCACTACATCATCAACCAAAACTCTTACATCTGTTTTGACTATGTCTCTTTCAAACACCATTATTTTGGTTTTCATCGCATTCAAATGTAAGCCCCTTTCTTTACAATCTCCTTCCATAACTGTGACCAGTGTTTGCAGCTCAGATGGTGTAGAGTAACCAGTAATAGTAACCAGTATATCAATAATTAAGTACATTTTTCAAATTAAACAACAGTGTATGAACACAATAATCAACGTTTATTTTAAAAATGAACAAGAAACAATCAATATTTTAGTGACTTAAATGAAATAATGTAATAAAGCAATGAAGTCTCAAATTATAATCTATAACTACCTAGCGTGGTGGTCGCCTCTGTGGTCTAGTTGTCCGGTTGTTGGACTTGACTGCATGAGGTCCCGGGTTCGAACCCCGGGTCGGCCAACAAAAAGGAAATTGGAATTTTCCAATTTGCTAATGAAAAAATGTTGGTCGGGATTGGAAATGTGCCCGGTTGGCGATAGGCTTGCCACCTATCACATTATAGGACTTAGTGTGTTCGGCTAGTCGTGGGTGCCTTAGTTGTACCTCTGCCTACCTCTTCGGGGATATGGGCGTGAAGATACTTTAACTACCTAGCGTAATTTAATGAATAACAAAAAGTTTACAAGTAGGTACAACACTTGACGCGGGCTCAATCTGAAAATCTTGAAATCTTGTCACAATCTTGGACTGTTTTGTCAAGATCGCGAACAGGATTTCAAATTCAAGATTGAATCTTGGAAAAACATTCAAGAAATTGGTGGAATCTTGATCGTGCAATATTAGGATTGCATTCCCTAATCACGCCTGAACGGATGGACCAATTTTGCTAATTGTCTTTTTGTTGCTTTGGTAATGCCAGGATAATTCTTAAGACAAGAAAACCTGAGGAAAACCTGAAAAAAAACTGCAGGCAATGTGGGAAAAACAATGCTTTAATCCTTAAAAACTGTTGAAAACGTCAAGCGATACGAAGCTCGCTGGATCGGCTAGTATGTAATAATCATTACTTTCAAAAATTATTTCATATTACAGATATAATTTCATTAAAGTATCTTATAGTAAGTAAGTAGTATAAAGGCAAAGGTACAATGAGGACCCACGACTAGACAAAAACACTAAGTCCTAGAATTTTATAGGTGGCAAGCCCATCGCCAACGGGGCACATATCCAATCCCGAGCAACGTTATTTTTATTGGAAAATTGAAAATATACATTTGCTATTTTTTTCGTTCCCCGGGGTCGTAACTGGGACCCCAAGAATTCAAGTTTTTTTAAAGCATCCAATACCACGTCCTATGAGAAGTTAGCTTTACATAATAATAAAAGTCTTTATATGGTATGCATCGACATTGCGAGTCGATCCGCAAAATCAGGCATAGACTAACGGCCAATATTAATAATCAATCCTAATCCAAAACTTGCTGTCCAAGATCGATATTTTGATCCATTTTTATGTTATCGCTTGCCAATAACATATCTGTGGACAGGATAAATATGGCAATTAGGTATGGGATAGGCCGCCGGATACGCAGCTATCTAGATTGCTTGAAATCCATTAGATTGAGATACATTATTAACATTGCCCGTTAATCGTATCGCAAAACATCAAATCGCCTTGAAAAGCGATTAACAATCCTCCTTTTGAAAGTCGGTTAATGAGATTCTGCCTTTAACATATTCCGTATATCACTTAAAACATATACAAATAAAAATAGATTACTGTACATTGGTTTACACTTAGTTTAAACTAAAAAAAATTAACCGATTTGTAACCGGTTCGCTTGTCACAGATAAAATATCATTGGGTGAACCTAAAATAAAAAAAATTGAAATGATTTAAATTGTTCCATGAGTAAGCTCGTTCATAATATTCCTAATTCTGCCTTCTTCTTTCTACATGTTTTGGCCTTCACGTTAGTACTCGTATTTTGCCGTTAGTCAAGTAGAAATTTGCATCAAGTTAACCGATTTACCGAAATCGAGTTTCAATTATTCAAAATTAGTCACATGTCGTCAATAAAAGTCATGTCGGGTCTTGCGTAAAGCGGTGTCCTCATTACTCAAGCTCATGTAGTGAGATTTGGCGGCAACGAGGAAATACACGATACGCTAATTTCTTCATGATTATTTCATTTGTGCAATTTCAATAAACAAAATTGTATAAAATGCCACCAAAATTTACTAATTTCACTCAATATAAACACGAAATTCAATAATTGTGAAATAACTTCGACCATCTTTTCTCACGATGGCCCCAAAACTCCTGATTCTATCTAATAAGTACAAGTCAGTTTACGGAAATAATAAGACGACGGCATTTGTTTTTCATGTCATTGAAGTCGATTTAATTTGATAAAGCTACGAGTTATTAACACAAGTTAAAGTTACATGTAAAGACAAAACTACAGTAACAAACGTCGTTAAATTATTTTGCATTGAGCTCTTCATATCTATAACACATAGCTATGAATAGTAATTTTTAAATTAAAAAATATTTAATTAATCAAACATGTTAGAACGATCCATAAAGAATACAGTTACATTATGTTAAAATGTTATATTTCTCATACATGCATGCTCCTGTAAAATAGTATTAACAAAAAATAAAAATGCACCAATAAAATAAAAAAAAATCCCGCGACAAATTGTACACATTAAACAAAAATCTCCAAAAAGATGTCAACGATTTCGCCAGTTTTCGGGTATATCGGAATTTTTAATAATTAATTTGCTTAATTTTGCCGATACATTTTGAATTATTGTTATAAGTAATTAGCCCATTTAAACGCGTTGCCTCGCTTAACTCGTTTAGACTTCTGATCTGTGAGTTGTTATAAATTATTATCATTCTAAATAAATATCATCATAAGTATGAATAATTTCAACTGAATTTGAAATCTGCTTTTTATATTATTTTTTAATATGTATTATTTAGTGATCTTATCGGTATAGATATCGGCGATAAATAACGATGTTTCGTATCCTAGTACCTGAGTAGGTACATAGTATACGAATGAATGAAAAACTAGTTAAAGTTTTTCTCAAACCTTTTTATCTCAAACAATAAATAATACTGGAAATAAAGCGGAAATGAAAAATACGTCTATTATGTGATATGCAAATTATCATTAATTGACCATAAGTGCTCTAACAATGATAACTTGGTCATTCTATTAAAATTTATTATTGTAATTTCAAAACTAAAAAATTAATAATACGCAAATTGCGCGTCGTATTAAGGGTTGTCACAAATTATTATTCAATTATTTAAAACAACTTACGCTAAGATACATTAATCTTTAAGAAACCTATAATAAATGAATTACGGTTAATAAGTATTACATTTTTTCTTACTTTTGTATAACTAAAATCTAATATAGCTAAAATATCATAGCGAAACCTTTCATAATCGTAAATAAAAAAGAACTGAATTACTAAAAAAAATATTCTTGAAGTTAACCTTCTCTAAAATCGTCGTGATTTCAAACTTGATGAAACGAAAGTACGTCACAATAAAGAAACAACTGCTTTGAAACGAAAATGAGATCGAATATAACATAGCGTTTTAAAGGTATTTATAAAGTTTTAATTATCCCTAATGTAAAATTTCACATAAGCTTTTGTTTCTTCCTTTTTACACACACACACACACATTGCTTTTTTTTTTAATGTTGTTGCTAATCTTACGATTTTTTACAACTTCACCGAACTTTAAAGACACATTGCGCGTATGACTGATTCATGTATTGATTTAGAATATGAAACAGCATTACAATGTTAAGATGAAACTTATACTTTTTTTAACTGTTGAATTCTTTGAGAATGAAAAAGCAGGCTTTTGGTATAAGATGTGAAATGTATTACATAAATATAAAATATATATTTTCTGCAGCTTCGGAATCGAAAGATATGTTATAAAATAATAGGTATTTTCGCCAATTTACAAGGCGACAACCCTAATTATTGCAAACATTTAATGTAAAAATTTAAAAACTTTAATTGCAATTACTAATAGATAAAAACTCCGCACTGTTGGTGTATAATAAAATTGGATTTAATTATTAGGTATGGATTCGTCGCGTGCTTGCGATAACTAAAAATTTTACCATGGTTATAGTGGACTTGACCTACTGCAGTGAACTAAAAAGCATAGAATGATAACACTCGCTGTGGTCTAAGGCAGTTTAAAATGACATTTTGTTGAATTCAAATCTATACACACTCAAACGATTGGTCTTATTCCAGCTTTGCACTGGTGGACAGACTTCTATGTTATTTATTATACATAAAAACCTTCCTCTGGAATCACTCTATACATTAAAAAGACACATCAAACTTTGTTGCACAGCTTTACAGAAATAAACATACATTGGGACAGACAGCGGAAGGAGACTTTGTTTTATACACTATGGTGATATAGTAGGAATAGTGTAGGCACAAGCGAAAACAGATGAAAAAAAAAT
>NJDC01001662.1:219046-240034 GCA_002245475.1 Calephelis virginiensis | reverse complement strand
AATCCCGAGCAATGTTTTATAAGAAAATTGGAAAAAACACATTTTCTTTTTGTCAGTTCGTGTCGGGCAGACCCGGGACCTCTAGAAGTAATGTCCGACACCTGGACTAGCAGAGACCACAGCGACGAAAATTTCTTTTACAATACCCGTCTACAGTGCGTTTTTTTCAAATTATTAACTCGTCTACGCCCACGCCTTCGCTTCTGCAATGTATAAACATTACACATTGCTATCAATCAAACGTATCTTGAATGACACTTGACTTATTTTGATCAGACATGTCTTACTAGACAATCTTTAAAAAAAACTGATGCAATAATAAACAAACTAACAATAATTCCATAGAGTGCTTAAGGATTTACATTCGTGTTAGAAATCTATCTCCAAAACGTTTTCTTAATATACTTATGTATGTACAGACGTAAATCAATTAAAATTTATTATTATGCGTCAGGATTGTCTGTGTAGTAGTAGCATAGGCACAACCAATCCATAACCTATCACCAACCGGGCTCATATCCAATACGTTCTATAATTGGAAAATCAAAAATGCACACTTTTTTGTTGCTTTTGTTGCACCAGGGGATCAATCCCAGGACTTCCAGAAGTCAAGTTCGACGCTACCACTAGATAAAAGAGTAGATTTAAAGTACAAAGCAGTATTAAAAGTAGGATCTACAAAAGCCTCACAATACTACACACAGTACACAGTAATAGAGGTAGCCATTTTGAAAATCCAAGTAGATAACAATGTTGTTCTGGATTACATTATTTTTATTAGAAAATTGAAAATACATATTTTCTGTTTTTGTTGCCTATGCGGAGATCGAACCGAGACTTCAAGAAGTCAAGTCCGATGCCGGACCGCTAGACCACAGAGGTGATTCGAATCATCCGTCAAAGAATTAGTTTTTTACGAAGATTTTGGACAAAGACAGATCTTTTTGTCTTATTTATCGTAGCTGTATATATATATATATTATATAAAAGAAAGTGGTGTTAGTTACACTATTTATGTCTCAAGAACGGGCGAACCGATTCGTAAAATAGCGAAATTAATGCTAGGAAGTATGTTCTCCCAGTTAACCTTAGGGTAATGGTGACAGAAGAAGTAAAACAATAACAAAAAATAGCACTTTTTGCGACTACGCATAAAGATTTAATTAAAACTAGATAATCGTAAATTTATTGTAATTGCAAGGAACAAAAATTTAAAGGGTGATTGATGTATTATGTCCATTATTATATTTTTTAAACGGCTCTCGTAAAATCTTTTCTGGTTATAAATAAATAAATATCCCTGGACAAGTTACACAAATTGAATCTGACCTCAAAGTAAGCAAATTATATGCTTGTAAAATATATGCTTGTGTTAAGGGTGTTAGTCAACGATTCTAATACATAGAAATACTTATATAGATACCAGAATACATTTAATAAACATCTAGACCCGTAAATGCAGAAATATCTAAATGTTCATCATTCAAATGTCTGCCCCCGTCGGGTATCAAATCAGAGCCTCGCGATTGATCGGTGTAGTTAGGCGCGTACTCTAGGCACTCGACCAACGAGTCTTAGGTACGAAAGTGTAAGAAGTCTGAAAGGTTTGCAAGGATCGTCAGATACTCGATACTCTCTGCCTACCCCGCAAGATATTGACGTGAAGATATGTACGTAAATGATGTACCTACAACAATAATTTTACTAATTTGACTGACAATCTATAGTCCGCCTTTTGCGATTTACTTGGTAGGAAATCAGTTGGTCTATATTCCAATAAAAAGATTGATCGAGGGATCTTTCGATCGATATACTTGTTTGTAGAACAGAAAATCGCCTCATTTTTTTTCTTCGTGTTCTTTTTGGACTAACATTTATACGACCGGATTATAAACCGACCTCAAAAGACCTAAAATAAACAAATATAACTACTACTTATTTATTTATTAAACAATAATAAATTATAAAACCTACAACAATAAAACTTAATAACAATGCTGTTATTACTCAGGGAAAACTGATTTAAATTTTATTTATTACCTATACATATTTATATAATTGTAAAATTGTAACAACTGTGTCTGTATGTTAAAAATATTCCAGAATGGTTGTAATGATTTAGTGGAATGTTTTGTTCTGGTTTTCAATTTTTTATCATGTTATTCGTTATTTCGTTTGTACTATATATTATGAAAACTGTTGTCGAACAAACTTCCAGGTTATCACTGGTACATAGTGTAAAACGAAGTCGCTTTCCGCTGTCTGTCCCTATGTACGCTTAGATCTTAAAAACGACTAAACGGATTTTAAAACGGTTTCTACTGCTTTTTAAACAATTTATTCCCGTTGGTTTATGTATACAACACGTTCTAATTAAGTATTTGTATAGTAGAAATATTCATGTTTTGTGACTAAGCCGTCAAAAAATGATTTTCGGTTTTATACATTGCAAGCGCTGGATAAACCGTTTAAAACACATCGAAATATATGTATCTTATTTACCTTGGTCATGTAATGAAGATTACAATTATTATTTTTTTATTTCAGTAATGCAAGTACGCAGAAAAAGGCCTTCAAAAATTCCGAGATAGCATACGAGATATCTATCTTCTATGGTTGAATCATTATAACCATTTTTATCTCTAAAAAAAGTTTGAAAACTATCTTATTTTTAAAAAGCTAATTTCTCCTAACCAACATTGATACTTATCCACATAAGTATCTTATTTACCTTGACCATTTAATGAAAATAGAAATTGTTCAATCAGTATTTAGAAGTTAGCACAGATTTAAAATACACGTACCCTAAAAAATGGTTGTACTACTTGCGTCGCTTCTTGCAAGTTCTTAAGATCCGATCCTTGAAAAATGTCGGAGTTACCCATGTAGGGTTCAAAATTTGGGGTGCTTATAGGGGAACCTGATTCTTATATTTGCACTTTACAAAAGGAAATAATTGTGAATATAAAGTAAATAGGTAAATTGTACAAAGTAAATAAGTAAAAATGTAGTATATGGATTTAGATATTGTAAAGAAAGCTAGAAATTTTCACGGTGTAGGGAAAGTGGAATTAATGAGTGCGAAGCCGTGGGATAAATCTAGTTATATTTATATACCTTTTCCTTGAATTAATCTATCAAAAACACCGCACCACAATCTGCTGTGTAGTTTTAAAGATCTAAGCATACGTATGGATAGAGATTTGAAAGCGTTTTCGTTTTATACTAAGTGGTGATTTCATATATATCTTCATGCTAAGTCCTTTGCGAGGAAGGAGACACAGTCGAGCCAAGTGTCACAATTTCTGCAGAACTGCTTAACTTTTCTACAAACATTACCCTTTTCATACAAACCTCTTAGGTCTACACTTGTAAACACGATAGCGTCGCGTAAAAATGTGTGAGATCTAAGCCTAGGAACTCACGCAGCGGTATTTAATCGCGCCCGCAGCGGTCGCGGAACTGCGGTTTTATTTTAAACCTCACGAGGCCGGTAATTTTAGCGGTCACACAGCCGCCTCATAAACTCTACCGGCGCGCGACCGCTGCCGCGGGATCCGCAAACAACCGCGGGAGCTGTGGGTGTAAAACGCGTCGTGAAATGTGCTGTTACTTTTAGCATATAAAACTTCATTCTATAGAACCTGCGGGCCCGCAACCAACGCGGGCGCGGGTTAAGAACCGCTCCGTTAGTTATTAGCTACTTAAAAGTCTACTTCAGCTCTTCCCCGTTCACTGCTGGTTATTTCCCACAAGTGTGAGGTCTCCTTTATCTTATGTGTAGTGCCAGACTTCTACGTCTAGTAGTTCTGTGGTGCTTCTAAATTTGTATAACGGATAATAGTCGTGGTTACATAAGGTCAATGCATTCTATTCTTGCCGCTGACGCATCGTAGGTTTTTTAGGAATGCTTTGCATATGGTTATGCTTCAAAGTAAGTTGGACAAGATCATGCTATTTTTAAGAGCTTTTTAACTGATTCCAAAAATGAGGAAGTTATCAATATGCGGTATGTGTGCGGTATGCCGGTATGTTTTAGTTTTTTTTTGTTTGCTTGTTACGCAATAATTCCGCCATTTCCGAATGGGTTTTGATGGTTTATTTTTTTAAAGTAATCTTACTCAGAGGTGGTCTTTAGTTCTTAAAAACTAAGCAACTGATTTTGATGCGGTTTTTCAATAGATAGAGTGATTCAAGAGGAAGGTTAAGATATAATATAAAAGTTTGTCAGGTTTTAATTTTTATGTTTAATTAAATGAAGTTTAGTAATGAAGTTGGACTCGGTTTGTTGTATTGTTGATTGCTGAAATAACTTTTTTAAATAAAAGCTTATTATTTTTTTTTGTGATGAGGCACTGACAAATCACTCGTTCTTTTAATGGTAAAATTACCGTGACCTATAGACACCATAAATGTTTTAGATGCGTAGCTGTTTGGAGGCCGAGAGTGTGGACCTAATGTGCAAATTAAATTTTTGGCAAGTTTTATTATAGTATGCCAGTAATTATGTAATTGAATTAAGGAAAAATTAGGCAAGCCGGCATTTCTTCCTCTTTTAAAGAATGTGGACCAACCGATTTCTTACTAACACCGTGACCATACTAACAATAAAAAGCTAAGTCGTAAAATTTTGCGAAACCTCGCCCATTTAATACCACGCTGTATTCTTGTCGTCATATATTCAGTGCTCGTCAATATCGGTTTTGCAGTATACACGGAAACCGCTGATATTATGATGGCGGCTTAGTTATTGGTATGCTTGCACATGCTGCATAATATTCCAGGAGATAAAATTGCAACGCAGCAGTACATTTATGGTGTCAATTGTTTTTCGTTTTCTCTTATACCATGAGTGCTGATTGTTGATGAAAGATTGACGATTCTGTTTCGTGGATGTACTAATGTGGATGGATGTAGGTACCCGGAAAGACCAAGGTCGATATTCCACGATCAAATCTTTTGGGTTTATTCGAGGGTGGTATCAATAGTCTCCGGAACCGGCGTGTTTGTTTAAAAAGGCTAATGAATTGAAGAAGTTAGGTTGGTGTGTAACGATTGTGACATTTTGCACTCGACACTGCCTCCGTTAGGGACTTGGCGTGAATCTATACTTTTAGAATAACATGTCCTACTGACTGACTGATTCACCCTCTCCGAGTAAAATCTTTTAAAGTTAAAGCCATGAAATTTAATGAGTAGTGTCATTTTATTGAGTAAACATCCACTAAGGACAGAATTTTGAAAATGTTACCCTTAAGGGTGAAATAGGGGTTGAAAATTTGTATGAATTAACGTCGTTTTGTTAAGTCAGAAACATGAAACTTTATTTTTGGGCTACTTATTAAATGTGTAGATACGTATTTAAGTGTTACTGCAAATTCTAGCCCTAAGGGGGTAAAATAGGGGTTGAAAGTTTGTGTAAAATGGGCTGTTAATGGACTATAATCAGTATATATTGTATTGACTGCCATACGGGCATAGCTGTGGGTAACAGCTGGTATGTCTATGTAAGAAAATGTAAAAAAAAATAAATAGCTCTTGATGTATGTTCACACCTCACATGTGTCAGTTCTAACTGGACAGAGATACGGTTGTGGATACGGTTTTGATTTATATGCTAGGTTTTCCTTAACAAAGGAAAGTTGCAATCAATTTACGCCTCGCCTGCCGTTTCCGACAATGTCGCATACCTTTTGTTAGGAATTCCAATGCCGAGTACAGTCGGAAGCATTTTTTTCATATCACGTAATACAATTTAATACCACCGTACTGATTCCCTTATTGGTAGAAGGGCAAACGACCAACCGCGACATCGGCATCGGCTTTTAAATTCTTTCGGGTCTGGGTGACTATTGAAATTCCACATGTCCTTACATGTTACAATGTGTTAGTATCATTGGCTAACACCCATGACACAAACATATAATTTGCTTAATTGGAGTCATCAATTTTTGTAATTTGTCCAGGGATGTTTATTTATTTAGTGACAGTGATATATCGTTTTGAATTATGTAAGAAAGGTCAGAATGGTCGGAAAAAAGTAGGAATAACTGCGAGGGAACTAGAAAAACAAAATTTTAATTTTTGCTACTCAAACTGAACGAGAAGGAAGATTGCCGGACAGTTAGTTTTAAATAAAATTCGTAAAGGCCTCTACAGTCCATAGTAGATCTTTGGCTAGATTTTCATAAATCAAGTAACGAATTTCGCACTTAGGTCTATATATGACTGTAGTTTTGTATGAACTTGCCCCTGTTTTTTAGGTTTCCGGTGTTGGCGTTGACTGCATGAGTCTTGAGTTCGATTTTCGAGTTGGCTCAATCAAAATGGGTCTTATTTTTCAACTTTCTTGGAAAAGCGACATTGCCCGGGAGCAAAAGAGTGCCCGGTTAGCAATAGGTTTGCAAATTGTCACATTGTGAGACTAACTAATATCTCTGCCTAGTTGTCAGTGCACTTGTTCTGCCTCTGCCTACCTTTGCGGTTGCGGGCTTGAAGGTAATTCCTTATGGTTTTAGAGCGCTGTGCAGTGACTTGCTCGTGTAGACTACCACCAAAGAGTATATAAATACTACGTCATAAGAGGTGGGACTTCCATAGATACATAGCAAACCCGACTTTGGTATGAAGTTTACTTGAAAAATTATAACCCGTATAATTTGAAAGTAAGTCTAATGGCATTCAGATATAAGGCAACTAGTGTCATGATTTGGGCGAATAAAAAACATAGCAAACTTATTTTTGTATATGAAAGTTGCGCCAAACTGACTACCATCTTACCTATTCCGACCGCCATAATGACATTGACATGTTCCTGTCTGTTTGGTAAAGTAGCTGGTAGATTTATACATTTAACTAGCTGCCCGCCCTCGCTTCGCTTCGGTTATTCAAGAATAAAAATCCTACTAATATTATAAATGCGAAAGTTTGTGAGTATGTCTGGATGTCAGGATGCCAGTATGGATGAATGCAGTAAGCGCGCATGTCTTTGAAAACCGAATAAAAATCCGTTCAGTACTTTTCGAGTAAATCGCGAACAGACAGACAGACAGACGTGGCGGGGGACTTTGTTTTATAATATGTATTGATACAATACAAATACAATACAAACACAAATATAAATAATTTTATTTGGAACCAGAACAAGTATACATGAATTATATGAGTGTGGGTGACACACGCAGAAGTATAAAACTGTGTTGCGTATATTAACGCCCTCCTCCAGAAAACAATCTCAATGATGATTTTAAACTAGAGTATATATGCTTAATACTAACATGAACAGATTTTTTGGTGTGTTATTGTACTAGATAACCCAAAGTACTTCAAACTGTACATGTATTTCGCTGTTCAAAGAAACGTTTTGTTAACTGGAACACCGCCAGTGAACTCGTTTGTACGTGTGATGGTACGCTGGTTTTTTTTTTATAAAAAGGCAAGGGAAAAGTAAAGTAAAGTTTCAGAAATCCTCGAATCACGATACTAGCTGAGATGGTCCGTTTGTAAATGCGCCAAAGCGCCGATTATACTAACGCCCATTTTTTTTAATTTTATCCGATTTTGTTTTAGTTTTATTTTATCAAACCTTATCTTATTTTCTCAGAGTGCTCATGTGTTTTGGAACAAATTTACATTATTTTTCTATATAAAATGTTGCTGTGTTGGTCCGGGGTCCTTTGTAGAATAGACCATCTGTCTTCCTTGCCAGGCAGCTTGTAAAAGGGGGACATATGCTCACCGTCACTAACACCGTGACATCTGACTAGGTGGTAGAGTTTAGCAGCGACTCTCCCGGATTGGTACCACCGGCTTACCTATTCCTGTCGTCATAACGTCATGAAGGGGTTCCGCTTCGGAGTGTAAGGTAGCTGGTAAGCTTACTTTTGCTCGAGGCCTAACATCCCGGCCTCAGGTTGGCAACGCACCATTACCACCTCTGGTGTCTCTAGGCGGCGTGAATTTCTTAACATCAGGAAATCTGTCTGCTTGTTTGCCTTCCAATATCATAAAAAAAAATATACACTTGCATTGAATTGTGTTTTTATCGTAGACTGTACATTGTCGATTTTGTGAAACGCGTTTAATTTCCATATTTTAGCACTTGTACCATGAAAATGGTTAGTGATTATTTTTCCTATTACATTAAAGTAGGTATTAATTTTCAATGGTTTTGTTTAGCTTTATATGTAGAATCGTTAGAATAACATTGACGTTGAACTATACCTATATAAAACCTGTAGTTATGTATAGTAGCTAAGAACCTTCACGAACCTGCACCTTCACTTTAGTTTTTACAAAAATCCGCATCCAAATCGTTACTTACACGCACGCACGCACGCACGCACGCACGCACGCACGCACGCACGCACGCACGCACGCACGCAAAGGGTGATGTTTCGAATCGAGCTATCAACGCGAGACAGCACGTTGTATTTTTGTTTGTTTATGCCGTCGTAATGTCAGTGCTTGTTTTATTTTGTAGATTTTGTAGTAGATTAATGACGGGCTTGATCCGGCGCTGGACTTGACTTCATAAGGTCCCAAGTTCGATCCCCTGGCCGGGCATATAAAAAAATATGTTGTTCAATTTTGTAAAAAAATATGTGAAATTCTCGTTTCAAAATGTTTTCTTTTATGAAATCGGAACGATGGTAAGGAACAGACGGATTTCCTGATGGTAAGGAATTCCCAAAGGTGGTAATAACACCACCGCCAATGGTAGTGGTACATTACTCTGCCACCTAGTCAGATGTCACGGTGGTAGTGACGGTAAGCCTGTGCTCGCCTTTAACGAGCTGCCTGGCACAGGAATCAGATGGTTTATTATGCAAAGTAGCCCGGACCAACACGGTGACCAACATGTTAGGTACCGTACTTCTCCGAAATGGCTTTACCGATTTACACCAAATTTTATATGCATATTGAGTAAGTCTGAGAATTGGCTACTATCTATTTTTGATATTCGTAAGTGATAAGGGTGACTTATCCCAATTATAATAACGTTGTTCATTCTAGTTTAAAATTCCTGGATGCAAAACAAACATGTTTTATAACGCTTGTGCTCGATGTCCGTGAGCAGTAGTGATCTCTTCCCAACAAATACATACCCCTTTGACTCTTCAATAAAAAACTGTTTTTATGATTTCAGATCAACGGGTAGATGGCACAGCTTTCACGCGCAGTTCGCAGTCCGTCGGTGAGCGCAAGCGGCGAGGATCAGCTGACGATGGACAGGCGCATCCCATGTACCAGCAAACCATACACGGTGAGTTTTATGTTTTGATGTTTGGCTAGTGATTTTCGTAAGACAACTGTACCTGGGTTCGATACTTGACCTGCTGTTATGTTCTAAGAGTAACTTTGTAGAGAAAAAGTACAGCATATGTTAACTTCTGATGATGAATTAATTATTATTTGAGAGTTCTCTCAGAAATCTGCATGAGAATTGTATTCTTAATACAAATGGGAGAGCGCAGTATGTTATATTTATTGTACGAACATCAGCTGACTGTGGACTTATTATTCTGTGTTAGTCCTGGTCCATGTGTAGAATAGATCATCTGCATCTGTCTGGCATTTCTAAAGAGGCGAGCATAGTTAAAATCTTAACTAGCTCAATCCTTACTTGCTTTGCGTTAAGTTAAAGGGGTAGCGACCTATTCCTGCCGCTATAATCTGAAGTGTGGTTCGGTACCGAGTGTAAGGTAGCAGGTAGTTACTTGCTCCTATGGCTGAGTATCCCGGTCAAGTGGGCTACAAACTAGTGACGTCTGTTTTGTCTATATTTCAGAGTTGTTTCTTATCTTTAAGGAGTCGTGTGTTGCAGACGTATACCATAATAATGCAACAAATATTATTATAATTAGCAACTCAATAGTAGTTGGTTCACGCATATCTTGACTGTACTTCAATGACCTTGGTGATGACCTTGGTTAAACATGGGTCATGTTTCTCCTAGATAACGTACCTATATTGACAGAACAAAGCCTTGACAAAATCGTATGGTAGGTAATCACGATGCGCGTTCAAATTAGTGTTATCGCTTTTATTTGTCGCGATTTTCATATATTCTTCAAAAGGAATTTCTTTGTAAGAAATTAAGTAACAGATATTAAATAATAGATATGAAATTAAAGAAATGATGAAAAGAATATGAAATTAAAGAAATGATAAAAGAAATTAAATGAAAGAGTTGAAATAAAAATAATGAATCTAAAGAGATGGAATGAAATTACAGAAATGAAAGCAACGAATTTAATGAAATTAAGGAAATTCATGAATTTGTTTGCAGAATCTGTGCGTAAAGAAGTTCTCAAACAATATTTAATTGCAACAATCTTATAAAAATTGTAAAAATTTTGCTCTGTCTTGCATAACTACTGTCTTTATATTTGCTTAGATACAAGATCTTACTTAACGAGGATGTCGCTAGATGTTCACAGCAAAGGCACCGATAGACCGAACAGCCATTAATAATATGTTGTGTGAGGTCATGTTTATGCAATACTTACAATTTTATTTGCACTCGTCATAACATTTGCGCAGTTAGCACTTATTATGTCATAGCACGTCAGCTGTATTGATTGGTATTTTAACTGCCTTAGGGTAATTTTAACTCGCAAATTCCCCTCTATTTTTTTCAAAATAACATAGAGCTATGTAAAGCCACAGAGACATATGAAAACCACGACCATCATCATCTTTATGAGCTGGAGGACGTCCACTGCTGGACATAGGCCTCCCCAAAGAGCGCCAACAAGTCACGGTCACGAAAAACCATGATCGGCTTCTTCCAATTATGTTATCTCGCGTATTCGCATAGCAATATGTCTGTATTTTTTGAGATACTGAAAACGTCAAAAAGCGTTTAGGCTAAAAGTTCCAGACAGAGTAGATATGTGTATTATGTGTACATACATATGTAAAGATTTTGATTTGTTATCTTTCGAAAATAGAATTGTCAAATCGCGACGTGGCACCCAATGAAATTGTTGAAGTCGGTTTTTGCAGTTTGTCTCATCTTACTTCTCATTTTACTCGGCACATTGAAAGTATTATCGATAAGAATGTATGTGCATATCACTTATGGCACATCAGCTGATGTTGACTCAGCTGTTGCATAGTTTTATAAGTAACTTTTGATAGCTTGCTGCATACCTTCATTCATACATTCGCCTCTGTGGTCTACCGCTCCGGCGTTGGACTTGACTTCTTGAGGTCCCGGGTTCGATCCCTGGGTCGGGCAACAAATAGAAATTGAAAATGAGTACTTTCAATTTTTTTATTAAAAATAATGTTGTCCGGGACTTGATATGTACCCGGTTGGCGATACGTTTGCCACTTATCCGTCCGATTGTCCGACGCTGGACCACTATACCACAAAGGCGATCGAGTATACATACCAAATTTAACATATTGGCGAATTTGTAACCTCCTCCTTTTCGGAATCGGTATGAACTACTTATGCAGCAACAGGCTTTACATACTAACTTCAGATTCGCAACGCACCATTAATAACTTGGGTGTCTATACGTGTATTAATACGAAAAATATAAAATTATTTTACTTAGTCTACTGATACTCAATATAATATAGTAGGTATACTTTTTATAGTGTTTGCTGAAAAATGGTATATGTGTATTTTCTATAGGAACCTCCGGGGTGAGTCGGAGGCCGGCGCTCCTGGATATGTTCAAGTCGAAGCCCCGCGGAGATACCAAAAGACCACCCTCCATCATGAAGCAGGTCAAGGCTGCTGTGCAAGTATGTTTAAAGAGTTTTATAAGTCTTGTATTGGATCTAGACTTTTAATAAGAAAAAAAGTATTTTCTCGCCCGTATCCCCGAAGACTTAAGTAGAGGTATACCAGGGCACCCATGACTAGTCGAAAAAACTACGACCCTCAATGTGATTGGTTCTTCAAGCCCGGACAAGGTTGTTTTTATTCGAAAAGTGACTGCCAGCCGACTGTTATTCCAACAGTTCAGTAAATATGTGAAAAAGTAAAATGTTATTTTCCCCACTTTTCTCGCAGTCGAACGGGATAAGAGATATTCTATGTCACCTGATTCTAAGCTACCTCCCTATCAATTTTCAG
The DNA here is from genome assembly GCA_002245475.1 of Calephelis virginiensis. Taxonomy (NCBI): domain Eukaryota; kingdom Metazoa; phylum Arthropoda; class Insecta; order Lepidoptera; family Riodinidae; genus Calephelis; species Calephelis virginiensis. The sequence continues at coordinate 227,937 of NJDC01001662.1, read as the reverse complement.
CCAAAATATTTATTGAGTGACAGCCATTATTGTTTTATAAATAGTGTGACTAACACCACTGTCTTGTATAGATTGGAAAAACACAGTTTATCTCTCTTTTTTATGATAGTGGAAGGCAAACAAGCAGACGGACTTCCTGATGGTTAGAAATTCACACCGCCTAGATGTTTCTAGGCCCCAAAGGTGGTAATGATGCGTTGCCTACTTGAGACCGGGATATTAGACCTCAAACAAAAGTAAGTTTACCTGCTGGCTACCTTACCCTCCGAACCGGAGCATTGACGTTATGGCGAAAAGAATAGGTAGAGCATGGGCTCAACGTCACTAACAGCGTGAAATCTGACTAGGTAGTAGAGTTTAGCAGTGACTCGCCCAGATTGGTACTACCGCCTTACTTATATTTCTACCGTCATAACGTCATGACGTTTTCCGGTTCGGAGGGTAAGGAAGCCGGTAAACTTACTTTCGCTTGAGGCCTAAAATCCTTGCCTCAACGCAACATTACCACCTTTGGTGTCTCTAGGCGGCGAGAATTTCTTACCATCAGGAAATCCTTTTGCTTGCTTGCCTTCCAATATCATAAAAAATGTTTTGTTTTTCAGAATATGACAAAATCAGGAGTTCCAAGTAAAGAGCCTGCTAAAACTGACTTGGTGAAACCTGAATCTCCCGCGAGTGCTACTCCGACTCCCGTGAAAACGAGAGACGGATCTGCTCATCCTCATCCTGGCAGCGACGCGAGGGTAAATAGAATGTTTTAATTTTAGCCTTGCTGCTGTGCTTTTTATAAAAACTAGGACGTGAAAAACTTTGGTTTGGTTCTGGTATTGAGTTGAAATTTTGTCTTTCGTAAAAACTTGTGATAACAATAAAATATGTATTAAATTCAAGTCCTTAAGCTTTTTTCCTAAATTAACTAAGTGTTAGAGTCTATCTGTTCCATTCGCTTTAACTATAGTGCTCGTCACTATCATGTTTCATGGGATAACCCACCATTCCCACTTTTGGTGTCGAAAGGCGAAAAAAATTGCTTGTAATTAGAAAAAATGTCTTGTTTTCTTTCCAATCCTATAAAAAGCGAATAGAAGCATTCATACTTCATTGTCAGATTTAAAAAATGTCCTTTCAAATTTTTAAAAGACTGTTCGTTATAGTTCATATTTGTGACCTAAAATGCATAATATCTGTTTATCTTAGAATTGTTTTTAATAAATTGGCTGTGACTTTTTGTAATCTAGAAACTGCTTCAAGTTTTAAGCGTTTCCACCTTTTTTGTACATTATTAGCATTGAATATAGCAGTAATGATTTAATACTTGACTATGAAACGGGCATTACTTCAAATAAACCCTGTTACAATGATTATTAACAAAACACAATGTTACATTTGCAATTGCAATAAACGGTCTATATCAATTAAAAAAACCTGTTATTTTTTTATTAAAGTGTTAATGTTTCTAAAACTTAATTTTTGACAAAAATGTTCTTTACTTAGGATTAGATTCAATTTGTATAGTTAGTCCAGGGTATTTATTTCATTTTTTTATCTGTCTAGTACTACCACACTGTAACTGCGTCCAGCACATCTCGACGTCCAAGCGCCATGGCCAAGGTTATGGACATTTTCCGTGGCAGAGCTTCTATACCGGGCCAAAATTCGCCAACAGATGGCGCGGAGAAACGTAGAACGGTGAGTTATGTTGTTATCATTTTATTTGTTCTGTAGTTACTTAATAGATGGCGCTATTCTATTTAAAGAGTGGATATTCAATTTCTTTAAATATAAGCTGAATAAGTGTTTGGCGTTTATGGCGTGTATATCCTGAATCTATTGATATACATACTTTACATTGAATGGAATATTATGAAATTTTGATGTTATTTAATTACATACTTACAAATATGATATCAAATCAAAATTTTAATCCATACACATAATTAATATATCATACTTCACTCAAATTAATTTAATATTAAGGCCGCTTTATCTTTTAATTATTACTAATAGGTATAAAGTATAGAAACCAAGAATGCCAAGTTAAATCTAGACAAATAAGGAATCGTTCATAAAACACTTCAAAGAAAAGGTTACTTTTAACGTGACTTTGTCTTAATATTGCCTTTTTGATTCGCTAGAGATATGTAAATCGTAGTAAATATTTAATTATGAAATTGGGAGATACAGTTTCTTTTGCAGCTACATTAGACTAACAGCTAGACTGCACTAGAAAAAAACTATCTACATAAGCTAACGACCGCAATCAAAGTCAATCATTTTTAAATCAGTCATTAGGTCGACATTTTCCATAAAAATTGTGATTTAATGATAGACTAAATGTTAATTGACGTCTCTGAGTGTGGACACAATGATCTAATTTAGATGAAAATTATACATGTAGCTCAATTATTGTCGTTCGTCTGCAAACATTTGCTGATAGGTTCGCTGGTGTCTTACCAGATGGCGCTGCTATAATGCAATGTAAAAGTTTACTGAAATCATGGGTATTTATTTTTTAACTAACTGTTTCCCGCGACTTCGTACACACATAGGGAAGATTTTCCCGCAGTAAAAGGTATAATATGGACCCAGGCCATAAGCTGCCACTACTACTAATACTACACATTTGCTAAAAATCCGTTCAGTTTTTTTTTTTGCACGAAAAGAGAACAAACAATTTTTTTTTTATGTTATTGGAAGGCAAACAAGCAGACGGATTTCCTGATGGTAAGAAATTCCCGCCGCCTAGAGACAGCAAAGGTGGTAATGGTGCGTTGCCAACCTGAGGCCGGGATGTTAGGCCTTGAGCAAAAGTAATTGTACCGGCTACCTTACCCTCCGAACCGGAACACGTCATGATGTTATGGCGGCAGGAATAGGTAAGGCGGTGGTACCAATCCGGGTGAGTCGCTGCGAAACACTACCACCTAGTCAGATGTCACTGTGTTAGTGACGGTAAGCCTTTGCTCGCCTTTTACGAGCTGCCTTGCAGGAAGGCAGATGGTCTATTCTTCAAAGGAGCCTGGACCAACACGGGGAAAAATTTATTTATTATTTTATTTATATTATTTAATTATTATTATAATAACCTTAGTTTTGGGGTCTATATTATCATGTATTCAATACATATCCAGCAATCATTGTTCTAAAAAAATGATGTACAGTTTTAGTTTTATTACTGTTTTAAATTGTGTAGATTAAACGATGCGGTGATATAACTAATTAAACTTTCATAATTATCCGCTTAATCATTCTAATTAGAAAATTTTATCTGGACATATTTAACTGAAAACTTGTGTAATAATCTGTTAAAATTCTTGTTTTTCATTTTCTTATAAATGAAAAAAAAATACTGCCTAAGTCAATAATATTTTAATAACAAGATGAAGGTGTTGTATTTATTTACTACTGCATGGTTATATATACAAAGGTATAAGATAACCTGTCAGAAGGCTTGGGTAGCCGGAAGACTTCCACAATAGGCATACACCACAGCCATAAGACAAGGTTGTTCTCATTGTATCGGCCACGGTTGTCCTTCACCATCAGGAGCAGTTTGGCGCAACTTTCATATCAAAAAATTAAAAAATAAGTTTGCCATGTTACTTATTCGCCCAAATCATATGGCACTAATTGCCTTATATCTGATTGCATTTAGACTTACTTTCAACCTAAACGGGTTATACTTTTCAAAGTAAACTTTATACAAATTTGGGTTTGCTATGTATCTATGGAAGTCCCGTCTCTTATTACGTAGTATTTATATACTCTTTGATCAGGAGAGTTATGTGCTTGACACTGTCTTATTATTTGACCGCCTTGGCCAACGAGGGGTTATCGTATACACATATTTCCACCCACCAACCGCGAGGCTTGGGTTTAATTCCCGACAGGGGCCGGCATTTGTGTAATGAACATAAATGTCCGTCTGTATTTCCGGGTCCTGGTTTCTCGTCCAATTTATTCTAGGGTTTATTTAATCATTTGTATGTGTTATTATCGTTGACTAAAACCATAATACAAACATGCAATTTGCTTAGCTTGGGAACAGATCAATTTGTGTTATTTTCTTGGTACATTTATCTATTTTAGACAAATTAGCCAATTAGTCATTTTTGGGGCATGTTGATATTGTGGCGCCTTACTATAAATAGATTGGAAAAGAGTATGGGAAGCTGCAAACAGCTAAACCCATTTTTTTCAATTCTTACATGTTTACCAATTTGACTGTACAACATCACATCAAGTAAAAGTATTCTTCCAATTTTAATCTGATTATTAATACTTAAAGAGATACCGCTTTATTAATAAACACGAAGTAAATTACTCCAATATTCAACCTGGTACTAGTCTTTATTGCAATGTAACACAGACTATAATACCAACTTAACCTTTTTTCTACGTTAGTCCATGTTTACTAAAAAGGCGGTTAGTGTTAAGTTTAAAATTTACGCCTCGTTTCGTGAAGTGATATGGGACTGAAGGAAAATCGGTTATTATCGCGTAGCTGTGGCCGTATAAAGTAATAATATTAAGTTTATTTAACTTCACGTAATTGTTGTAACTTTTCTCTCCCATCCTTGTTTTTCTGTATGTAAATTTACCTGCTGTTCTACTCTCCAGCATAAAAAAAAAAGCAAGAACTACTGCTACTTCAGCAAGAATAAGAAAGGCTGTGGTCCCAATTTGGACGTTCTTACATAGTACTCTACCTCTAGGTAATGTATTTCTGCACTGATGGAATAAAGCAGTAACTTCTCTTGTTGTATGATGATGACCAGCGATTGATGGGAAATTTATCTCGAAATGCAGTGTTTCTAGTTGTTTTAAAGAGTAATATACCTGCTAAACTGATTTACGCCAGAAGCTAAACATGCCAGCTTCTGGTTTTTGTAAGACAGCGTTAATTAATTAGTTAGTTAATTTTAATGCATATTGACGGCATATGTTCCATAAAAGAAATCCATACTCTTGTTTAGATTGTGATTCTATATTTCGCAAATTTGAATTTTATGTTGGTTACATTTTATGCATGTAGGGGCTCTTAAGACGCCGGCGACTGCAGAATGTATCTCGATTTTGCGATTTAAAAGAATGCTAGGTGGTAGAGTTTCGCAGCTACTCGCCCGGCTTGGTACCACCGCCTTACCTATTCCTGTCGCCATAACGTCAGTGCTTGCCGTAGACATGTTCCGGTTCAGAGAGTAAGGTAGCCGGTAAACTTACTTTTGCTCGAGGTCTAGAATCCAGGCCTCAGGTTGGCAACGCACCATTTACACCTGTGGTATCTCGAGGCGCCGTGAATTTGTTACCATCAGTAAATCCGTCTGTTTGTTTGCCTTCCAATATCATAAAAATAAATGCAATTTACTCTTTATTACAAAGTTCAAATTTATTTATCTAATCTATACATTATATAAAAATTAATTCCCGTGGCCATCGCATGATGCCTGAACGGATGGACCAATTCGTCTAATTATTTTTTGATATGTTGTATAAGATGGTTGTTATCAGGAGAAGGTAGATAAACTTATGAATAGGTAGATAAACCAAGTGAAATGCCGGCAAACGAAAAAAAACGCCTCTGTAATGTTTACCGTATAAACTGATTTTACCGATTATTGTCAAGCGATACAAATTTCGCCGGATCGGCTAGTTCCTAATAAATATTGTAGGAAATGTACACGTCGGGCTACAATGTAAGTTTCCAAGTTCACTGTCTACCCCGACAAATGTCATGCACCGGCCCTTTAATAAGTATGGAAAGATGAAAAACAACTAGGGAAAGTTGTGTAATAATGCAATTCTACAGTGAAGATGTTGATGCTCTGCCTTGACCTTGTCTCAGTGTCGCACCGACTGAGCAGTAAATAAATTATGAAAATAACATGCAAATTTTTCAGAAAACCAACAAAACGTGACTTGTTATTTTTAAAGTATTTTGTGCTAGATGTTAATTTGTGACAACCTTTTTATAATAATGATATTGGATTATTTAGCAGCAATTGACCAAATAATATAATATTTACATATTATAACACAGTAATAAAACTAAATCTGTATAACTAATATTTTTTAGAAACAATTATTGAAATGTATTGTACACAGAATACAGAGCGCAAAACAAGGACTATTAAAATTTTTATCGGTTTGTCTGTTCACAGAAAAAAAAAAACACACACATGTTCACATGTTCACATTTACGCAAAAACTGCTGAACGGATTAGACCAAACGGAAACAAATAGAAACAGGCCGAAAGGAACATATCAAACGACCTCTCTCGCCTCTGTGGTCTAGCGGTCCGGCATCGGACTTGACTTCTTGAGGTCCCGGGCTCGATCCCCGGGTCGGGCAACGAAAATAATTACAAAATATATATTTTCAATTTTCTAATAAAAATAACGTTGCCGGAGATTGGATATGTGACCCGTTGGCGATAGGCTTGCCCCCTATCCCAACGTGGGACTTAGTGCCTTCGGTTTGTCGTGGATGCCCCGATTGTGTCTCTACCTTCGTCTTCGATGATATGGGCGTGAAGATACTTATATCAAATAAAAACAGTTAAACATATATAAGTGTATTATAAACGCAGTGTGCATTGCGGTGTTGTAAAAGGGAGAAACACTCAGTATATATTTAAGGGTAGCAGAATGGCATAAAACGGAACCCTTATAAATTCGAAATTATTGTCCGTCCGTTTGCAACAGCCAAATAATTCCTTAACCAGCAGGAAAATACATTTTAAACTTGGTATGTATATGTATTTTTGTACCGGTTTAAGATTTTTATATAAAAATAGAAAAATAAGGGGGTGGTAGAGTTAAAACTATATTTTTTATTTTATCAAACCTTCATATTTTGTAGCGATAAGTAGATATAGAGATAAGTCTTTAAAATAAACAAAGAATTTAAAGTCTGAAATGTTTTGTATTCAAATGAATCGTTAGAAAAATAGTCACTTATGAATTGGTAAAAATGTTACCCCTGCACACTTTTTAATGTCACATTTTTTAAAACAACAAATATGACTTTGTCATTGCTATGAAAAATAAAATTCTTTTTTGCTGGCGTACAAACACAGTGCTATTTTGTGATATCTTACTAATCTCAATATATATGTTTTTGCTTGCTACTATGGAATTTTCCAAAGGCGAGTTCGACTCGCGCTTAGTCACTTTTCTTATTAAGAAACTTTTACCAAATTTATCTTATTCTTATAAAAATAACGTTGCCCAGAATTGGATATGTGCCCGGTTGGTGATAAGCTTGCCACCTATCACACATATCACTGACGACTTAGTGTCTTCGGCTAGTCGTGGGTGCCCTGATTGTACCTCTGCCAACCTCTTCAGGGATATGGGCGTGGAGATACTTATTTAGGATAGTAACATTTCCCGTTAAGCATCTATTGTCATACCTGCTACCCCTGTCACCAAACTGATAGCGTGTTTATGGTCTCTTTATGTTGTAAGCCACGACTGGGGGCAAAAGGTTAAATGGGACATTACCCACATGATCTCCAGTGATACAACTGGTGGTAGAATGGTTGTGCCTCTGTCTACCTCGTCCGGTATATGGGCGTGAAGATACTTTTTTACTGTCTCAAGGAGTGTTAAGGTGAAATAACAACAACATAGTACAATTTTTTAACAATTTGACTAAAGATTTGGACCCTAAAACGTATCTAAGGAAATGGGTTGGATAGATATCACTGCTGTAACAATTTTATTATGTGTCTTTGTGATGGACAAATGTCGATTCTATAACTCCATGCCATGAAGCCATATAATACTCCTCTAAGACTTGATGTCAATTTCCAAATATTGCCTAATCACTCTTTGTAACAGCCTCTTTTTCTAAAAGTCTAAAAAGCTGATGTCAATTTTCTTAATTTGCCGACTCACTCTTTGTAACGGCCTCTCTTCTTGAAAGTCTTGTGTTTTCAATTAACTAAATCGAAATAAAAGAAAATTGACAAAGTTAAAACGAAAGGTAGGCCGTTAAACTAGCAATATTGCAATATGTTAGCAATATTTGGAAAATAACAAAGTCAGAACGAAAGGGAGGCTGGTATACTACAGTGTGTTAGCAACATTTATAAATTGTCAAAGTCAAAATGAAAAAGAGGCTGCTACACTACAATGTGTCAGCAATATTTGGGAATTGACAAAGTCAAAACGAAAGAGGGGCCGGTACACAAGAGTGAGTTAGAAGTATTTCGAAATTGTAGTGAAGACAGACAGTGACAGATATAAGTATGTGATCACCCTAGTGGTTTGAAGGCAGTGTTAAACTTTTGATAAAAGTGTTCATTTTAACTATTCGATATACATCAAATTGACATCAGACTTTTCTCCTTTTTTTACAAATATGGATTTCAATCGCTTTTCACGACTACTTTGCCAATATCAAGTTAGTTAATTCTTATACAGTCAGTAGGCACTATGTACTAAGTCATGTCAGGTAGGGTCTTGAGTAAAGCGGTGGCTTCGTTACTCAAGCTCATCTTCATCATAATCATCATCATCATCTCATCAGGAGATTTGACGACAGCGAGGAAATAGACCAGTGGTTCCCAAACTTATTTTGTCTACTGCCCACTTTGAGAATAAATTTTTTTTAGCGCCCCCCTTTTTTCACCTATTTAAAAACCACCATAACTTCAAATTAGTTTAATTAATTGTTGTGACTATATATGTATATAATGTATAGTAACGGAGAATTCTTAACGAAACTTTTACTATAACCCGCAACTTAAAACCTGAGCGCAGTAGGTAAGATACAACGGCGCTTAGGTCTCAAGTTAACTCTTACGGGTTCCACCTGCCAATGATTATTGAAATGCAATTTTATGGTATTAAAACAGAGTATCTTTTATTAAAAATATAACAAA
>NJDC01001662.1:168277-202867 GCA_002245475.1 Calephelis virginiensis | reverse complement strand
AAAATCAACTCCAACTGTTTAAGTAGGTAACATGTAGCGATTTGATCATTCCTTTTTCGAAAGTAGCTAATGGTTCCGAAATGGTCCCACATCAATTTTATCAACATTCTATAAGTAGTTTTTGTGTTCTACTCAATAGTGCATAAATTTTCCACTTATATAAGTGAAAAATTACAACCACTAGTCGGAACATAATAACACTAATATGGGACCACCTGGGACTCATGAACTATCTTTCTAAAAAGAAACATCGAAAACGGTTAGCCATTGTCTGAATGAAATATACAGAAAAACGTACAGTCGAATTGAGAACCTACTCCTTTTTTTAAGTCATCAAAATTAAAAGTTTTCTCAAGATCAACTTTTTTGTATCTGCCAATATTTTCCGACTTTGCGTATGTGAAGTCGCATTTAGGATTTATATCATAATTCATTACAAATCAAAACCAAGATAATGAGTGATATTACAAGGACTGAGATAAACCGGTCATTTATCAGTGTGTGTAAGCGTTGCGCACACATTATTAATATTTTTTTTATATGTACGTGCAACCGAGTGCTACTAAATTGATAACGTTTCGTTCCTATCTTTTGTTTTATGATAATAGAAGGCAAACAAGCAGACGGGTTTCTTGATGGTTAAAAAATTCACGCCGCCTAGAGACACCGAAGGTGGTACTGGTGCGTTGCCAACCTGAGGCCGGTGTGTTAGGCCTCGAGAAAAAGTAAGTTTACCGGCTACCTTACTCTCCGAACCGGAACACGTCAACGGCAAGCATTGAACGTTATGAAGGCAGGAATAGGTAAGGCGGTGGTAACAATCCGGGCGAGTCGCTTCGAAACTCTACCACCTTGTAGGATGTCACGGTGTTAGTGACGGTAAGCCTATGCTCGAATTTTACGAGCTGCCTGACAGGAACGCAGATGATCTATTCTGCAAAGGAGCCAACACGGGGAAAACGAGGTATCTGCCGTTTTTCTCGACAGTAGTTAAGGGTTATGCTCGCTCGTATTAAATGTGTGTACCCATACTAATATTACAAATGCGAGTCTGTTTATCTGTCTATTGCTCTTTCACGGCTAAATCGCCGAACCGATTCTGAAGAAATTTGAAATGCATGTAACTGAATATCCGAGTTCAAACATAGGCTATTATTTCAAATATGAAACAAAGCACTATAATAATCGTTCAAAGTTTGTATGGAAATCGTTACTGTTCATAACTGACGAATTAGCTGTCCAACATAATACGAGTACCTTCCAATCCATTTGACAGACATCTGATTGAGATTTATTATTGATATAAGTAGGATGTCTGACGAGTTCTTTTATTCTTACGAGAAATACAATTACTTTTGACCAAAAAGACGAATTTGTGACCTAACTAATAAAGTTGTTAGACTTGACTGCACGAGGTCCCGGGTTCGAATCCCGGGTGGGACATCAAAAAGAAAACTGGGTTTTTCCAAATTTTCTAATAAAAAAAATGTTGCTCGGGATAGGATATGCGCCCGGTTGGCGATAGGCTTGCCACCTATCACATTGTGGGACTTATGCCCGATTTCAGCAAGAGCTCCTATATTTAAGCGGACTTTTAACGTATTTTAGGGGACTGTTTTATATGGAAACAGTCCCATAAGTAACGGTAAAAGGTCCCCTAAAGTATAGGGGCTCTTGGTGAAATAGGGCATTAGTATCTTCGGCTAGTCGTAGGTGCCCTGGTTGTGCCTCTGCCTACCTCTTCGGGGATATGGGCGTGAAGATACTTTTTTTAACTAATAAAATAATATGCTTGTGTTGTGGGTGTTATTCAAGAATAAAAATCTATGTACCTCGTACTAGTTTGTGTCCACTTCGTGAATCGAGCTCAACTCTCCCGAATAATAGTCGAAGTCGTCAATACGAAAAACGTTACTTATTTTAATATTAAAGATATCACACAGAACGTTTAACAGTTCAGCGTTTAAACGCTGTCTGGTCCTATTCAATAGTGTATTAAGATGAAATAGCAAATCAAGCGCTAAATGAAATAAAGTATCTAATAATATCATACAGAACATTAAACAGTTAAGGGTTTAAGCGCTTTCTACATACATACATACATATCTTCATGCCAAGTCCCTTAGGATAGGCAGAGAGTATCGAGTGCCAGACCTCACGATCCTGACAAACCTGTCTTGTTTCCTTCACATTCATAACCCTTTTCATACAAACACGCCGGTTTCGGAGACTCTTGACACCACCCTCGGGTAATATCCGATTGATCTGATCCTGAAATGTCAGCCTTGGTCTCCCCGGGAACCTACATCCATCTACATTCGCATTGTATATCTGCTTTGTCAATCTTTCATCTGTCATTCTTTCCACACGACCGAACCAGTGGAACATGCCCTTTCGTATTTTAACACCAACACTTTCTTTCAAACCCACTCTTTCTCGGATCTCACTGTTACGAATGCGGTCAGCGTGCGTTACAACACAGATTTTCCGTAGTGCTCTCATTTCGACCGCATTTATCCTACTTTCATGCTCTTTCTGACATACCCAATGTTAAAGTTAGTATCAAAATAATATACTTTACAATACTTGTAGCGACATCTGTTTAAAAGAATTAGACACACATCACTATAGTTGTCTATTACAATCATAAAATAAAGTTAGTCTGTGTAACAACCTCAAAGCGTGCTTTATTAGGTTATGGGCCTAGTCCCACTTTTAACAAATTATTAGAAGTATTCCAGTGTAATAGTTACCTAAAAGTGAATTATGTCGACGTTGAGTTACTTAGTTAATGTGCCGAAACTCAAAGGGCGCGAAAATTATGATGATTGGGCGTTCGCAACAAGTAATTTTTTGCTACTTGAAGGCATTGACTTGGAGAACCTTCCAACGGAAATCAGTGAAGCTGAGATGAAAAAAGCCAAAGCCAAACTCGTGATGACCATTGACTCTTCATTATATGCGCATCTCAAGAGTGAGACTACGGTAATCGGTGTATGGAGTAAATTGAAACGATTGTTCGATGACACCGGGTATCAACGAAAAATCAGTTTGCTTCGAACGTTAATTTCAATTCGCCTCGAAAACAGTGATTCGATGACAAGCTACGTATCTCAAATAGTTGAAACTGCGCAGAAATTGAAGGGGCAGGATTTGAGATCACAGATGAGTGGATTGGATCATTACATTTGGCGGGACTCACAGATAAGTTTTCACCTATGATAATGGCGATCGAACATTCGGGAATCGCCATTAGCGCTGACGTCATTAAGACAAAATTGCTCGACATGTGTGAGAAGGTTGGTACTACTGAAAAAGATTCTGCATTTTGGTCAAAACAACAGCGGTGGAAAAGTGGCAACACTAACCGTGGTGTGAAATCGCAAATGTCAACGTCATACAGTGACAAAAATGAAAGTGCAAGTGCAAATGGCTGCAAACAAATAAAATGTTACAATTGCAAGAAAATAGGGCATTTCATAAATAAATGTCCCGAACTTAAAACAAAAAAAACCTTAAATGCTTTTAGTGCTGCATTCTTTAACGGAAATTTTACTACGTAAGACTGGTACGTCGATTCGGGGGCAAGTGCACACATGACGGCAAGTCGAGATTGTTTACGGCTAAATAGACCCGTGCATGAAAACAAAGAAACAGTAGTTGCAAATCAAATGACTGTGCCTGTTATGAGTGTTGGTGAAACACAGATAACAACGAATGTTAATGGTTCTCAGTATGAAGTCATTGTAAAGAATGTTTTATACATACCGAAGCTCACGACGAACTTATTATCAGTAAGTCAACTAGTAGCAAATGGCAACAAAGTGTTAATTAAAAAGGATGTTTGTTTAATATATAATCCTGTTAATAAGCTTATAGGAATTGCAAACTTAACAGATGGTGTGTACAAACTACAAATACAAAGACCAGAGAGTGCATTATTGACAATGACAATGTGGCATAGAAGACTAGGACATGTAAATAGTAAATCTTTAGAAATTATGAAAGAAGGTGCTGTGGAAGGGGTTACTTTTAATAAGAAAGCTGATATCCAGATCAAGAACTGCCAAGTGTGCTGTGAGGGCAAACAGGCTCGTTTTCCTTTTCCATCTGCTGGTCATAGAAGTGATATACTACTAGAAGTAATACACTCAGATTTATGTGGGCGGATGGAGACCAAATCAATTGGTCAAGCAAAGTACTTTCTTCTGTTCATAGACGATGCCAGCAGGTATAACCGTGTGTCCGTGTTAAGAGTTGGGCCTCTGAAGGCTCTCGTGTCCATTAAACACTTCCGGAGGCGACTATCCACCAAAATCAAATCTATCATACTCATTTGATCATTCCTTCTCCATGTATACGTATGTATGTCCTTATGCTGAAATATTGTGTTAGACACAAGAAGATTTTTTTTCCACACATAAATCTATAATATGCTTACCAGCATCATTCACTCTCTTATCACCAATAACGGCCTCGTAACCGTCCCGTCGCGCCCCACCCAACCATTCAAGTCACCACACATTATCACTTTTTCATTTCCTTCAACCATATCCAGAACTTCCCTTACAGAATCCCAAAACTTTTCCAGGTCATGAGTCGCCGACGAGTTGAGCGGAGCATAGGTTGCTACCACAAAACTCTACTCGCGTGACTCCTAGTTTAATACGGACCCAGAGCAGTCTCGAACTAATAAAACCAAACTCTTTCAGGACTGAGGCTAAGCGAAAAATGATACCTACCCCAGCGCTGGCGTGATCGCTCTGTGGTACACCAGTCAAAAGAGCCAACCTACCACCGGGGAGATCAAAAGTATCACTACCTTTTCGCTTAGTCTCCGTTACACACAGTAAATCCAGGCATCTCTCATTCATTACATGAATCAATTCATTCATCTTGGCTTCCATTCCCCCTCTCACATTCCACGTGCCTATTTGACACTCTCCACTCCTCGATTCGCCTGTACGGGCCTGGCGTGATGGGTGGCGGCCCCCATCGCCGCATCTGCCTCTTTTCGTACCGACGAGGGCGGATCGGTACGCGTCGCCTCCAGGGAACGCCCTAACTCGCTCTGCGGTACTTTTTCGGGCCAGAATTGCAGTCCAATGGACTGGCAGGGATCGCGACGTGCACGCTTCTAGCCAATGACCCCTAAAGTAAACCTACTTTCCTTTTTACCTTTCCTCAGTAAACCTACTTTACATACAACCGCTTTGTTTAAATATAAATTACGATTCCGCTAAACTTCATTTTTTTTTCCTGACAATAACTGATACAAGAAAAAAACTTTAACAATATAGGTATATCCTTTCAGACATGCTCATCGCACCAGAATTTGTAGACCAATAAGGACTCCTTTTATATATATGATACATAAATCTATTGAAATGCTGCTAAGAATGCAAACATTCTCAGGGTTCGTAGGGTGTAAGATCAGATTATGTAATAGACTCGACGTTTATTATGCTGTAAAGTTATGTAATAATATCTTCAGTTGCTACTGTTTTATTATTGTAATTCATACAAAACCTGTCTCCTATAAACTCGTGTGCCTGAAGGTTATTGTGAAATATTGACTTCTTTCAGACGGCTTTGTTTTACGTCTAAGGCTTAGTTCACAATATACTTACATATACTAAGGCTTACATCAAACTATGCAAATTGTATTCACAATTTATTTACAAATCTAGAGATATTGATACTCGGGGAAATAAATGAAAATGGTAATAAGGATATTACTGGTTTTGAGGTATCCCTTAGAGAGACTTCAATACTCCGATACAAACAGAACAGGTAGAGCGTAGTTCGCCGGGACATCTAGTGGTAAATAAATTCTTCAAATCAGCTTAGTGGTTTCATTGACTATTCAATGCAAACAAACAAATATTTTCTCTATATAATATTTGTTCAGAAAGATCCCTTTATTAACATATTAATTGCTTTGTTACCTCTAAGAGCCTGCACTGAAATTTGTTATATGTGTATTAAAAGGTTTGCTTAAGACATATCTTGCAAATTTTGTTTTTCTGCTCTAATGCAAACCCAAGTTATGAAGGTTAAAAAAAGGCTCAAACGCTTCGAGAAAAGCTAGTTAGGTAGCGCTCTCGCGCTTTGCTTTTCTCCTCTTGGCTGGAGCACTTCCATCAGTATTATGTCAAATACATTACACCGAACAAGCACGTAGCTTTCCTCATAAGAGACAACCGAGACCTATAGACACCACCAAAGGTTTCAGGTGCGTCGCTGTCCTCTGACCAAAGTGTTAGGATTATTGTGTAAGTCTGCTGGCTGTCATACCATGCGGACCTGATTACGACAGTAGAAAACACAGTCGTCACGGCGGTAACAATAAGTATCTGTGATTCTCTACCCGGTCAAATTGCTGCACAGTACCTCATACTCGTACCACATAGTACCTTGGATACACAAATTGGTATAACCACAAAGTAATCAAATTTTATGCCTGTGCTATGGGTGTTATATAACGATGCTAACATGTATAGGTAAACAGAAATAGTATAAATATAGTAAACACTCAGACATCTATGATCTATCTGCACGCAAATACCTGCCTTCGTCGGAAATCGAACTCGAGCCTGTCAATTGATCGGTGGAGTTAAACATTTACGCTAACCGCTCTTTCAACTTGGTGCTCAAATTAAGAAAACTAAAGGTAACCCACTTAACACGTGCTGCTCTTACGAGTTGCTTGGCAGGAAGTCAGATGATCTGACATAATATAACAGGGAAAACGAACCATCACAGGGAAAAACATATATATTGCTTGGAAGACCATAAACAAGGAAAATAATAAACAAAATAAGGAAACCACTATAAAATCGAACGAGATGAAGGAACCGACTCACCTTGTTTACTATTTTATGTTATACAAGCATGTCAAAAAGAACAAAAGATACATTAACAAGAACAATCATATGTTAATGGAATTTATATCTAGAAAATACTGAACTAAACGTATATAAAAATATTGTGTTACGGTATTTCTGGTAACTGCAATTAGTGTACCCAACCCTCTCAAAATAACCGGGATTCTCCTGTAACCTCCCGCGCTCGGGACGGGATCTCCCTTTTCTTCTAAAATTAATCTTACTTACATAAATTAAAAAAATCAAATCTGCTGCTTTGCATTCCACTCACCTCCGTAGTCCCAACCATGTCGTTCTTTCCATTTTTGCTTTATGATCACGTCGCCAACAAAGCAATGTGCTTAGATATAAACTGCCCCCTACATGTAAAGATACTTGATTATCCGTTCTGTTGAGAGTTAACAGCCCCAACTGCACTCTTCCAAATCGTTCGACCGACTTTTATGAATAAAAAGAAAAAATGCTTCTGTGGTCTAGCGGTCCGGCGTCGGACTTAACTACTTGAGGTCCTGAGGTTAATCCCCGGGTCGGGCTACATAAAAATTAGTAAATGCATATTATAAATTTTTTAATAAAAATAATGTTGCCCGGGATTGGATATGTGCCCGGTTGGCGATAGGCTTGCCACCTATCACTTTATCTTCGGCTAGTCATGGGTGCCCGGGTTGTCCCTCTGCAAACCTTTTTGGGGATAAGGGCTTGTAGGTACTTTTATGAATATTTGATGTAGTTTAGAGTATCGGTGGTAATAGTTAACTGTATCGTTTTCAGGACGAAGATGCGTAATGATACGGACGGAAGGAAGGATTGAAAGAGTATTTGTGAGTGTGTCAAATGCAGAATCATGATCGTAACTAGGTATCCAAAGTATATTAACCAGAGATAAAACTAATTTTGCGAGCAAATGCACTCTGCTTTTTGTCCTCCTCTGTGCGATAACATTATGCTTTTACATTCAGTAGTTGATTAGTTTTTAGTGGTTTTTGTCAACAAAAATTTTACCGTGAAAAATGTGGAAAAGTGTTTCGTGTGCAGTCGCGCTTTTAAAGAAAAAATGCGATTGTTGGGCATAGATTAGCCGCCATACAGCCTATTTTCATATATACAGGGTGTATTTGGCACCGTAACGAAAACTTCTGGGGTAGTTTAGATACATAGTCTTCAAATTCCTTTTATAGTCTTTGTCGGAAACAAGTGGTTAAATATTTGGCAGTTTTTTAGCCCGCAATGTATAGCGAACAAGGTATATGCAATAAGCCGTGCGTTTCAAGCTGTAAATGCCGACCTAATACGCTGTACATTGCTGTTTTTACTAAAAATATGTTATTATTAGATATTAAATAAAAATCATGTTGCATTAAATAGTATTAATAAAATGATAGTAAATTATCAATAAAAAAAAATACAATTTATTTGAAAAATTCATGAAATTTCCGACACATAATTCCAACTACATATACATGTCTATCTTGTACATAATCCATGGTTGCAGTTTTCGTTACGCTGTCCTTTACACGGCGTATATAGGTTATTACCTACAATAGGCACCAGACTCTCACCTAAGTTTTACCAAGGGTTTTTTGGCTAATTTGTTAAAAAAAAGTTATTTGTTAGTTTATTTAAATTACCTAATGTGAAAGTAAACGAATAAAATTAAATTTGCTCTGTTGCAAATGAATTATGCTTTTCTCCAAAATTCGTTTTAAGGAGTTTTTGCCTCATAGGTAGATTTTTAAAATAAATGATTAAATTTTGTGCTATTTTGTACATTTTTGTTTAGTCAAAGTGCACAAGTGAAGTGTTTATGAAGATACTTGTGTATCGCGCATTTCCTCGTTGCCGCGAAGTCTCACTAGATGAGAGATATGATTTTCTATGACGACAACTAATAATTTAGCACGATTTCTGTAAACTAGTTTTAAAACTGAAACTTGACTAAACGGCAAATGATAACGCCCAATGCCAAAAATTAAAAAAAAGTGTTTTAAGGAAAATATTTACTTTATTCGCACTTTTCGCGAACTGCGAAGTGCTTATCACATGCTGAATATATAGTTAACAAGGTATTGCGTATGACCAATAACAACATATTTAATCATAATTCATATATCTCTTCGTCACACGTCGGATAATGACACTTCGAGCTCGTTGCTGGAGATAGACTGTTTATCTCCCCTTATCGTGATGGATGAACAATCCCCAAAGGTTAAGCAACTTTAATTTTGCTGGGTGAATGACTTTTGTGTTATTTGTTTATATGATGTATGTCAATGACGAAAATACAGTAGGAGGAAGTTTCTTTTGTATTTCATTTTGTTGACTCTGTAACCGCCTTGTTGGTGGAGCCTAAAGCCATCGACTAATTGATTCTCGCGCTCGATTCTGGACTGGGGCAGACATTTGTGTGATGAACATTTAACATTTGTATGTTTTCTGGTCCGGGTGCTTATCAAGTTTATTCCAGTATATATTTGAGTATTTATATGTATGAGTATCGTTAAAAAATACCCATAATGCTATCATATAACTTGTTTATTTTGGGATTCGATTTTTTATATATTAAATTTGAATGCTTTGAGTATTTATTTTTAATAGAATCTATACTTGCTATCGTCGGCACTTTGTGGAATTCCGTTGTATACACACGTTTTTTTGTAGTTAACACTTGTACTTATCCACTATACACTTTATTTAACACTCTGTTACATCCAACCAAATAAGTATTGAACGTTAAATTAAAACAGTCTTTTTTATCTTTAGTTTCAAAGTCCTGATGATGCTTTAAAAAGTGAAACGTGTTGGCTGGAGAGTAACGGAAAGTGTTAAATAAAGTGTTTAGTGGATAAGTACAAGTGTTAACTACAAAAAAAACGTGTGTATATATTTTTAAAATTGTTGAAATGATACTATTTTTTATTAAGTATTGTGCGACTACGCACAAGAAAGTTGACAACTCTTCTCGGTATTTTTATGAAGTAAAAAATGTGTTGATATATTTAGTTAGAGTGAATATTTCTATAACATTATCTATAAAAGGACGTATTTTTTCAACACGTCTTTTGTCGCAACTAAGCGAAATGTTGGCTCGCGATTAACTCATTGACGGGCTATTTGAGTAGTTTCCACTAAATGTTTAATATTTTTTTTAGAAGGCAATAATAAATCATATATTTTTATTAGAATTCTTAAGGCGCTTCCTAGAATTGTTGTATGTCTAGAGTAATTATGAAAGACGCTAGACTATCGTTAAGTGATTTTATAGGAATATTTTAATACTCAATTATTACATCACCCTGTTGCTGTGCTTTTATTATGATTATTATTGTGGCCGTCATTTTGTGTTGTCATGTCTTATAGTTGGTAGTATGCAAGGTGCAACTAGTACACTTTTATGAGGCATAACTTAGCGTTATGATATAATATTGTGAAATGTAAGTGGGATCTACTGTCTTAATAATCCAATTAAAAAACATTATCATTTAAAATATGCAAAGACGAGTAAATATATGTTGTTCGCACTGTCAAAAAGTTATTAGATGTGACGCAGAGCCAAGATTCTCTACACGCTCTAACTCTACAAACCTCAACCTCATAAACTACATTTACTTGGTGGTAGAGTTTCGCAGCGACTCTTCTGGATTGGTATCACCGTCTTACCTATTCCTGCCGCCGTAATGTCAGTGTATGCCGTTGACGTGTTCCGGCTGAGAGGATAATTTAGTCGGTAAAATTACTTTTGATCGAGGCCTGACATCCCGGCCTTGGGTTTGCAACGCACCATTACTACTATTGATGTCTGTAGGCTACGTGAATTTCTTACCACCAGGAAATTTATCTGTTTGTTTGATATGCAATATCTCAAAAAGAACCACCCCTAATAAACTATAAAAATGTATCCCGTTTCGCATGGTCATCGTATTACGCTTGAACTGATGGGTTTTGCTTATTCTCTTTTTCTTGCGGTAGTTACTGCCTGCAGAAAGTTCTTATGAAAAGAAAACCCTTAAAAATTACAGGGAAAATGGTAAAAAACGTACTTTTATCCATACAAACTGTTAGGAGTTATTAATGTCAAGCGATACGAAGTTCGCTAGGTCCGGCTAGTAATAAATTACTTTGATACTCGGGTCAGTGTGCAAATATGAAACAGTATGGAAACTACCTACAAACGTTTGAAACGGCACACTCATACAAACTTGAACATCGAATAGACCCTTAAACGATTTTGGCGGTGCTGTAATATCGAGTGCAGCAACAAGACGAGCGATAGCGTTGTTATTTGTTTCCAGTTTTTTTTTCAAAATGCCACTATTGTGTTTATATTTTGCTGAGATTGCTGCAATTCGATTGATTAATCACCACAGAACAGTTAATGCTCAAATAAAAAAGATATGTGGCACTCAGAGGCTGCCGCGTTAAAGCTATTGCATAAGCAGGCATGAGTCACCAGATTGCGGGGCGAAGAGGGGAATTACGCATGCTTAGTAACGCCGATACAATCAATGCCACCTAAAGGCGAGTTGCTGAACTAAAGAAACAAGCGTGATCAATAAGTCATTAAAATTCTTCTATTCACCGATAGATGACAAAACTAAAATGAATCACCGCTGTGCCAATCAAGCAAGCTATGCAATAGCTTAAAAAAATGACGTGACAGCCCTGTTGCTTCGACGGAGTGTGGGTAAGTATTTTATCAACTAGGATTTGTTTCTGTACTGTTCCATATTTGTACTGTGCTTGGGTTTAGCTTCGGGCAATATCTATTAGTTATATTAGTTTTGAAAGAAGAATGACAGGTCTCCACGGGACTAACACACAGTAATTTCTAACGTAAAACATGGCAACTTTACCCAGCTGTGTATTTCTTAACAAACTTAAAAATACCAAATTTATTCATAGTTAGTAAGCACATTTTGTGTATAGTAAAAAAATCATTATATTTCTGGCAACACTATGGAACGTACTGTTACAGATGTTACTTTAGTTATGTGTCAGACGATGTTGAAATTAGGGTGTTTTTTTGCGGGCAAAAACTAAAAAAAAAACTTTTTCGAGAAGTGTTACTTGGAGTTATCGCAAGGAAGTAAGTATCTTCACGCCCATATCCCCGAATTGGTAGGCAAAGGTACAACCAAGGCACCCACGACTAGCCAAAGACACTAAGTCCCACAATGTGATAGGTGGCAAGCCTATTGCCAACCGGGCACATTTCCAATCCCGACCAACATTTTTTTTTCGCAGGGAAGTAATTTTTATACATTTGTTATTACATTAGAAATGAATGATATAGACTAGTTTTCTTCGCTAAACGCATCATAAAATATAGCGGTGGGCAAAGTCACAAGAATATTTTTTAAACGTCGTTGACAACATTGCCCAATGTTTCTTTTTCATTAAGGTTGTCATCCGATGTACATTTTTTACCCCAGTATAAAAAGGAGGGTTCGGATTTGATTTACATTTAATTAGGTCGATAATTACAAAGTTATGCCCTCTTTTCATAATCCCGACTGAGTTTTTCAAGTTTTTGTTGATGGGTTTTAGTTTCTTCAAAGCAATATGTACATATCAAA
This sequence comes from Calephelis virginiensis, assembly GCA_002245475.1. NCBI lineage: Eukaryota > Metazoa > Arthropoda > Insecta > Lepidoptera > Riodinidae > Calephelis > Calephelis virginiensis. Next base: position 190,407 of record NJDC01001662.1, on the reverse strand, counting down.
ATCAAACCATTGCAAACTTAAAATAACGATAAGTCTTCTCAATTTTAACTATGCAATATAATTTTTCAGTAAAACTCATTACAAATTTTAGTTTCATTTGTTATTTTTGTATAAAAAAAAAAGACGAAGTAGGTACATATTTTTTAATTTTATTTTTTGTTTTTTTTTTCAGTTTTGGAAACTCTTAGGTACAAATAAAGCACATTAAGTAAAAAGATATGTTATATTGTTTCCATTTTTAATATATCATTATTATGTATTACATTCATACAATGTGAATGGAGCGTTAGGTAAGCTATTCCAAAGCGATGTTTTGAGTCAAAAAGCTAGACTTGCTTTGCATAATTATGTGCTTATTCCAACGTTATTGTATGGAAGCGAGAGTTGGGTATGTCAGAAAGAGCATGAAAGAAGGATAAATGCGGTCGAAATGAGAGCACTACGGAAAATCGGTGGTGTAACGCTCGCTGACCGCATTCGTAACAGTGAGATCCGAGAAAGAGTGGGATTGAAAGAAAGTGTTGGTGTTAAAATGCGAAAGGGCATGCTCCGCTGGTTCGGTCATGTGGAAAGAATGACAGATGAAATATTGACAAAGCAGATATACAATGCAAATGTGGATGGATATAGGTACCCGGGGAGACCAAGGCTTACATTTCACGATCAGATCAATCGGATATTATCTAAGGGTGGTGTCAATAGTCTCCGAAACCGGCATGTTTGTATGAAAAGGGTTATGAATGTGAAGAAAGCAAGACAGGTTTGTCAGGATCGTGAGGTCTGGCACTCGATACTCTCTGCCTACCCCGTAAGGGACTTGGCGTGAAGATATGTATGTATCTATGTATGTATGTATGTATGTATGTATTACATTCCACAATTCAATTTTACTCAATACGTAGGTACTAACTAAAATTATTTAATCATATTGATATTAACATTATAAATGCGAAAGTTTATATGTTTGTTTGTTACTCAACCTCTGGAACCAATTTTTATGAAATTGGGCACGCACATAGGGGGTAACTAGGAATAACACATAGAATAGTTTTTATCCTGTAAAAATGTTCCTGTGGGACTATTAACAACGCGGGCAACAGTTGGTTTAAATATTGTCAATGTTGGCAATCCTTGAACATTCGAAATTTTCAACGAAAAATGTACTAGAGGGCTTTTTGACTTTGTCCGCTCAATATTAAGGGTAAAGGAATGAGAATATTTGGGGCATAATTTAATACTTTATAGCATTGCTCAGTATTAACATTCAGCCTTTTTTAAAATGGTGATAAAGTTCATAGTAATGGAGTTCTGAAATGTGGGCAAAGTCACCAAATGTATGAGATTTTTTGCCCAACACATATAATTGTTATTTTCACTAATAAATATAGGTTTGTATGCTATTTTTATTTTTGTGTATCGAGAGTTATCAGTATTATTTTCCGAAATATCACTAATTAAGCACGTTTGTTATAAATTTATGGGCAAAGTTACCATGTTTTACGGTACTTAATCTATGACAATTTGTTAGACGTGCGGTATTGTTCCACATGTTTTGTTCCTAGCCCATAATATATTGTTTAATATAGTCCTATATTATTGCACGAGGTAACAGTGGGTACAGTCGCCCGTTTATTTAAACCCACACAAAGACGTCAATTCATATTTAGGCTAAGAACTCACGGCGCGGTCCATATGCGAATAGAATGTATATTTATATGCGAAAAATAAGAGCATATTTCACGGCGAGTTTTGCACCCGCAGTTTTGCTGTTGTTTGCGGTTCCTACGCACTGGTCGTCCGCCGGTAGAATCATACAAGCTTGTGGGCGATTATCTCAACCGTGATTACTTTGTGCATATTTGAGCGCACAAATTAGCGATCGTGAATTTTGAAATAGAACCGCAGTTCCTCGACCGCGACGGGCGTGGGCTGAAACCGCTCCGTGAGTTCTTAGCCTAAATCTATCGTTAAACCATATCTTGTGTAGAAAAAGTTTACTTAATGACAGATTAAAAAATAATTGATGTTTTTGAGTGCGTTAACTAATTTGACAATACTAACCGTTTTTGTCTCTTTCTGTTACATGCGTTGAAAAATGATGTAGATATGGTAAAATAAGCCTAGTTGGTGCTCAAAATTACAACCACCTTAAATATATGTCCCGCTTATTGTATAGCTAGTGTATACTTCATAGTACGCTTATTCATAGGCAGAAACCTGTAGGATTACTCTGTGTGATGTAAAATTACGTTATTATGTTGCTATCTAAGAAAATAATGTATTCAATTATTAATGGTTTTTTTTTGAAAAAGAATATTAGTATTAACAAGCTTGTAATTCAATTGCTTTGAATAGTATACGTTATTAAAATGACATTATTTGTAATTGAATTTGCAGTTGGCTTCGTTAAGAGTTTAAAGTGCCAAAGCATTAACTGCGGTGATGAAGTTTTTTTATTTCTTTTTTTTATTTGCTGTCTTTTTTTTAATGTTGGAAGGCAAGCAAGCAGACGGATTTCCTGATGGTAAAACATTCACGCCGCCTAGAGATACTAAAGGTGGTAATGGTGAGCCTAGAGCAAACTTAAGGTTACCGGCTAACTTACCCTCCGAACCGACGTTGTGCTGGCAGGAATAGGTAAGGAGGTGGTACCAATCCGGGCGAGTGCTGCGAAACTCTACCACCTAGTCAGATTATACGGTGCTTGTGACGGTAAGCCTATGCTCGTCTTTTACGAGCTGCCTGGCAGAGAGGCAGATGGTCTATTCTGCATAGGAGCTTGGACCAACACGGGGAATTTTTATTCCTAAAATGCCTTTATTGTAATCGTAACATAAACACCATTTTTAATCTCAGACTTGAATTTCTCTTGGTTATGGGGCGAGCTACGACTAATTTTATAAAAATTATAACCCATGTGTGTTTAGGCATTTTGATTTTTCGTACATAGAAAGGTATATACTAACATACAATATCACAGACGGATGTAAATCTATACATATAGTGAAAAGGTACTTAAACGAGATCTTTACTTAATTTTTTTTAACAACAATGATTGCGATGTCTGCGTCCCCTTTTAAAACTTTTGTAAATTTTGGTCTATTTCTTCATTTTTCACTCCATTCATTCATTCATTCATTCATTCATTCATTCATTCATTCAAAAAAAAATTATTCACTTGAACCATACAAGTGGTATTTGTGCGCGTCGACATTTTTTTTAAACTTCCACCGGATCGGAATCGCGGCCTCACTCTGAGAAGATCCGGCGAAAGAAACTCAGCGGGCTTGTCTTTTTTGAAACTCCAAACTTGAAAGGGTTTTTACTAAATTTTGTGAAGAAGTAATAGCTTATGACCCGGGCTATAAGCTATAATTTAGTATACCTATTACTTCGAGAAAATCTTTCGTTCTTATTGCTAACCCGAGAAGTAACTTCTACGTATGTATGAAATCGCAGATAACGGTAAGTGCATACATAAATTAACATCTAATTAATAATGTTTGTAAACTAATGAAGTCCCGGTTAATTTTCTTTTGGTCGGTGTTCTAAAAATCCGTTCGATCGACATATCTAAGAAGCAAACATACGTACTTCATAGTAAAATTTTTGTCGCCTCGGTGGTCTAGCGGTCCGGTGTGGACTTGACTTCTTGAGGTCCCGGGTTCGATCCCCTGGTCGGGCCATAAAAAAATTAAAATGTATATTTTCAATCTTCTAATAAAATTAACGCTGCCCGGGATTAGATAGGTGCTTGGTTGGCGATGATAGGCTTGCCACGTATCATATTGTGGAACTTCGTGTCTTCGGCTAGTTGTGAGTGTCCTGGTTGTGCTTCTGCCTACCCCTTCGGAGATATGGGCGTGAAGATACTTTTTAAAGTAAAAACTATATGAAAATGACAAGTTAGTTACATTTGCTGTGCACTACGTAATTATTCGGAAAACATATGTTCTTACATTGTATGGTTAGAAAATTATACTTAAACACAGGATGGGTTATGTTTATTAAAATATTTAATAAAGAGTATTTATCTTGTTTACATTTTAAGTTCTGTTTGAACAATGCTTACATCTATTTTTAAAATTTATTTTTTTATTTTTTCATACTTATTACTTTTAATATTAATATTTTTTTGTTATGATGTTGGAAGGCAAACAAGCAGACGGATTTCCTGATGTTAACAAATTCACGCCGCCTAGAGACACCAAAGGTGGTAATGGTACGTTGCCAACCTGAGGCCGGAATGTTAGGCCTCGAGCAAAAGTAAATTTACCGGCTACCTTACCCTCCGAACCGGAACACGTCATGACGTTATAGCGGCAGGAATAGGTAAAGCGGTGGTACCAATCCGGACGAGTCGCTGCTAAACTCTACCACCTAGTCAGACGTCACGGTGATAGTGACGGTGAGCCTGTGCTCGCCTTTTACGAACTGCCTGGCAAGGAAGGCAGATGGTCTATTCTACAAAGGAGCACGGACCAACATTATTATAATTACGCTAATTCCCTTGCTGAGTTGCCAGAGAGTGTCGAGTTCCAAGTGTCACGATTCCTTTCGACCTGCCGAGCTTGTTTCATCATTCATTATTCTTTTCATAGAAAGACGCTAGTTTAGGGAACCACCTTCGGATAACTCTTGAATAATCTGGTCGCAGAGTCATTCCCTCTAAGGCAGCTCTCGCCGTGTGGGTACATAAATCTATCTTCATTTGCAATGTATACTTGTCTTAGGGCCAATTGCACGTTCCCAGGTTAAATTTAATTATGCGTTAAACTGTCAAATACAAAGAGATTTAACTCAAGTTAGAAGGTAACTCGGAGTTAAATTTTAACTCAGGAATGTGCAAGTAGCCTTTAATCTTTCATCTGCGTTTCGTTTGTTTTTCGTGAACGTACCAACGGAGCAAGTCTTTTCTCTATTTCAGACTAACACTGGACTAGACTGGAGAATTTTCCAACATCTAGAGAAAATTTGGTCAAAGTTTTTTCATAATTATTAAATTTCGTGTTTATATTGAGTAAAATTAGTAAATTTTGGTGGCATTTTGTACAATTTTGTTAAGTGAAAGTGCAGAAATGAAATAATTATTAAGAAATTAGCGTATCGTGTATTTATTCGTTGCCGCCAATTCTCACTATATGAGCTTTAGTATTGAGGCTACCGCTTTACACAAGACCCTGACAAGACTTATTGACGACTTATGACTAATTACAATTGAATTCCGATTCTGGTAAATTTGATGCAAATTGATGCAAATTTTTACTCAACTTATGGCAAAATGACAACGCGAATGCCCAAACCTAAAGAAAGAAGAAAGAAGACTGACAGTGTCTTTCAAGCCCACTCTCTCTTTGATCTCACAATTAGTTACAACATTTAATGAACAAAATACTCTTTATTTTGTATGTTATTGTCTTTGTATTTTGATGTTTTATGCATTTGTTTACCTGTTACATAGTACAATGTTTGCGTGACACATCCGACGGACATATGTAGTTGATAATAATTGTTATTAGTGATTAATATTCAATGAGACGTACTGTAGTACGCAGTCGCCAGTTGCAGTCATAGTAATAAGGTTCGCAAATGTTTTTAATGACGTTGAAAGGTAATCAGGTGAATATCCTGGCAGAAAGATGCATACATTGCCTATAGATACAAATGGTGTATTGCCAAATAGAAGATTTTAAACTTCATGCCTAAGTTAACCGGTTACTCTACTCTCCAGATCGGAATACGACAGTGGCGAGTTCTTATGTCGCCAGGAGCAGATGTAAGATTTTGGGAAAGTCCTCTGAAATTTCTGCCTTCGATTCGTGGGCTTCAAGTCCACAATAGATATTTATGTATGCTTACAGACATTTAAAATATCACCTCTATTCGTTTGGTGGTCCGGTGTTGGTTTTGACTACATGTCAAGTTGCCAGTAGTGCTACACTTGAATTTCGATTTCGTGCAATTTGGAAATTGGAATAGGATATGTAATTTTAGGTCCTCTTAAACACAGTACTAGCGGACTATAAACATTCTCCCCGTGTTAGTCCGGACTCATTTGCAGAATAGGCCATCTGCCTTCCTGCCAGTCAGCTAGTAAAAGGCGAATATAGGCTTACCGTCATTAACCCCGTGACACCTGACTAGGTGGTAGAGTTTCACAGCGACTCGACCTGATTGGTACTAGGCTTATCTATTCCTGCCACCATACCTCAGCACTTGCCGTTAACGTGGTTCGATTCGGAGGATAAGGTAGTGTCTCTAGTCGGCATGGATTTCTAATCATTAGAAAATCCGTCTGCTTGTTTACCTTCCTATATCATAAAAAAATCAGTTCCAAAGAAAACAAATAGGTTCGGTGAAATAATTTATCGTTCATTATTAACTAGATATTATTAATTCGTTATTCGCTAGTATTAACATTGGTACTTATCCACTGTATACTTTATTTAACACTTTCTGCTATTTTCTAGCCAACCGGTTTCACTTTTTACAGCATCGTCAGGGCTTTGAAACTAAAGATAAAAAAGACTTTTTTGATTTAACGCTCAATACCTATTTGGTTAGATGTTACGTTATTGAACGTTAAATCAAGCCCTGATGTAAAAGCCCTGTAAAAAGTGAAACCGGTTTGCTAGAAAGTAACAGAAAATGTTAAATAAAGTATACAGTGGATAAGTACAAGTGTTATCTCCAAAAAAGTGTATAATATGCAATGGAATTCCACCAAGTGCCGACGATAGCAAATATAGATGCGCTATTAGGCTTAAGAGTACCTAAGCTGACATATCCGATTCCAATAAATGTGTTGCTATCTGTCACATTGTGAGTCTAAGTACCTTCGGCTAATCGTGGGTGCCCTGGTTGTACTCGTGCTTTCTTCTTTGGCGATATGGACGTGTAATTATTTAAAAGTCCGTGGACATGGCATAAGTGCAAGAATGTAGGTCTAGTGAACTGTAATATTTTGCCCAGTATCTAATATATGTTCCGGGTTCGTATTCTTGAAGTTTTTCTAATATGTATTTTTATAACTTGTAATATTCACTAAGTATTTTTTGAATTTATTTCAGTATCCATTAAAGTATTTGTTTGATAGCCTCTGCGGTCTAGCAGTCCGGCGTCGGACTCCATTTCTTGAAGTCCCGGGTTTGATTCCTAGGTCGGACAATAAAAAAATTGAAAATGTATATTTTCAATTTTCTAATCAAAATAACGTTGCCCGGGATTGTATATGTGCCCAGTTGGCGATAGGCTTGTCACCTATCACATTGTGGACCTTAGTATCTTCGGCTAATCGTGGGTGCCCTGGTTGTACTTCTACCTACCTCTTCGGGGATACGGACGTGAAGATACTTTTTTTTTCAATTTTTCGTGTAAAAATTTCTGAATTTGGCTCATGCCAATCCCAAATAGTAACGCAAACATATAATTTTCTTACTTTGGGATTGTGTGCTTTGGGCTTAGGTCAATATGTCGAAGTTTATTTATATATATTACTAGCCGCCCCGCCGAACTTCGTATCGCTTGAAATTTACAGTTACTAACAGTTTGTTTGGATTAAACCCTTGTTTCCCCCATTTTCCCTGCATTTTTTCTCGTTTTTCTCATATGATCCTTTTCTTGACAATAACACTGCAAAAAAAAAAGAATTATCAAAATTGGCTCATCCGTTCAGACGTGATGCGATGACTACGCGAAATGGGGACTCATTTTTTCTATATATAGTCTGCTATCCGCGGCTTCGCTGCGACAAATTAAAATGTAAGCAATCCTATCTTTCAAGTTGGATCAAACTGCACGCGGTGTGTAAATTTGATTGAAATCGGTTTAGTAGTTTAGCAGTCCATCGCGGACAAACATCGTGACACGTAATTTATTTATATTTAGATTTAAGAGAGCAATCCTTCCGAGGTAATTGTTAATTTGTTTGATTGTTATCCTATATTTATTTATTTACTATTTCGTTGCTACAGGAAATACTAGTGCTCGCTAAATTTCGTTTTACTATTTTTTTTTATTATGACTAGCCGACCCGGTGAACTTCTTATCGCTTGATATCAACAGCTACAAACAGTTTGTATATTAAACGAATTAAGTATTGTTTTTCACAATTTCCTTTTTTCGTTTTTTCTTTTCACAAGAACCGTCTCTTGACAATATCCGACACAACAAAAAAGAAATAGCAAAATTGGTATATCCGTGCAGGCATTACATTTCAGTCCAGGGATATTTTTTATTTATAGATAGATCTCTTATGCTTCGTTTTTTTTTTCAAAAGAGTTTCATATTTTTTGCGCATACATGTATTCTAATTTTCTTTTGTGGCTGTCGACACGTGTCATATTTTTTACAACACATACGTACCTAAAAATAGAAAGGTCGCAGATTTCAGATGACTTCCAAATGTATTCGTGAGTTCCTGTTGAATTATTTTAATGTTATCAGTTCACTGATTATTTAAGGGGTATAGTCTAGCGAGGTTACTTTTTAAACTTTATAACAAACTTATAAAGTAATGTATAATGTAGTAGTAGTACTTCTAGTATAATGTAACGTATAAAATAGTAGCAGTGCTACTATTGCTAATACTACTTTATAACTAACTTCGTTTTTGCAGTTCGATTTTTATAAACTTAGCCTATCTTATGGTGGTACTCTACACAGCAAATGTAATGTAAATGTAAAATTGCGTAACAAAGATTTGATCAAATGAATTGGATGTAAGTTGGTTTGATAGCTTCTTTACTCAAACTGATTTATAGATCTTTGGGAAACGAGGAAATATTTTGTAATATTTATCCATAAATACTTCAATTGTGTACTTTAACCAAACAAATTGCACAAACTACCATCAAAATTGACTATTTCCACTCATATGTACACGAAATATAACGATGACTAAAAAATTCGAGCATCTTTACTGATGTCGCCAAAACTCTTTTCGTTAATTTTATATATCTAGACTAAAGCATATTGTGCATTGCTTCTGTGGTCTAGTTGTCAGTGTTTTATTAAACACCTAGAATCAGAAATGGTTATCGGACAAAAGTCTACTGTGGATTGCCTCTGTGATCTAGTGGTCAGTGTCTTAATACACACAGAGACTCAGAAATGCATACAGAAAGTCTACTGTGGATCGCCTCTGTGATCTGGTGGTCAGGAGCCTCAGAAATGCATACAGAAAGTCTACTGTGGATCGCCTCTGTGGTCTAGTGGTCAGTGTTTTAACACACATAGACTCAGAAATGCATACCAGACTAAAGTCTACAATGCATCCGCCTTTGTGGTGTAGTTGTCAGTGTTTTAATAAACGCACAGTTCCAGAAATGCATATTAGACTAAAGCGTACTGTGCATCGCCTTAGTAATTTAGGGGTCTGATGATGCGCTTTTCTCGATTTCGATTCACGAGTCGGCCAAATTAAACAATTTTTTGTGTTACAAAACAGCCAACAATCACAGAACAATCATTATGGCGGCAGGATCAGATAAAGCTGAATCGTAACCGTAATTGTGGAGCTCTCTAGGAAAAAAAAACAACGTTGTCCATAAATGCCTTTTGGTAATAGGTGTACCACCTATCACCAAGAGCATCATGGGGGACTATGCATCTAGCTTGCGATGGCTCAAGATTACGCTAATCTTCAAACAAGGAGGCGGTTAATTTTTTTTTTGTGCACGGAATGTAGTTTCCCATTATATTTTGAAGTTATACTTCTTTTGGCGCGATTGGGAAAAATGATGAGAGTGAATTTTTACGATGCGCGCGCACCGACACCGACAGATAAATGTGACGGTCTGAAGTTAGTTGCTACTGACAGAAAAAAGCAACACTCTGAAGTTAGTTGCGAACCTTTTTATTTGGTATTTTTGGATTGTTACGCCAAAGAAGTATAACTTCTTACGTGCGTACATGAGTACACACACTCTTTTGTTTTGCCATCCTCATTTTGATATGAATATTGCATACAGATAAGTACGAATTTTATAAGTTGTAGTAAATTATAATGTTTATTCGTATTTTTTAAGTTTTTTGCTCGAGCGTTGTTTTCCGTAATGACTTTTTTGCTATGCTCATTGTGATGTGAATATTTAATATAGATACAAGAATTATGTATGTTGTAGGTATGATTTAAATATTAGATAAAAGTACATAATTTAAACGTTCAGATTCATTTATGTGGGAATCGTTATATAAATCTGTAAAGAAGTTACGAGATCATATTATGTAAGTATATACATTTTATCTTCACGCTAAGTCCCATACGGGGTTGGCAGAGGGTATCGAGTGCCAAACCTCACGATTCCTTCCACATTTATTACCCTTTACATACAAACAAATTATGTATTATGTATTGTGTATTACATTCTTACATTTGAAATCAGCAAAAGTCTATTTGTCTGACTGCTATGCTTTTACGGCTTACCCGCTGCACTGATTTGGATGGAATTTAATATGCATATAGTTAGTTAAAGTTAAGACCTCAGACCGACAAACATAGGATTTTCTTTTTAAAATAAATCCTTAGAGAGTGTCTATCACGTCACCTTTGTGGTCTAGCGGTCCAGGTGTTTGATATTTTTATTTTTTTCTCACTTCTTATGTATTTATTTATTTAACACTTTATTGCACACAAAAACTAAAATACACAAAATACACGAGAAGTTAAAAATGCACAAAAGGCAAGCTTATCTCTAACTAAAGAAATTTCTTCCAGCCAACCCAAAAAAAAATTAAGCTGTGAAAATAAAATGGAAGGCATCGTGTACAAAAAACAATTAACTATAGCTATACTTAGAACAAATAAATAAAAATATACTAATAAAGTGTGTAAAAAATGTTTCTTCTTTGAAAAACCACAATTTTTGTGATTGGACAATTTGAACAAAAAGAAAATGTGATTTTTCACATTTTCTAATAAAAAAGATGTTGTTCGGGATTGGATATGTGTCCGGTTGGCGATAGGCTTGCCACCTATCACATTGTGGGACTTAGTGTCTTTAGCTAGTCGTGGGTGCTCTGGTTGTGCCTCTGCCTACCTTTTGGCGTGAAGATACTTTAAAAATTCTGAGTGTAGTAGCTCCTTAGATCTGTATGGATTCGCTATGTTCGAAATCTTTCGAATTTCGAAAGTATATGGCGGGCCTGTATTTCATTAAATCAGGAGAGTCGTTTCTGACTGCGATCTCAAACATTGATACATTTTTAATCCGTCAAACAGTAATCACCTCGGAAGCATGGTCTTTAAACAAAAAATAATCTATTCTAAAATGCGGAGAAATCGATTAACATACATTAAAATATACTCCTTTTCTTTTGAAGTCGGCTAAGAATGGCATGCCTGGACTATCGTGGACTCAACGTTATATCTTTTCAAGCACATTTACACTACAATGGCGAACAATACATATTATACTGCTAATAACTCCAGAGTCTTGACCTACTTTGGAAAATATGAAGACGTTTTATGCAAAAACATTAAGTTCTGTAATCTATACGAACAAAGTAAAATATTTGTAGATTTACTAATATTGTTAATGAGTAAAAAAATTAAGTGAGTATCTTCACACCCATATCCCCGAAGAGATAGGCAGAGGCACAACAACGCCACCCACGACTAGCTGAAGACACTAAGTCCCATCGCAAGCCTATCGCCAAGCACACATCCAATCCCGAGCAACATTCTTTTTACTAGAAAATTATAAAAAAACACATTGTATTTTTGTTGCCCGACTCGGGAATGGAACCTGGCACCTCACGTCCAACACCTGGACCGCTAGACGATCGAGGTGATTTGTTAATGAGAAGGGCTGTATACGCTGTTCATGTGGTTTTTAGTCCAAAAAGAACACGTCAACGGCAAGCACCGACGTTATGGCGCCACGAATAGGAAGGCGGTGGTACCAGTCCGGACGAGTCGCTGTGAAACTCTAACACCTAGTGAGTGGTGTCTTTAAACTCTCTCTTATCAGGAGACTTGTGTGCTTGTTAGTTAACCTGTCATATACGTAGGTCACACTATAAGTTTAGTGTGACCTTAAAAAACAACATGTTATGACCAAAATATTACGTTTATTTCTTTTCAAAATAATCTCCTTGATATTTTAAACTTTTTTCATGCGGTCGAACCATTTTTAAAACAGGAGGACAACAGATCTGAAGACATTTTCTACGTGCTGATTGAACGCTATCACTGCCTCTTCGGAGTTGGTAAAAGTAAAACCTCTCATCAAATCTTTGATTTTGGGGAAAATAAGGAAATCACAGGGTGCTAGGACGGGGCTATGCGCAGGATGAGTGACGAGATGTACTTTTTCGGAAGCTAAACATGACTTTCTTTTGTTGGCCGTGTGTAAAGAAGCGTTATCATGGTGTAGGAGAATGCGGCTCGCGAATTTTTTCTTACACCCTGGGTAAACAAATGATAGAATACTACTTTGCATTTACACTCTTTTGATCTTCAAGCGGAATTGTACAGATGGCACCCGTAGCTGAGAAAAAAAGCGCTATCATTTTTTTACTAAGGTTTCTCTCCTGTCTCATTTTTGTTGGTCTGTTCTCATTTTTAAACACCCATTCACAAGATTGCTGTTTTTCGCGGGTTCAAAACAATAAATTCACGTTTCGTCTCCTGTGACAATGTCAAAAAACAGCATTATAATCGTACTTCAGTAGCATCTGTGAGCACCATGTCACGCGAGCCCGCTTCTGACAATTTTTTCGTTGACGGCAGTTGAAGGCCGCCCTTTACGAAATTCGTCATATTGTAAAGGAACTCGACCTGTCTCAAATTCAGCAAACCATCGCCTCACGGTGCTCAAACAAGGCGCTTCCCTCCCAAAAACATTTCGAAGACGAGCGGCACAGTCTTGCGGAGAAAGAGAACTTTTAAAATCATACAAAATCATCGCTCTAAAATCCCGACTTAATTCCATTTTCGTTGCGTACGTGGAACTTTGATGTGTGATAAAAAAACAATTTGACAAATTAATTCTCGCCAATTATTTTTTTTTATTACTAAGAATGTTGCAACTATTTAAAAATATAACATTCGAAATTCAAATAGTTCCGATTAGCTAGAAGTGCAAAACTTTTAGTGTGCCCCATGTAAAAGGAATTTTACTGTGTCTTAAGCTCGTCAGATTAATGTTTAAGATATTTCGTACCATGGTTAAACACATTAATTATGTCTCAAATCTCTTAACAGACACGCGCATGTAGGGTAACCTGTCTAAATTTTTTTGGCTTGTAAATATGCTCGTGCTTGTCAGATTATAGTATGGTAGGTTTATTGCATACCAATACGTGCTTGTTTAAATTTTCTGATGATTTGGCGTAAGAGATAGGAGGGTCAGAAACTTGAAAAAACAAGTCATCTATGATAATATGGATGATGCCTATGCCGTTATCGAAAACACATTTACATTAATATCCGATGAGCTCGCATATAGTCAAAATGACTTTAATTGTTATTCTTTATAATAATAAATAATAATAGTAAAAGTCTTCATTTGCTTTGAAATAGTATATGAATATGAAAGTTCTTATGTTATATATTTTACATTTTCACCTACTTCACCAGTGCAACTGGTATGCAAATTTCACAACAATATTGTAACTAAATAATAAATAACTTATATTAAAATTAACTAACTTATAATGTAATAAATGAAAACGAAAAACAATATTATATTTTTTATTATACATTTATACTTTTGCTCATTTGAATAACGATTACAGAAAATGTTAATACGAGTTCAACAATTAAAAATATGTATACGAAGTCAATGATTAAAAATAATTTCCAAAACAAAACAAAAAATCTATAAACACTAATCTATTAATTACGTCATTATATTATAATATGATTAAATAATTAAAATATGTCAATGTAGAATTAATTATTAATTAAATTAATAATAATAAATTCATTATTTATATGTCTATTTATTAAAATTTAAAATTATATTAAGTTGTTTTCCAAACACTGGTTTTAGAGAAATTGAATAGTACTTCTATTGTGATAATACTGACTACTTGTTTTCATGTGTGAACAGCTCATTTAAATTATAAAAACATTTTTACATGCTTCCAATTTCCAATTTTAGCTTCTAACCGCTCAATGTACGGCTAAAAGCAGAAACGTCGCAATTTTTTTTTATTCTTCATCACGTAAAGTCCAGTAGGTCCCCATGACGCTAGAGTGACTGCACATTTAGCATCTCGGGTGCTCCGTATCATCATCGATAGCCGTGTAAAATAGAGGTATATGATTACATGATTTAGAATATACTCCAAAAATAAGAAGGCTATCAATTAGACTGTATGTTTTTATTACTTGTCTGCTTTTTCGGCGAATAACAAACCGAATTCGGTGGTACTCTTGGCCATGATACTGAGGTGCTTCCACATAAATTGTATCATGTGCGACTCGTTTTTGAGTTGTATTTAATGCATACATTTTTATTTATGTTGACGATATATTGATTAGTACCACTTAAAAATCTCTAGTGCGATGTATATAAATTTTATGTGGAACTGTCTTGGAATTATTAAGCATAATCCAGACGGTTGTAATCACGCCCGACCCCAATCACGCCTTCCACAAAGGTGACCTTTGGTTCCAAGTTTGTGTGAAACAAATCAACATTTGGATTAAATCTACGTTCCATACGTATGCAAACCAATGTTTACAACCAATGTTTTAATCCGTTTAGAACCCATATTAGCTCTTCTTTAGAAAAACGAATTATGAATTTGTGACGTTGTAATGAAATATTTGGGGCCCGTTTTGGCAGCCTGGTGAAGTTGTAAAAACCGCGAGGTTGGCAACACATTAGTTATTGCAAAAAAGGTCCGGTTTTTTGGATTGTTATTATTTTTTTGGACCTTATTTGGAATGAAAGATTTATCTATCGAACGAAAATGCAAACAAATTTGGAAGCCCTTAAAATTAAATATGTTTCGGTAATTTCAAGTTAAAATTGCTTCAACGGGAAATTCATTCGACGTCATCCGAAAGTTTTATCACAAATTTGTTGTTTTAATTTTTTAATTTATTTCGTCAAGCTGTCATAGCCAAGCGAAGGCTGTTTCGTGAATTCGTGAGGTTGTTGGGGCGTTTATTTAACTTCGTAACGTTTCGGCTACGACTGCAAGTGACGACTTTGGCATGTACACGAATTAAAAGATTGTAAGGTGAATTTATGATAGATGAATGATCCAGCCCTTAGACAGGCACCTTTTTACGGACCATGATTTTTTTTTATGACTACAAATTCTATCTGGTACCACTTCTGTCGACTAACTTTGTTAACTTTTATTTTGGTACATTATTTGAAAATATTTCGGCAGATTCTTGTACTTGCGGGGGCTTATTAATAGTGGTCCCTATCTATTTGCTCAGAATAATTAAGTATGGAAGACGCATTGTAAAAGTTGTGCTTAGATCTTTTTTCCATAACATTTGTACTTTCGCCGGAATCGAGATAAACCGATTTATACCTTTTCTCTAATTTCGACCCCGACTTGACCGTAATTTATTTTTCCTTTCATTATCATCCTATCATATTTACATTCTACTATATTTTTTTCATTTTTATCCTTTTTAAAAGCTTCAGCACTGGTCCACTGATTTAAAAAAATGCAAGCGAACTAAAAGCTTAAAATATGTGTCAAAGGCTGAGTAGACCCCACTTGCTTAAAAACTGACACATGTCAATCAAAATCAAAACTTTAGACGTTGCTTGAAACTTCATGGAGCGCTCAGGTTAGCAATTATAATATGTAATTTTATTATAATAAATAATTTTATTGTAGATTAGCAGTTCTGCAAAAAAATATATCTTTGTGTTCCAGTAAACTTACAACATTCTTAGGGTTCCGTACCTTGAAAAGCTCTTTGATACCTACGTCATAGGACCACTTTATTGACTGTCCGTCCGTTGCGCGTCAAGAACTCGTTTAGCTGTAGACTATACTGCTATACTATCTTAATATATATAAATTACGTGACTCCTAAACTACATAACCAATTTCAATCAAATTCCAACATGGAAGATAGGATGATAGTTACATCTCAATTTATGATTAAAAAAATTACCATCCGAGTGAAGCCGGAACAGGCAGCTACTATCCGTCTATCTACTATCCCTTGGAGCTTTAAAAAATCAAACTAATAAGACGACGTAATCAAAAGTTACAGCCGTTTATGTTGAAATAGTGGCCTTCCTCTTCAATCACTTATCTATTAAAAAAACCGCATCAAAATCCGTTGCGTAGGTTTAAAGATTTAAGCATACAAAGGGGGAGTATTCCCATTTGAGCATAAATTTTTGGGGCACCTATGCTTTGAGCGCCTATGATATTCCCGTTTGAGCACCAATCAATATTTTAATGTGGTGCTCAAAAGGGAACAATAGATTAACTTTCACTTCATTCCCCATTGAGCACCTACAGTGCGATAGCTTCTAGTGATGGGTTGTGTGATAAAAAATGACAGTTGACTGTTGTCATTTAAAAAATACAATCATAATTAACAGAAAAGTTTACTTTAATCAATTAATCTAAAGATCAAAATAAGTTTCTTCAACTTTAATTATATCTATCCCCACACCAATTATAGTTCCTATAGGCTGTAATAATATTAACAAAAGAAATCAGTGTAATTATTGGTAACCAAAAAATATTTGGACTTCGTGTTGGCGGACTATGACTATGACAATGGTGGAAGATCATGTATTCTACTGTTTGCAACTCAAAAGACCAAGACAGAGCTTTCAAGAATACACCATCTATACTGCGATGGTACGTTTAAATGCGCACCAAAGCTGTTTCTCCAAATGTGTAGTATGCATGGTGAGATTGATGGTTTTTTTATGTGATGAGACAATGAAGAAGCTTACGGCTCTCCTGATGATAAGAAATATCGTGGCCTATGAACACCATAGTTATAACAGGTGCGTCACTGTCCTGTGGCCGGGATGTTAGGCCTATTGTGCAAGTTATTAGTTTTTCCCCGTTTTGGTCCGGGCTACTTTGCAGAATAGACTATCTGCCTTTCTTGCCAGGCAGCTCGTAAAAGGCGAGCATAGGCTTATCATCACTAACACCGTGACATCTGACTAGGTGGTAGAGTTTCGCAGCGACTCGCTCGGATTGGTACCACCGCCTTACCTATTCCTGCCGCCATAACGCCTTGACGTGTTCCGGTTCGGAGGGTAAGGTAGCCGGTAAACTTACTTTTGCTGGAGGCCTAACATCCTGGCCTCAAGTTGGCAACGCACCATTACCACCTTTGGTGTCTCTAGGCGGCGAGAATTTCTTACAATCAGGAAATGCGTCTGCTTGTTCGCCTTCCTATAACATAAAAAAAAGTCTACTGACTTCCCTGCCCTTCGGACCGGAGCAAGACGATGTCGTTATGGCAGTAGGAATAGGTAAGGCGGTGGATCCCTACTCGGGCAAGTGCTGCAAGTGCAAGTGATCGTAAAGCCATTAGCATGTGCTTTGCTTTTAGTCAAAAAATACTACATATACTAGCATAGGCTACGGTCAAACAAAGCGTCTTGTTATGGCCAAACCCATAAGACAAATAATTTTCTTGAGAGCCTCTTGGCATTTAACGAGATCATTAATAAAACCAGTGAATAAAAAATGGATTTTAGGTGTTTTACAACAAAACTGCGCCAGGTACAGTGAGATTCGAAAAAAAATTGGAATATCAAAATGCCATAAAGATGCGAACAGAAGGAACGAATTAATCATTTCAATAATTGAAGGGTACAAAAGTGGATATAATATTACAATTGCCCACTGCTTAGAAAAGCTGCGATTTTTAAATATTGATTTACATTATTGGTGTTTTAATTATTGTGGCGTTTTTAGTAATTTAATCAAATATGTAGGATTGTGATATTAAAAAAAGACTGCTTGATTATTTTTTAAGAATTTGTTAAGGAAACCATAATATTAGTCGTTGTTGAAACGAAAAATATAAACTCTATTTTCGTTGTATAAAACAGTACTGCTAGTTTATAAGAAATACTGTATTTACCAGTTTTATGAATCTTATACTATGAGTTCAAATTGTTCGTTACTAAAACAATAAAACTCTTGTATAATACACATAATGTAAATGTTATTAAGAAATATTATTAAAAAATAATAAAAGTAAAGCCTACTTGAGCGTAAAGACGGCTGCTATGAGAAATCTGATTTCTTAATAACAGTTAAGTATATCGAGTTTATATTTTTTCTAAAACTACTAAAAACTTTACTTGTATAATATATAGTATAGTTTTAAGTGCCTATTAGTAGGAAGTTTTATTTAATTGATAACTATAAACATAAAGACTATTTGGTTGTCACGATGAATTTGATTTATTTTATTTGTTTTAAGTAAGCGAAGAACCAATAAAATAATATACCTAAGGCTGACTCTGATATTACTTATAACACAAAATGAACCTAACTAAATGAAACTAAAAGTGACTTTTTCGATATGTTTTATGTTACACCCCATCACTAGACAGTAGACTATACAGTAGCTACTGCACCGTAGCTGCTCAAAAGGGAATAAAGTTAAATATTTTTTAATATTGTGTAATACCGATCCCTACTCCGTCGGTTTTTTCCGTTCATATTAACCTTCTGACAGTTATTAACAAAAAAATAATTAGGGTTCCATCGCTTCATACGTGATGTGCAGCCCAAGGGAAATAGATATTCAATTTCATATATAATGGGATATAACATAAATTATCGGAAATGTCCTAGATGTATCGACAAATTTAGGTTATGTGTACATTACTTTATTACCCACCTTTTAAACACGGGCGCCAGTTTACCTTTAGGCATTCCACAAAATGTTACAATAGATGGCGATATTTAAAATTTAAATAAAATATTTACTTTTTGCTGTTATGTAAAAATATCAGGTTGTCAATTATTGCCCATTGCGTTGATGTGTAAATCGCTTTTCGAACATATTTCATAATTAATACCACACGAGTTATTTGAAGTACATAATACAGTCGCGTACATAATTCTATAGAACTAAATTATTGTAATTATGTTATATTAAATAGGAAACATACTATCTGAGTACGTATAGTGAACAAGCATACGATTTTTCTAATGGTAAAATACAATCGTTGCATATTAGGATCATAGATGTTACTGGTGTACCGGCTACTTTACAAAGGGGCGATACACTCCGGCCAACACCTAATTATGACTCGCAGTATTAGTGGAGTACTCCAGTGACTTAAATATTTTTTTAAGATATTGGAAAGCAAACAAGCCGACGAATTTCCAAATGGTATAATACACGCGTGGTAGAATACACGCTGGCTAGAGACAGCCTTCGAATGTTAGATCTCAAGCAAAAGTAAATTTACCAGATACCTTACCTAATCGGAACTCGTCAATGAAAAACATTGATGTTATTGCGGCATTAATAGGTAAGGAAGCAAATTACTAGATTACCACCATTACCCTATTGCTATCACGTTTAGTATTCTTACGGTCACAAATGTGTCGTTAGTGTCGTCTCACTTTGTTTATTTAAATTTATTTGCACACCATGTTAATACACTTTATACAAAAGGGAACCTTAACACGGTCAATGTTAGCCAAGCTGTGACTAATAAAAAACAGTAGGGAAGTAGTTATATTTTATAATTAACTAGTAATAATTAATTAGTAATAAAACTCCAAAAACTGACTACGTGTTGCATGATGATGTTCTTGGTAGATAAAAATTGAGTACTTTCCTAGATTTCACTGGCATTCCATTATATCATAACTAAATCTTAATGAGACAACGTCAGAAATAAGCTCTTTCAATAAAAAAAAATCCGTTGAGGAATGAAGGAGAAATCAGTAAACATATATAAAAATATAAAACAGTCGAACATATACCTTCTCTTTTTCGAAGTCGCTTTGGAATCACTAATTTTACATCCTAATAACGACGAGAATGTACACACGAGGAGTTTACTATTATGACTTTATCATTTTAAAAATTAAAAAGTCCTAACTTTTATCAAAAATAATATTTGCTTATTTTTTTTAATTTATGACTATTTAATATTTATCGCCTCTGTGGTCTAGCGGTCCGGGTGTTGGACTTGACTGCATGAGGTCCCGGGTTCGAATCCCGGGTCGGGCAACAAAATAAAATTGGGTTTTTCCAAATTTCTACTAAAAAAAATGTTGCTCGGGATAGGATATGTGCCCGGTTGTGACTATTTAATATTTTTTTCGTATTGAATTTTGTTAGTTAATGTACTTACAAAAAAATTTAGACTAAAATATGAAGTATGTGTGTGCAAAGATACGATTTGAAAGTTATAAATACATTTTGTCTTTTTTTTAGTAAGGTAAATGTTTTTTGGTAATTCACGGACCAATAATATGGTCACGACCTTGTTTACCCACACTTTAGGAACATAATGTTTCAAAGCAAACAAGCTCTGAAAAAGTTCTTTCGTGTTATTATATGCCCGATTTGGATGAAAGTTGGATCGGAGTTGGAATAAATAAAAGAATGAAGTTGTTTTATGCTATGTTTTGATAACCTTCTTCCATATTTAAGAAGATGGTGCAAAGCTTTTTTCGGAACGAAGTTCCTTACGGCAGGCTTGGAGAAAATAGGGATTTTGCTGCGCGACCGAACTGAAAAAATGTGAACGTAGAAACCGTAAGAAAAAGTGGGTGGAATAAAACCGTTAAATGAGACGTGCGCAAGCGCGACAGTTGCTGCGGCGACCGAACTGAAAAAATGTGATAGTAAAAACCGTAAACAAAAGTGGGTGGAACAAAACCGTTAAATGAGACGTGCGCAAGCGCGACAGTCGTATACACAAGCGAGTAGTGTATAATAACTTTCTCTTTCTCCCTCACTCCTTCCCGCCAATGCATAGTATATACTCCTGAATTGTGTCGATTCTACATTAGCCGAAGGAACTTCGTTCCTGCCTGGTGTCCCACGACACCACATTTTTTTATATTTTTTTGTGAAACACTTTTATAAGGCTAACTCTGTGCTTTTCCACAATGCACTTTATGTTATGTTTAATGCCAACCGGTTTCAGTTTTCAGAGCATCATCAGGGCTTTCTAACTAAAAAATGTATAAGTCTTTTTTATCTTAACGATCAGTATTTGGTTGTAAGTTATTTTCGGTTTTTTGTAATAAGTCAATGAACACAATAAATTGCCTGATAGTAACTGGAATAAGTGGTCTAGACATCAGACGTCCATAGCCACATCGCTGTCATGTGGCCGGAGTGTTTTACCTACCGGACTGGAACATGGCTATTTTTTATGTGACAAGCACATGGCTCTTCTGGTAAGAGATAACCCTGGCCTATAGACACCATAGATGTTATAGATGCGTTGCTGTCGTGTGGCCGCAGTGTTAGGCCAATTGTACAACCGGTTAACCTGTCCGCTGGACCGAAACATGACACTGTCGTTGTTGGGGAAGGAATAGATAAGGCAGTGTATCCCTACTCGGACAAGTAGCTGCACAGTATTCTACCAAAAGTGGTACATACAAACGAAGATGTATGTACACCATTGATATTTTTGTTGTTAATATCCCTTTTAACTTTTGCCTCTAGTGGTGGTGGTTAGGAGATAATAAACACGCTATCAATTTGGTGGCAGCAGTAGTAGGATATATACTTAACAGGAAATGTTACTGTCCCACGGTATGACGGTAACTAAGTATCTTACCCCCTGAAGAGGTAAACAGAGGCACAAACAGGGCACCCACTACTAGCCGAATACACTAAGTCCCACAATGTGATAGGTGGCAAGCCTTTCGCCAACCGGGTACATATCTTATCCCAAGCAACATTTTTTTTGAGAAACTTGGAACAACCAAATTTTCTTTTTGATGCCCGACTCGGGAATTGAACTCGAGACCTCACGCAGTTAACACTTGGACAGCTCGACCACAGAGGCCATTGATATGACGGTGGAAAGTGAATTCCTAACAAGAGTCGTTATCACTAGTAATTGAAACGAATTCCATTAAATATTGTTGTTGTTCAGTATGAGACAGCAATAAAAGAGGGTGATAAGTACCTTATCAACAAAATTTTAATATATAAAGAAATG
>NJDC01001662.1:136194-161896 GCA_002245475.1 Calephelis virginiensis | reverse complement strand
AAAGAAAGTGGTTAGAATGTAATCTGACCATTTTTTTTGTAATGATAATGCATCCTGTAATAAATAAAAAGAGTTAACTTATATAAAGAATAAACCTATTTGCACGCCACAATGTAAAAAAATGTGCTGGTGAAAAGTAAACAAATATTTTTCCTTTCGTTTAATTACATTTCCTTATTTAGATATAAGCCAATTGAGTAGCACAAAGTAAGTAAGGCGATAATTGCGATTTCTTTCGGTAGGTAAATATTAATTCTTATCTATTTGCTTAAACTTAACTATCAATCGTCACTAATAGATCATGTATCGATAGCGGTACTCTACTTTTTCTGGACAGCCTTATAGTGTCAAAATGGCAGCCATATTAGTATATATTTAGTAGCCGACGGCAGGATTTTTTCGTAGGTATTTCATGTCCATATACTTAAAGGTCAATGAAACTATGTAACAATGAGTAAAAAACTTGTGTCATAAAATTTTACATAGCAAAAAACTTCTTCGAGAAATTTCAAGGAGGTATTGTTTGTAAAGGCATTTCTCGAAACTCAACTCTAAGGTGGGTTAAGTAAGTTTTAAAACTTTTCGAGATCAGAGAGAGATTGTGCTTTAGGTAAGGGAATTGTAAGTTTTTTTTTACTTTTTACAGTTCAAGTTGTGGTTGATAAGCTAGTAGAATATAAAAGTGAATTGATTTACTACATTTTTATAAAAGTATAAATCTAAAATTTTGAAAACGTTTATTAGTAATTTATTCAAATGTAGTGGACCAAATACGATTTTCCTT
Source organism: Calephelis virginiensis (assembly GCA_002245475.1). Lineage (NCBI taxonomy): Eukaryota > Metazoa > Arthropoda > Insecta > Lepidoptera > Riodinidae > Calephelis > Calephelis virginiensis. Next base: position 161,112 of record NJDC01001662.1, on the reverse strand, counting down.
TAACCGAATATCTTCGCTTGTGCTTGACCTATTTTGTTCAAATGTGGGTTAGATTTCTAGTTAGATGATTTTTTATTATCAAATAAATTTTCAATTTTTTTTAGCCAAATTGCTCATATAATATGCTCATATAAAAGCGTTATACAGTTGGCTTCCACAACCTGTCGGGGTTGAAAAGTACAAATTCTTATCTTTTCTCTATGTTCTACAAGCTTGCTTTGTGGCAAAGTACTTTCTGTCTGTCAAGAGTCTCCGAAACCGGCGTGGTTGTGTGAAAAGGGTAGTGAATGTGAAGGAAGCTAAACAGGTTTGTCAGGATCGTGAGGTCTGGCACTCTATACTCCCTGCCTATCCCGTAAGGGACTTGGCGTGAAGATATGTGTGTATGTAAAATAATAAAAGTCTGACATTTCATGGATCTCTATCTTATCTGGTATGTCCTGCACGGATTGCATTATTAATGAGGTTGTTAATTATTTACGATTATGTTTGTCTCTTCAATTACTGAACGAGTTTTTACCAAATGTTATGTAGAGTAACTTATAGCCCTCGTTAACATTTAGGATACCTTTTACTGCTGAGAATCTTGCGTTGCTATATCACCACCTACCACGAAGTCACTTAACGTGTGTACGAAGTCGCGGGCAACAGCCCAAAGCAAGGGTTAGATTGAATATTTTTTGAATCTAACCCCAAAATAAAGGTTTGATTCAATATGTGTAATTTGGCTAAGAAAATTGTATGCTTGTGTTATGGGTGCTAGTCAACGGTACTAACACCTTAAACGATACTAATACTTAAATATATATTAAATTTAATAAACACCAGGCCCAGAAATATCAAAAGTTAATCAACCTATCTTGTAGTATGTGTTTCTACTAAGCGCAAACTGTTAAACCAATAAACAAACTACAATTTTTATGTGTTATATATACAGTACTAGCTGTTGCCCACGACTTCGTACACACGTTGAAGTGACTTTTCGAGATTGATAGTGACATGGAAACGCAAGATTTTCCGCAGTAAAAGGTGTTAAAGCGGGCTATAAACTACTACACTACACAACATTTGGTAAAAATTCGTTCAGTAGTAAGTAAGTAAGTATCTTCACGCCCATATCCCCGAAGTAGCAGGCAGAGGCACAACCAGGGTACCCACGACTAGCCGAAGATACAAAGGCCCACAATGTTATAGGTGGCAAGCCTATCGCCAACCGGGCACATATCCTATCCCGAGCAACATTTTTTTTTAGTAGAAAATTGGAAAAACCCAATTTTATTTTGTTGCCCGACCCGGGATTCGAACCCGGGACCTCATGCAGTCAAGTCCAACAAATGAACCGCTAGACCACAGAAGCGTAAAAATTTATGGGACAAACAAAATCGTAAAAAAATAAACAACGATCGTCTTAAGCTATGTGTACAACACGTATTAACAATTGTTTTAAGAAATACTTGATGTACAGATTTAATTTTCTTAATCTTTTTTTTTATATTTGTAGATATTTATAAAAAAATCGACATTTTGTATTTAAAAATGTGTTTATTGTACAACGTATAAAGTGTCACGAATACAAAAAAATCTGTATTTAATGCGATCTGTGCAAGGCATACCAGATACATTGTCCGACTTTTATTATTTTACATATGAAAGTACTTTGAAACAAAGCACTTGCTTGTAAAATGTGTAGGAAAAATGAAAAAATGATTTTTTTCCACATTTCCTCGAGAAGTGATTCAGTTATACAAACTGATGAATTTTGTGATGATTGAATTTTTGTATTTATTATACAAATGTGTAGGTAATGTTTGAATCGCCAAAGCTTTCGGCAGATATCACATATCTATAGGATATTAACAAATTTTTGTCAATATATAAACAGTTTGTTAAGTGATTTTTTTTCGTAACTGCATATGAAATTACATTGCTATTTGCCAGAGGCTAAACTAAATGTTCCCCTTTTTATCGTTTCCAAATGTTTATATTTAAATTATTTATCTGATGTTTTTTTTTAAGTATTCGTTGGCAGTTTTCTTTTTATTTTGAAATATTTAATTCTAAAAGTTGAGTTTTGTACTTCATAATTTTCTAACTATTACAAGAGGTTTGTTAGCAACAAACTATTTACGAGAGTTCCGAGCCCTTGTATTGTTGAACTTTAAGTTAAAGAAAGCATCTGCGAAAGCAATGATTATCCAAATTTCTTAGATACATACATATCTTCAAGCTAAGTCCCTTGTGCCAAATCTTGCAATCTTTGTAGGGACTTTTTTTGAGACTATTAGACCAGACGTGACGTCATAGAACTATGTATTACAAAAAAAATCGTGTCAATAAGTTTGTTACCATACTCCTATTCTGAGTATAAGATGTTATTTATGTTTCATCTTCCTAAATGATAGGAATGGTCCACCCCTCATTTATATATTTCTTTTTAGTAAAATAAACTTAAAAAAATGTAAAGGGAAAAATAGAATAAGCTTAACCGTTACCTAGTCTATAATATATAAAATTATATTTTATATAATATATAAAAGTAAATGCCACTATTTGTTGTAATTTTATAAGTCAAGAACGGGCTCACCTATCCAAAGTAAATGTTTAGGCTTTGTTCGTACTATTTAGTATATGGTTTATGTGAAGTTTGCATAAAATCGGTCTAGCGGTTCTTTATTTATCACATTTTTTAACAAATAAATTTAATAAATGTCGAATCATTTCGTTAATGGGTATTTTTTAATCAGATTGAAACTTTTTTCGGATGGGATTGTGCTGTCATATTGAAACTTTTTTCAGTTGCTTTTTTCTATCTTTGTTTTGTTGTGTTATGTCATTAACGCGGTCATATAGTGGTCATATACGTAGCGAAACACGTACCGGGCCGCTAGCATTTTATAAAATAACAAACAAGCAGATGGTAAAAGATAACATTTGTAAATATGTTGTTAGTGCTTCTCTATATTGTTATGTTCGAGATTGGCCACTTGTGCAAACCACATTACTCCCCGCGCGGAACGTGACAATGACGAGCATTGATGCTATGGCGGCTGAAATAGTACTATACTAATAGTATAGTATATATAATAATAACTAGTAATAGTACTGTACTGCACCTTAAGACAATAGTGAAACGCTTATGTGCTTCGTTTCAATTGTGTAGTGATAAATGATAATTTTAGCTTTACTCGTTTTTTACTATCTTCCTGCAGTTGATCGATTTTTCAAATGAGGTCGGAAGTATTACTGGGCTAAATTAAATTAACCGAGAGGGTCAAAGGGTCGGTATTGTAAATGAGGCCTGATATCCAAGGGTTAAGTCGTGTGGTAATGTATTTGTAACAATTTGAATTGCTAATATATGTGTATCAATGGCCACCATTTCCCACTGTTTGTCTCTAGCTTTCTTAATGATCAATTCCGAAATGTAAACGTACATATCTTCTTACGGAATCCCTTTTGGACTAGGCAGAGAGTATCGCGTGCCAAATGTCGCGATTTTCCAAGTTTTTCTCTTTTTGAACAAACAAGTCGGTTTCGAAGACTCTTGGCACACCCTCGGATAATGCGCGGTTATTTGGTCGTGGAAACTCGACCTAGGTCTGCAATGGTACCTACATACATCCACATTCACATTGTATATCTGTTTAATATTTTTTTTTATTTGTCAATTTTTCCACTTGAGATTTTTTCAGTGTCTAACCCTTTCTCATTTTCTTTCAATCCCTGTCTCTCTGATCTCGTTCTCGTTGCATAATACTACATTTTGAACATTATTGTTTTTGTTGTTATTATTTTATTAAAAAATGTTAATGGTGCGCTACCTACTGAAAGTGTGGTCTTATGCTTTTTCCGTAAGTTACCAGGTTGGTACCTACCTGTTATGGTGACTGGAAGACATAGTAAAAACACTCATTCGGACGAGTTTTTCCTGGATTCTACTGCCTATGCCTGCCTGTTTATATTACTGTTCAAGTGGAATCCAGTATCCAGAAATCCATTAATCTAAATTGCTAGATCATTCCAGTTAAGAGCGAAAATTGCGTTAACGTCCCAATATCACAATATTTTTTAAAATTATTCGCGAATTATTATTCGCCTCATTGATTTTTGGGTAACGACATAATGTTTCTTTCGTTAACCAATTATTTTTTCAAAAAACCTTTTCATTTGACTCTTGCCATGGGGATGTAGAAAAAGAATTACTTCTTCATCTTTGATTATCTGACCGGAACTTTGGTTTTGAACGATGTCACTAACATGAAATATAGTCCTTAATTTTAGATGCATCTGTTAAAAAAATACATTTATGTAATAAACGATCTCGATTAAAATCTACAATATATTTCAAGTTTGACCCAAGATTTAAATGAAAGCTTTTCGAAAGATTTTCGAAATTTAAAAAAAGAATTCGAAGTTTAGGGGAGAATCATATAATAGATTGGTAACCCTTGCACCACGCGGTCACATCCACATAGAGACCCTCGCGCTCATAAGATACACTTATCAAAGGCAGTGTTGTTACAGTCGCCGAGAGTGCGCGACGTGTTGGTGCTGAGTCCGTTTTGTGTGTGTGTGTGTAGTGATAAACATTCGCGATGTGTTGAATCTCTAGCCCTGAGTGTTTTGCTTTTGAATGGCACATGCTTTTGGCGCATTGCCGTAAACAAATTATTTATGACGCATGTAAATATTAACAATGTTTACGTTTGATTAAATTTTAATTAGTTGAAACATTTCACTTTGTCAGATTTTGTTTACATTATAATTGAATTACATATTTTCAAATTTAACGCCTTGAATGTATTTTTATTGTGTTATGGTTTTGATGGTAGAACTTCTTATCCAGATTGGGTTTTAGTAGTTTTCCCGTGTATGGGAGGAATTTTCAAAAATTCGAAAGTGTTTATAAATATGTACGAGTTTACTTTATCTTGATTAATCTCCGCTTTGCTTGTAGATGGCGTTTCTCATAAAGTTTTTATACACAACCCAAATTTATCTAATGTAGTTATCTTGTGTTATGAGCAACGATACTAGTATATATAAAAACCTAAATATATTGGAAAAAACTTCGCTTGATGATTCTCAATCAGTTTTTGCATTTAGGTCTAGATCTTGTAATTTTTTGTTAGGTTGTGGGTTGTTAAAGTCTTAAAAACTTCAAATGGTACTAATTCTGCTGCGCACTAACTCACTTTTTTTAGGTGTATGAATTTTTTTCCAGTGAATTCTGTTAGGTTGTTAATGACTCTATAACTAACAACGATGTTAGTTCTACTGCGCATTAACAAAATTTGTTTTTTTTTATTTTTTCGTATAAAACAAAAACAGAAGAGATAGATAATTTTAGAATGAAATTATTATGGACATAATAACTTTTGAGGTTTTTAATTAATGCGTTTTTTGGTGAACATTATGGAAATCTTGTGTACGAATTGTTCGCATGGAACCTGTTTTGATTACTTAGATTGAGTTTAAAGAACAAAGGACAACAGAATTAACACCTATGTATGTATTATGAACTTAATGTTGTTCTTATGTTTAATAACATATTGTTTTTCTTGAATGTTTTCCTAAAGCGATGTTAATGTATGATGAACTGGGTCGTAGGAGGTCTACATCTAAATGTTCAAGGAAAATGGTGTACGTCGAGTTATTGTTTTGGCCTGTTGAATTGATTTATGATTCATTATTTTAATTCGGTCACTCTAATTTAAAATCAATTTCCCGTATTCTTTCCCCGATTCTACATCAATTTAAAGGAAGATTGAATATTATCTTGAAAGAAATGCTGCTCGGGTAAATATATAAATTTTATATAAATGCCGACTGCTGAAATACTCCCTAAAGTATTATCTAGAGACTATTTCTCTAAATATATTACTATTTTTATAAATATTATTTTAAGAAATGCCTACTCCACTAAAATGGTACACACGTAAAGTATTTTAAGGAGATTTAAGGAACGCTATATACGTACCGTCTCTTTAGTAAATATGGGCTACAGAAAGAGTAAAGTTAAACTGATATTAAAGTCTGTATCACAATGTAATCAAGATTATATTACCAGGTTAAAACTTGGATTATTTTAGTCCATATATATTAATAAGACGGATAAAGTATTATTTAAGGAAATTCTTACTTTACTGAAAAGCTACACACGTGAATTGTTATTTAAAAAAATACTAACTGTTAAAATGATACATTCGTAAATAAATTGTTGAGGAAATAATGACTGTATTTAAATGTACTATCTAATGAAAAGAATCTGACTCTAGTAGAGTAAAACTCTATAAATACGCTGTAATATTTATTTAAAGAAATATTGACTCTACTGTGTTGGTGCACACGTAAATTCTTGTTTAAAGAAATAGTGACCACTAAAATGCTTCACACGTAAATGGTAATTAAAAAAATACTGACGACTAAAATCCTAAACACGTTAATGATTATTTAAAGAAATACAAACTACTCAAGATCTACACACGAAAATGATTATTTAAAGAGATATTGACCACTTAAATCCTTAACACGTTAATGATTATTTAAAGAAATACTGAACACTAAAATCCTAAACATATAAATGATTATTTAAAGAAATACTGAACACTAAAATCCTAAACATATAAATGATTATTTAAAGAAATACTGAGCACTAAAATCCTAAACATATAAATGATTATTTAAAGAAATACTGAACACTAAAATCCTAAACATATAAATGATTATTTAAAGAAATACTGAACACTAAAATCATTATTTAAAGAAATACTGAACACTAAAATCCTAAACATATAAATGATTATTTAAAGAAATACTGAACACTAAAATCCTAAACATATAAATGATTATTTAAAGAAATACTAATTCTACTGAAGATCTACACACGTTGATGATTATCTATATATTAATACGTGAAGCAAAAACTTTGGACTTCTTTTTACGAAATTTGCGCTAACGGATGAGTATGAAATTTGGCACACTTATAGTTTATGTGTAGGAGAAATTCAGAACGCTAATATTTTTTAATGATAATGTTAAGAAAGTGCATTAATTCAAAAAATAAAAAAATAAATTTAAAAATTATTTTAATTTTTGGAAACAAAGTAGTTGGTCTTGAGAAATGAAGATGGCGTTCTTATCAACAAGATATTAAAATTTATTATGGTTGAATTTCGACCAAGGGGCGACTACAAGTTTTAAAAAATATTGATTACTAAAATGCTACACACGCAAATGATAAGTTAAGGAAATACTGAAATAAGTGAAGTTCTACACACTTAAATATTTACTCGAACAAATATTGATTATTGAAATTCTACACATGTAGAGTACTATCTAAGAAAATCCGACTCTACTGAAATTCTAAACACGTAAATTATTATTTAAAGTAATACGTTAAATTTTTTTTAAGGAATACTGTCTGTTATAATGCTACACATATAAAAAGACTATCTCATAAAAATCATACTCTACTCAAATTATTATTTAAAGAAACATAATTCGATTGATAAGCTACAGACGTAAATTAATATTTACTTAATAATGTTTAATGTTACTGTAAACCACTATAAAAGCATCTTCGCGCCCATATCCCCGAGGGTTTAGGCAGAGGCACAACCAGGGCATCTGCGACTAGCCAAAGATACTAAGTCTCACAATGTAATAGGTGGCAAGCAAGCCAACCGGGCACATTTCCAATCCCTAGCAACATTTTTTTAATAGAAAATTGGAAAAATCCAATTTTCTTTTTGTTGCCCAACCCGGGATTCAAATCCGTGACCTCATGCAGTCAAGTCCAACAACTGAACCACTAAACAACAATAGGCGATAAACCACTACAAATATATCACAAACATGAAATAAAAAAAAATGAAGTATTACATCAAATATCCTTAAACCTTACTACACAATACATTTATTTCCTATATATTTACATTGTTCTTGTTTCTATGTACAATGTTCTGTGTATCTGTCCGTTTATGTATTGTGTGTTTTTATTTACATTTTTCTGTATACATATATGTTACTATTGACTATATAAATTGTCTTTTATGTAACACATCCTACTCAGTACTAAGTATTATGTGTAAATACATCCAAAGCCATTACAAATAGATGTTACACAAAATTGGTACATTTTGCATCGATTAAATATTTTTTTAAGTTGAATTGCTTAAAAAAATTATATTCAGCTATATAACGTTGCTATCTACTTGGATTTTCAAAATGACTACATCTATTATTGTGTAGTATGGTGAGCCTTTTCTAGATCACATTTAAAAATACTGCCTTGTATAGAATAAATCGCCTCTTCATCTAACATTATTTAATCTAGTTGTAGCGTCGAACTTGACTTCTTGAAGTCCAGGGTTCGATCTCCTGGTCGGACAGCAAAAAAAGTGTATATTTATAAATTTTCTTAGAAAAAAACGTTGCCCGGGATAATATTGGATATGTCCCCGGTTGGTAATAGGCTTACCACCTTTCTTGCTGTGGGACTTAGTGTCTTCGGATAGTTGTGGGTGCCATGGTTGAGCTTCTGTCTACCTCGTCGGAGATATTGACGTGAAGACATTTTTATACAGGTTAAAAGCTAATTTGTTGTTTGTGATAGTGTCTTAGGCTAGTCGTGGGTGCTATGGTTGTGCCTCCATCTACCTCGTCGGGGACATGTGCGTAGGTACTTTTTTATAGAGTAAAAGCTAAATAATTGTTTGTAATATTTCACAAGAAAATGTTCCATTATTAAAGGGGATTATGAATCTTAAAAGCAATTTTCTTGCAAAATTAATAATAGATCCTTTTTTTTCGATTAAGCTTCTTTTCCAATTATCGTAATGATCAAGATGTACTTTACCTTTTATATATAAAAAAATGTATACTTGTATCACTTGTAATTCAAGAGCTGTAAAAAATATTTCAATGATCTGAGATGACCTAAAGGTTAGAGACGAATCCTAGAGTGAGAAAAAAAACATTTAAAATTAAAAAATAAAAACTAAAACATCAGGGCATGACATGTTACGAAGTTCGCCTGGACATATTATAGTTTTTTTGTACGACAAAAGTTTGCAAGAATCTTCTTTTTCTTTTCTGGCTTTTGCAACTACCATACGTAGTTTGATTTCGCATTGCAAATTTCGATTTGCAAGAATCATAAAATTACTAGCCGACTCGGCTAACATCGTATCGCTTTTCATTATCATCTACTAACAGTTTGTGGACATGGACGAAATTGAAGTGTGGTTTTTCCCCCCTTTCATTCTGTTTTCCCGGGTTTTCTGTTTATGTGATCCTTCTCTTGACAATAAACATTACAACAAAACAAGAATTATCAAAATGAGGATGCTTATGAAAGGAAAAAGGTTGGTGAAAATTTAAAAATGTACGTAGAAAGAAAATTTAAGAATAAAATAATCGTAGTCAATAGAGGATTACGTCTGGTAGGTCCACTAGTTTAATATATCAATATGAATATAATGAAACTTCCTTATTCTATGAAAATCGCTTTTGTACTACTAACTACTGTCAGTTTGTAAAATGTTAAAAAACAACAACAACGGGTTGCACTTTGGGAGTGCCGGCAGAAGTGAAAACTTGAATATCAACTTCATGCATTTTTGATATTTTGGAATGGTTAGAGAATGGCTTTCATTATATGTATAAAGGTACCGTCATTTATAAAATTACGAAATAAAGTGATGAATGAATGAATAATTTACAAAGAAAAGTATTTATAATGTATTTTGCGTTTCCCGACGTGTAACCTTAGCTGCGGCGTCGCCGTGCGCTAGCTTGAATATACCGGCCGGCAAAACATAAATCACAGTATGAAATGCGGCGATAGCATACAGTTTTTCTCTCCCTTCGTGTTACCAGTTTACTGTCAGGTCACTTGTCCTTGTCACAAATTATCTTCTTTACCCATTCCTTCACTTCAAAAAAAACATCTTTCGATAACTAAATTGCTCCAAGTCTATATCTTAAGTATAAAAATCTAAAGAGATTAAATTATCTGAGTAGGAAAAACGAAACTATTTAACAAATAGATATCGGGATAAACTTAGGGTTAGTCAGCAAAGTAAGCTTGTGTTATCGGTGGTAGTACGATACTATACATTTAAATACTTACATAGATACCAGAATATTTTTTACTTATTTTTAGATACCAGAATACACACCTAGAAATACAGATATCTAAATGTTCATTACGCATATGGCCGCCCTAGTCGGCGTTCGAACCCTGAACCTCGCGGTTGGTAGGTGGCTATATGCTTGTATGTTAATCACTGGACCAACGAAGTCTAGTATTACTCGGCTCTACATAGGCATTCTGTGTCATTAGTTTTGACCTTGACTCAGATTTCCAAACTTTATTTTTGAGCTGACTACAAAATTATTAAATAATATATTTTAGTTTGCATAAAAAGTGAATACCATTAATAATTTTAAAATAACACCAACATTATACAAGCTTGAAGCAAAAAGTTGTTCCTGCCACCATAAAAACGCTGTGTTATGACGTCACATTTTATGTCTTTTATTTATTACCTTTTTTTAATTGTCAGTTTTAATGAAAGCAAAAACTGAATGTTGAAATATACCAAATTTGATGCGAACTGCAATCAAATTTGACCTGCTTCTGAGATTATTAGCTTGCACAAACCTATAAACAAAGAGATACATGTTTAAAAAAAACAATGTGTTGCACTCCGGGAGTGCCGGCAGAAGTTTAAAACTTGAATATTAACGTTGTGCATTTTTAATATTTTGGAATGGTTATGGAATAATTCTTCACGTATTGTTTTAATTATCAGTATGAAAGTACTATCATTTGTGTGGTAGAATACAATATTCATTTATTGCACTATCGTATACAAACATGACAACACGAATATACGCGCAAGAGTTGTATGCCGTCTTATTCGCGCAAGCGCCCTGCGCCGTCTTACGATTTTTCGATTAGGTCACGTGTCCTGACGCGAGTTCAGAAGTTTTTTTTTTATCATATTGGAAGACAAACAAGCAGACGGATTTCCTGATGGTAAGAAATTCACCAAAGGTGGTAATGGTGCGTTGCCAACCTGAGGCTGGGATGTTAGGCCTTGAGCATAAGTAAGTTTACCGGCTACCTTACCCTCTGAACCGGAACACGTCATTCCTTATGGCGGCAGGAATAGGTAAAGCGGTGGTACCAATCTGGGTGAGTCGCTGCGAAACTCTATCACCTAGTCTGATGTCACGGTGATAGTGAAGGTAGGCCTTTGCTCGCCTTTTACGAGCTGCTTGGCAGGAAGACAGATGGTCTTCAAAGGAGCCCGGACCAATACGGGGAAAAATTCCAAAAAAAGTGCGCAACGCCGCTAAAGAAGTTTTCACCTCAAACAATGTTTTTTTTTTATTTTATAATTTTAATGGGGATTAGACATTGAAAAAACATATGGCTCTTTTGAGGCGTGGATACATCCGTGACCTTTAGACGCCATTGGTGTAATAGATGTGTCTTTGCCCAGTTGCTGAGTGCCCTAGCCCTAGCTTACCTTCCATACCAGTACATGACAGTTATTATGACGCCAGGAATAGCCCAGACTGTGAATTCTTAACCAGACTAGCTGTTGTATATATAACCAACATTTGTCTTTTTGGTTCTTACCCATTTGACAAGCTGGCAGACAGGTAGGGTAGTTGGTGTATTCTATACCAGATCCAGACTAACTGGAGAAAATATTTCCTTCTTACCAAGTTTTTACGTATTTTTTTTCAAGACGGCCTACTTTTCATTTGAAGTTGTTTACTTCGTTTGCACTTGAAAATAACTTGTATTTTTCGTCAAATGGCCTTCAAATGACATGTGTGTTAAACGCCATTGACATTTAAAGTTATAGTAATTTTCAATTATTGAAAAACATACTAATTTGTTCCCACGAACTATACATATAGTATCTTCAAGCGAAACTAGCCCTTGAAATCTAGTAAAACCTGTTACTATAGCAGACAATGAAGGGAAATAGTGGATATATCATTAGTTATACCAAAACTCAAAACCTCAAGCTCTTGTTTTGTAAAGTTTCAGAGATTTTCAAATAGGTGTCAATTGTCTTTTCGAAATAAGAATTTAAAAAAATCCATTATATACAAACTTGTAAACAACTATTAAACCTCCGATTTTAATAGCCTTCAAATAAGAATACGTATTTAAAATTAAATTTTAGCGTCTGTCGAGTTTTATTGGATTACTAAATATTACCACATCTGTGTTTACTTGATAAATTCTGTAGGTGCATTAAAGAAATTTAAAAATAAGTAAGTGGAGACAATTAAGGCAGAACGAATTTTTGCATTTTTAGAAAATGTTTATTTGCTTATCTGTCTATTTTATTAAAAACTTTTTTATTAAAACATTGAAAATCTACATCTGTCTATACTTATCATATAATTGTTGGAGTGAATTCTGTACATTGAAGATATTTAAAAATGTAAAAGTGTAGACTCTCAAAGCAAACAGAAGTTCTAAAATGCATTTTTCTGTCTGCTTGCCTGTGTCATGACCGCAAAACCATGCTGAAACTTCAGAACCGATTAAAAAAAAGAAGAAAGAAGAAAGTTTATAGAATATTTTTATACCGCCACTAGTCTAGGTTCCCGTGGAAGAAGGGAAAAAGTCAAAATATGAATTAGGCTATTATTGAATACTACATATACAATATTTCAATACAATAATAACGTGTAGTCCTATTTGATTTATTTGCTTATAGTTTTGAAGTATGTGCTTTACAAATTGTCCCGTAATTTTTTTTTCGTGTAATAAGTTTTATTATTTCGAAATACCAGACATATCACTAGTTATGATACTCAGTATAAAGAGAATAAACAATTAGAAATCTGGAATATAGATAAACATTTGAACGTGCAACATATTTTACATATACATAAATATCATCAAGCCAAGTCAGGGTGAATAATAGGCAGATAGTATTGAATGCTAAAAGAACGAAGTTCGCCGATAGTTGATTGCCCCAACAGTAAAATAAAACTACGTTTGCTCGTTTTTGGTTTAAATATGTGTCATGCTTCGTTACTTTTAGGCGAATGACGAATAGTTAAACTTTTGAATTACGTTTCGCTGATTATAGGAACCGGGCATTAGTGGGTATTTTTGTTTTTTTAATATAACCTTTTTTAATGCATGATGTGGAGGGGTATAAAACATTAGACGTAGTCTTTTAACGTTACGTAATTATAATCAAATTTTTATTAAAAAAATGGACACAGTTCAGGATTAGAATAATTAAAACACTCGACGAAAAAAAGTCGTTAAAGAAAAATTAGGTCACGAAGTTGAATTTTTTGCAGATTTTTTATGATTTGCTTTATTAATTCCAATCGCCAGAGGAAATTTTGACGTAAATTGTAGTTTTGATGAGTGTTCGTTGAACTTGTTAATATTTTAGAGGTAAATGTATGAGATGGCTTTATCATTTCATTGTCAAGGTTTAGATTGCATTCCTCAGTGATTTAGGAAATCCTTCTCAGTGTGCGGCCGCGTTCCGATCCGGTGGTAGATTTATTATTATATAGACCCGTCACAAGTGCCTCTTGTAGGTTTATGTGAAATAAAGATGATTTATTGTTTTTATTATTAGTATCCGTATTCCGAATTGAAAACATCTCGGGAGTACTCTAAGTGAAAACTTGAATATTAACGTTGTGCATTTTTCATATTTTGGAATGCTTAGGGAATAATTTTGCACAAATTGTTTTTAAGTTCGGTGAAGTTGTAAAAAATCGTAAGATTAGCAACAAGTTAGTCATTAAAAAAAAACAAATTGTTTTAAATATTTATTTATTGCTCTATCGTACACAAACATGACAACACAAACATTCGCGCAAGCGCCTTGCGCCGTCTTACGAATTTTTCGATCAGGTCACGTGACCTGACGCGAGTTTAGAAGTTTTGACCCATTCCAAAAAAGTGCGCAACGCCGCTTAAGAAGTTTTCACTTCAAAAAGTTACAATTCGTTTACAAAATACGGTAAATCGATTTAAATTCGTTCAAAAGTAATGATGCCATAGACACGCAGACAACTTATAAAAACTCGCTTTTTCCGTCGCAGGTTTGAATTAGTTTACTTACCCATTTATCTTCACGCTAAGTCCCTTTCGAGAAAAGCAGAGAGTATGGAGTGCGAAATGGCTCGATCCTTGCAGACCTATTTTCCCTTTACATTAATTGATATTTTCATACAAACATTACTGTTTCGGCGATATTTGACACCGCGATATGTATTTTGTGGAATGCCAACCTAGTCTTCCCGGGTAGTTTCATCCATCCACGTTAAAAAAGGTATATTAAAAAAATAGTCTATGTGGTCTAGTGGTTCGGCGTCGGACTCGACTTTTTGAGGTCCCGAGTTCAATCCCTGGATTGGTCAAAAAAATATATTTGAAAATGAGTATTTTCAAATATTTTTTTTGTTGCCCGGGATTGTATAAATGCCTGGTTGGCGATGAGCTTGCCATATATCAGATTGTGGGACTTATCGTCTTCGGCTAGTGATGGGTGTCTTGGTCGAGCCTCTGCCAACTTCTTAGTGGATATTTGCGTGAAGATACTTTTAATTTACTTTACGTTCAAAAATGTATATTTCAAAATAGTTTATCTTTTGCAAAGCAGTTTATGTACGTATTACGCGAATTGGGTTGCAGTAACTGTAGGCACCATTTACATTGAAAGTACGCCCGAGGCTTTGACCTATACTTATTATTTTGTCCTAGTAACATGTAGTATACTTACCGCACAATATGTTCTCGTAACATAGCATATATTATTGACATTAATTCTTATGTATGAGGAGTCATACTTAAATTATGAAAAGAAACTTGATTTTTTAATTAAGGAAACATTTTAAAAGTATATGTCATCTAGCTACAACTAAGGCACCCACGACTAGCCGAAGACACTAAATCTCACAATGTGATAGTTGGAAAAGCTATCGACAACCGAGTATATATCCAGTTCTGGGAAGCGTTGCTTTTATTCGAAATTATGAAAAACAGTTTTTCCTTTTTTTGCCGTCTCGGATCTTGAACACATAAAGTCAAGTCTAACAACGGACCGCTAGACCACTCAATTTTTTTGTGTAATAAATGAGCAGCCACGGACACCAAAGATAGTCCTAACTTCTGTCAGCTCATCTAGTTACGTCATAATAAATCGCTTGCAGCCCTACAAAAGCCTATCTTTGCATTACAAACTTTTAATCTGCAGAGCTACAATGCTGCAATTTGCAATCAAAGGTGCTCTGAAAATAAAGGATGGAAGTAGATCCACAATTATATTGGGCCATTGTTAATAAAGGTTCTAAATAGTCAATGCTTTTCTGTTCGCACGACGCTGGTTTTAAATGGTAATTTCCAAGATTGGCCTAGATTTTCTTCGCTATCAGTATTATGTTTTAATGGTAATAATTCACACATACAGTAGACCGAGTGTCGCTCGATAAGATTATGATAAAGCGATTTGTTGATCTGATAAAAATGCAATCTCTTTATTTAAATACTAGCTGACCGACAAACATTGTTGTATAAACCTGACAGGAGATATTGACAATAATTGACAGAAGAAAAAAATAATAAGCGAAATTGGTTCGTTGGTTCACACACGCCATGCGATGGCCGAAAAAAAAATAGAGATTTTATTTTTATTTTTTTAATCAGGCTTACGAACAGTTGTTACAATCATCTAATTTACACATATAAAAAATAACAAACAACCAATTGCACAACTTCTTACAGGGAAACACATTAAACTTTCTTTTTATAACTATATAAACTATATTTTTTTTACAGTTATTTTTTTTTTGATAAATAACAATTACTTTACTATAAACATATATAAATAAAGATAAATTGTATATATTGATAGAATAAAATATGTAACAAGATACACCTTCTCAAGACGAATTTCGAACTAGTCTATTTTTTTAATTAAATAATAAAGAAAAGTTATTCTGGTGATCGAGGTTACGTCAAATGTGCATATAATTATTTATGCATGTAAATAATTATATATAATTTAATATGTTGTAACATGAAGAAGTTAGTTTTACTATTATAAAGTTTTTTTTTTCATTTACGACGTTGTTCTGTGTATTTTATGTATGAAATTCTCGTGACACAATGTTTTTTTTTCATTTACGACGTTGTTTTGTGTATTTTACATATGGAATTCTCGTGACACAATGTTTTTTTTTCATTTACGACGTTGTTCTGTGTATTTTATATATGAAATTCTCGTGACACAATATTTTGTTTTTCATTTACGACGTTGTTCTGTGTATTTTATATATGAAATTCTCGTGACACAATGTTTTTTACAGTACTCCTTCGAAACTGCTTGACTGATTCTCATCAAATTTTATATGCATGTTCAGTAGAACTGAGAATTGGTTGCTATCTAGTTTTCATATCTCTTGGTGATAAGGGTGACTCACCCCATTTAGACTAAAATCACAATAGCAGAACAACGTCTGACGGGTCAGCTAGTATCACTATATGTATATTATCTGCCACGAGGGACGATGTTCTTTCATATATGTCATCTATGTTGTTTATCCTAGATTCTTCGCTGTTTTTCTTAATTTCTTATCTCGTATGAGTTTCCTGGATTACCACAAAATATTTAAAATTAAGATCAGCCAAATCGGTCTAATCGTTCGTAAGTTATACGCGTACATACATTTCGGCAAAATATACGTATACTAGCTTATAACCGAGGCTTCGCCTCTTTGGAGTTTGAGATCAAACTGCTCACTGTGCATATTTGATAAAGGAGTCCATAGTGGACAAACAACGTGACGCATATTTTTTGTAGGTATATTAAGATACATTGACTTACGGCCGTACTCAGAGACGTCAATTGTCATTTAGTCAGTCATTATTTCGGCATTTTCAATACAAAATTGTGACATAATGATGGATTAAATGTCAATTAAAGTCTCATCTCTGAGTGCGACCGAGAGCAATTTTGTGATAAATCAGTTATAGATTAGAGTACATAATATGTTATTGAAAGACACATATTAATAGGGTAATGTCACTATATTTTTTTATGATATTGGAAGGCAACCAAGCAGTCGGATTTCCTAATGGTAACGCCTAGAGACCAAAGGTGGCTATAGTGCATTGCCAACCTGAGGCCGGGATATTAGGCCTCGAGCAAAAGTAAGTTTACCAGCTACCTTATCCTCCTAACCGAAACACGTCAACAGCAAGCACTGACGCTATGGCGGCAGGAATAGATAAGACGGTGGAACTAATCCGGGTGAGTCGCTGCGAAACTCTACCACCTAGTCAGATGTCACGGTGTTAGTGACAGTAAGCCTATGCTCGCTTATTGAACTATGAATTTTAATTATGTCATCAATATAATAATTGTAGGTGAACAAAGGCACAATCGGGTGGGGAACTGCGGCCCACTTGCATAACAATTTGTTGACATTTTCTCTACCAAACGCGCAGTTTCACGGGAAACAAAAGCATTCATTTGCTTATTTGGACAGGTTAAATACCAAAATGCTTGTATTCGTGAAAATTGTGATAAATAATATTTTTTTCTATTGTATTTCGCAAATTGATTTATTTCACAATAGTTCAGTCATTCAAGCCGTCCAGCCTTGGACTTCACTTCTTCAGGTGTCGGGTTCGATCCCCTAGCCGGGCAACAAACAAAAAATAGAAAATGTATATTTCCATTTTTTTGTTGCCCGACACAAGTTGTGTGTGTCAAATTTCATGAAAATCGGTCCATCAGTTTTTGCGTTAAGAAGTTACAAACAATCCGACAAATATACAAACCTTCGCATTTATAATAGTAGTAGGATATATAATCGATTAACCGATTTCTTCGTCATTTCTGAACCGAGTTAAAGAAATCATGTTTTTTTTAAAGGGGTACTCGTCCCTTTCACACCAAGTTTGGATTTGATAATAGAACCCCAGGAAAAATCGAGGAAAATATTCAAGTTTTTGTGTTATGGTGATACTAATTAAAATCGATACAGGCATTTTACTACATTAAAATTATTTTCTCTGTTTTTCTTAGTGGAATGGGTTAAAAATAATCATTAATTGCGATTCAGGTCTCTTGTCTTCTTTCAATTGTCACGTTTGTCTAGTTTTTCGAATATTTTTTTGGCAACTTCCTACAGTTTTTCTGTTGAGATAATATAAGTATTTTACTATAGAATAAAATTGGATCGCCTTGTTAAAAATCTTTTAAGACATTAAATATGAATTTGAATAATTTTCCTGCTGCTTCCACCAACCTCCACGCCCTGCTTCCACCAACCCCCATGCCCTCCCCTATTTCCCGGTTTGGAAGTACACGAATCGCAAATGTTTCACCTAAACACGAACGACTTAGCTTTTCTCTTGACAAATCCAGAAATAAATCTTCTCCATATCTGAACTTTAATCTAAGGCCGAGATACAAAAGTAGTTACTTCGTTTTATGGTCTAATATTCGTATAAATACACATCTACACGCCAATGTTTTACGGAGTAGATAGGAAAATTCACACATTCATTACTCTCTTCATACTAACTTTCGGTTCCAGATACTTTTGACACCACCCTCGGATAAATTCCGAGCGATTTGATTGTGGAAGGTTCACCTAGGTTCTCCCGGGTATCTACATCCATCCACATTCGCATTGTATATCTGTTTTGTCAATCTTTCATCTATCATTCTTTCCCCATGACCGAACCAGCGGAGCATGCCCTTTCTCATTTTAACACCAACACTTTCTTTCAATCCCACTCTTTCTTGAATCTCACTGTTACGAATGCGGTCAGCGAGCGTGATATCACAGATTTTCCGTAGTGCCCCTTTTGCGACCGCATTTATCCTACTTTCATGCTTTACATACCCAACTCTCGCTTCCATACAAAAAAGTTGGAATAAGCACAGAATTATGCAAAGCGAGTCTCGAAACCTCTCTTTGAAATAACTCAATAGGGCATACTATTGCCTGCCGGGGTGGGGGGATGACCCAAATGTTCGTGGACATATTTTTTTGGTTTACTCGGTGTATTTTTTGCAATTAAAAATATGTCTGCGTGTTTGCTCCATAAAGAATAAATGAATGAATGAATGAACATACTTTATTATGCACCAAAGTTTACAAAATGACACACACTCTTTCACTTATAATATTGAACTTAGGTGCACAAAGGCGGTCTTATCGCTTCAGAGGGATCTCTGCCAGACAACCTTAGGGTGAAGGACACAATTTATGTATTTTAAAAAAACTAAGGCAGGGCTTCATAAAACAAAACTTATGCTAATTTAATAAATAATATATTGTTTTATTTCATATAAAACATACATGTTAAATGAAGTACATTAAAAATGTCTTCTGTCATTATGTATCGTTTTGTATAGTAATTGGGTAGTAATTATAAGTTTTAACAAATGTTTCCGAGGTCATTATCTAAACCGCAAGTTATTAATTTCTGTTTTTAAATTATAATTAATAATAATTTTCTCGAAGATTTTTTTCTTTGTATATTTCTTAGATAAATTATTTTTTTATACAGGCTGCTTGGCACCGCAGCTGAAAGTGATTTAAACACTAATCAACAGTGTGTTCAATTTTGTCACCAAATCACTCTTCAAAAGTGAATATGACTCATATATTTTATCCTACATTCATTTAAAAAAAATATTTTCAATGCAAATTCCTATTCTTAGGACCAATCTATGCTGTTTAGGCAATTATCCGAAGGATACAAGTAATATAAATAAACAAGTATGCGTTCAGGACAGAAGGCTTCGCAACCTTTTACCTTTACCCTCCCATAAGAAGTTGTCACTTCAACATGTACTTCTAACGATTCGAAGATTTCTGCATATCTGAATTTTTATTAGTAGAAGATGCAAACCTACATTGACCAAAACCGAGCTGCTAATATGATGAAACATATTTTATAATAAATTAAGTATATAATAAATCCTATTAAAAATGTGTTGCCTGAAAAAATCCTAGACAGAATATTTTAAATTATTTAATAAAATATATTCTTAATTTTTTCCAAGTAAATGCCAGCGACGTGCCAGTTTATATATCTGGCAACCCTGGTAAATAATAGGCAGTTTCTGCATATTTTATACGTCCTATATTTTAAGTAAGCATAAAATGTTCTTAGTATCTCCATGTTTAAACATTTGATGTTTTTTTTAATAAAAGAAGTGTATGTCCAGGATTTTTCTAGGCAATCAATTTTTAATATATTTTCTATAATCCTAAATCTTTATATATATAATTCTTGTGTTCGTGTGTTTGTCACTGAACTCCTCCTGGACGACAGGAGCGATTTTGACGAAGTTTTTTGTATGTGTTCAAGGGGATTTGAGAATGGTTTAGATTTATAATTTGGTCAGCTGGAAAGGGTTTTTTTATTTAGTTTTTTATTTGTAAGTAGTCTTTGATTTTGGAATGTTTTGCATTGGGTCCGACAGACTGCGCTACTGTCGAAGCATTAATTTCAAGCGATACGAAGTTTGCTGGGTCAGCTAGTTTATTATAAAATATGTTTGTTCCTGTAAAATCCTATTGTCAGCTCGGTGCAAGTCGACTTAAGTTCGTTCTTAGACCATATAACTACTTTAAAAGGATATGTTTATATGATTGTCAGCAAACAAGCTTATGGATCTCCTGATGGTAACAGGCATCCAGGGCCTAAAGACACCATATGTGTTATAGGTGCGTTGCTGTCCTATGGCTGGGATCATGAAAGTCATTGTGGCGTTAGGAATAGGTAAGGCTTTGGATACCTGCTCGGCAAGTTACTGCACTTTCTTTTTGGTATTGGTAATGACCCATGCTACCTATGTTCGCCTCATACGAGGTACTCGGCAGAGAGGCTGATGGTCTACTCTACTCAGTAGACCAGGACCAATAGGAATAATCTAAGTAATATTTTTCTTCAGCCTTTGCTGTTGTCCAAAACGGGTGCAACCAATTATACGGTTTTGGCTATCAATCTATTTCGCCATTCAATCCTTTACAATGATCCTTTCATTCTTCTTAATGAAAGGACCTTCGTATCTATTATAGACCCTCATATAACCTATCGCACGTACCTGCGTGGCTTATCTCGGTTATATTCTGTTACTGATCGTGTCCTTTTCAAATGTCACGTTCAAACTATAATAAAAACACCTGTACATGGATTACTTACTACCAATACATAAATCCTAGTAGTATTAAAATCATACTAATATTATGAATACGAAAGTTTGTTTGTTTGTTACTCCTTCACGCAAAAACTGCTGAACCGATTATCATGAAATTCGGCACACACATGGACCCTCTATGAACTTGGATTAACAAATATAATAGTGATTTAAATTTTTAAAAAATTAAGAAAACTGCGTATAAATATTTATTTTACTTTACTGTCAGTTGATTGACATTTGAATTAAAAATGTCTGTTTTTATAGTTGGTGGACGGTTGTAACATCGGTTGGCAACATTGATTTGCATCCATCTAGACCCTAATGCCGGTTGCGACCTGGTACCGGACCATTTAAATTAAATAATATATCCAGGTCGCAACATTTGATAGCGATCGACAAATAGGTAAAACTGCAAGCGTTTGCGCAGCATCTCATATATATTCGGATAGTTTAAACGGGTTTTTGTAACTTGATTTTAAGGTCGATGAAGTTGTTAGTTTAAAAAATGTAGGTAAAAAATAACCTAATTTATGCAGTTTGTCTTGAAAGTATTAAGTGGGTCACAATGTGACCACACACACGTTAAACCAATGTTTGGGAAACATTGATCTGTGGTCTAGCGGTCCAGGTGTTGCACTTGACTGAGTGACGTCCCGGGTTCGATTCCCGGATCGGGCAACATTAAGAAAATTTGGTTTTTCCCCTTTTTTTTATTTGATTGGAAATGTGCCCGGTCGGCGATAGGCTTGCCAGCTATCACATTGTGAGACTTATGCCCGATTTCACCAAGAGCCCCTATACTTTAGGGGACCTTTTAACGTTACTTACGGGACTGTTTCAATATAAAACCGTCCCCTAAAACACGTTAAAAGGTCTTCTAAATATAGGGGCTCTTGGTGAAATCGGGCATTAGTGTCTTCGGCTAGTCGTGGGTGCCCTGGTTGTGCCTCTGCCTACCTCTTCGGGGATATGGGCTTGAAGATTCTTTTTGATCTAGACCATAGATTGAATCCAAATTTAATAACAATCCGGAGGTTTAATAAACTTTGCTCAAAGGGACTTTTGATGAAACGCCTAGAAACCCGTGTAGAATATATTTAAGTCAGGACGACATCTGTCAGGCTAGCTAGTCTCATAATAAAAACATTAACAAATTGAGCGATACAGATGATTTGAAGTTCGTATTACGTTTTGGGGTCAACGTCTTACCTTGCCTCGTTTGTATGTGTGAGTAAAATGTCATACAAGTTTGATTTGAGCTAAGTGACATAAGTTCTGTACCCAATAATATGGCAGGCAAATACCTAAATGGACTTAGAAGGATATGAAAAATAAATTCATTATCACCAATCTTATTTTGGGTTTTGTCAAACAAATTTTAGAAGTTCATGGCTTGGTATCCTAGATGTACATACTCATTTTATCCCTTACGACTGCGAGAATATTAAGAAAACTTTTTAACATTGCTAATGCATATAGAATAGGTGGAACGAAATTTTTAGTAATTTTTAAAACAAGTCCTGGTAGTTACACTAATTATAACTCAAGAACGGCTGAACTAATTTGACTGAAAATTTATGGAGAGTCAGCTTAAAACCAGGAGATGGGCACAGCGTACTTTTTCTCCCGTTTGGCTGCTAAAATACTAGTACGAAAAACCTACTGGTCTATATAGGAATACTAGGGAAAACATTTTAATTTTCCCAATACAAACTGAACGGGTGGAACGAAATTTACCGGGACAGCTAGGTTTTCATAACACTCTGACATCAGATAGCGACAAGTCTATAACATCTTTGAAGTAGTAGTAGTGAAGTAGTATATCTAGGGAATACAGGAAAGACGTAATTATAAAAATACGTATTACTATAGATACAGGCTACGTCCATAACATAAATGGTGTCTTTAGGCCGTACAGGAAAGCCGTAGCTATAAAAATAAATATAATTATAGCTACACGTTACGTCCATAACATACGACTATATTATGGTATCTATAGACGGTACTAAAAAGCCGTAGCTACAAAAATTGCTTATTATTATAGCAACAGCACATACTACGTCCATAAAATATAAAGTGTCTACATACCGCACAGGAAAGCCACAGCTATAAAAATACATATTATTATAGCTACACTACATGCTACGTCCATAACGTATATAGTGCCTACAGGCCGCACAGGAAAGCCATGGCTATAAAAATACGTATTATTATAACAACATGCTCTGTCCATAACATATATAGTGCCTACATGCCGCACAGGAAAGCCATAGCTATAAAAATATATATTTTTTATAACTACATGCTCTGTCCATAACATATATAGTGCCTAAAGGCCGCACAGGAAAGCCATAGCTATAAAAAATACGTATTTTAGAAACTTGCCAATAAATGTTTTTATACGTATTATGACATCAGATCTATTGTTTAAGATTTCGTCTCCAAGAATTAAAATTCTCGCGAGCAATCCTAATGGCGTTATGTGAATAGAGGCTATAATCAAACAGCATCCGTACGGTCTTCCGATGAATACGAAGCTAGACAATAATACTGCGGATCTTGAAATCCGGAAGCATTTCTGATATTGTATATATTTCCTCAACTAACAGAACCTTGTTAGCACAAGGCGATTCTCTTATGTATTTATTAGCTTTATTTTATTCATAAGCTTAAGTAGTAGTTTTTACCGTGGCTTTGCTCGTGTTTGACATTAAAAAGTATCGTTACTTTAAATAACTCCTAAATAAATAATATAGTGATTTTAAAGCGAATAATCACATGGCTTTCCTTACGAAAAGTGACAAACGTGGCCTATTGACACCATAGATGTTATATGTGCGTCGCTGTCCTGTGGCCGGGATGTTGTATCTAATGTGCAAATCTACCAACTACCCTGCCCTCCAGACTGGAACATGGCGGATTCATTATGGCGGCAGGATTAAGTTTGGTGTTGGATTCCAAACAACAGGCAAGTTTGCTGCACAGTAACAGTTTAGCGCAACTTTCATATCAAAAAATAAGTTCGCCATGTTTTTTATTCGCCCAAATCATATGACACTAGTTGCCTTATATCTGAATGCCTTTAGACTTACTTTCAAGTTATACGGGTTATATTTTTTCAAGTAGACTTTAAACAAATTCGGGTTTGCTATGTGTCTATGGAAGTCCCGCTTCATATTACGTAGTATTTATATACTCTTAGCACAGTATTCCACTCCAAGGTGTCATCTATTCATGCTTTTGCAAACTTTGCAAACGTCTAAATAGATTCTAATATTTTTTATATCTATATTCGGTAGGTATGACAATATGTCTAAGTGTTTGTCATACCGTTAAGAGATATGCAAGGTATTCACGGGGCTGACTAGTTTTAATAAATTCCATTCAATATTATGTAGATAAACATTGTGCGTCTTATTAATATTGATAGGCTAAATACTGTCTTATAAAGTGATAAATACTACAATGTCGACTTAATCCTTGGAGAACTTAGTCCTTAGTCTATGTTAATTCGATGTTATCCATCTTATAGGTCGCGGCACGAAACTCTAGCGCTGAGCGAAACGTGGAGGGGATAGCTGCGCATGGGTAGCGTCGCGCACGCAATACAAATTAGTAATTTAATTGCTTAATTAAAAACAGCAAAATAATGTTTTAATGTAAAGTCAAATAG
>NJDC01001662.1:108280-126163 GCA_002245475.1 Calephelis virginiensis | reverse complement strand
GGTGGCAGGACCACCAAGTTTGATCATCTCAGCTGTAACCATATCTACTCCCGCAGCCTTACCATATTTCATACTTCTTATAGAAGTTATTGGTAGAGTTTCGTAGCGACTTTTGCAGTTTGCAGTTTGTTTTTCACGATTTATAGTTTTTTTTACTAAAATATGATATCTGTTACCTACATTTAATACATCTGTATATAAAAAAAACATTAAAAACAATGTTTTTTGATGTTGTGTAAAAGATACATAACCCAAAATAAGTGTTTCTGTATTTTCATTTTTCGTACAAAAAGGAGTGAAGGGATTTTTACAAAATTTTTTGCAGTAAGTAGCTTACAGCTCGGATTAGTCGGGAAAACCTTTTGTTATCATCTCAAGTCAAAAGTCAAAGACAAATTTATACAGACAAAGTCGCGGCAACAGATTATATCAAATAAGATGACGTATATTTGTGTACTCGTCATATCACACATATCCGGAAATGTCAAACAGTAAGTTATTTTCATGAAAATAATACAATTGTTTACTATGTGGAAACAGTCACGTAGGTATCGTGGCGTTAGGAGTTATCGTTTATCACCGCTATATAAATAATAATGACAACATTGACTTGCTAATCTTGTTTGTTTAAAGTATTCAACTTACCTACCTTATAAACCTTCAAGAAAAGAGCGTACTCATTATTCGAAGGTCGATATACACTTTGTTGCACCTCTGGAACTTGAAATGGACTGTCGCGCTGGTGATCACTTAAATCCGCATTAGACATTGGTTTACACACGTCTGGAACGTAGATTCAATTTAAATTTAATAATGATCTGAAGATAGATGCCTTGGTTGAAAGTTTACAATCGTCTACAACGTTTTTTTTATCTATGCATTATTGGATATGAGCGTTGAATTACGTTGATACTATTTTTAATTGTCGTGAGAATGTAATGGAAATTACTTCATCGCCTATAAGTCAAATGATATAGTAAGTCCGCTGTTTTTTTTTAAAAAAAACTTACAAATAACGAAAAATGAATTACATTAAAAAAATATGCGTTATTAAATCTCCTCTTTTGTAATTGGTTTAAAACATCTCCAAGTAATTTTGCTCCACATTTTTTTATACGTACGAGTTCGGAAATACTAAAGCTATAAAATATAAGGAAATGAGGAGGAAAAAATATTGTTGCGAATACACTTGATAGCGTACCCACAGTCAAAATGGGGCTATGCCCATAACGCTGCTGTAGTTCTGAAGGTGACTCCCCCGACGCATGCGTAGAGACGCTCGTAATACCAAAGTATCCGCATTTTCAAGGCCACCGATTCCCTCTTTATACTTGAATGCATTCCCTAAATACCCGGTGACCTTCGGCATTGAAATCTTATACCATACCGGTTTAAAATGGGGCTATTATGTAAACACCATATAGAGCGCACCTGGCGTGTCGGTACCGACGGCAAAAAATCATCATATGTAGTTAAAAAAAATTTTTTTTCTAAAAAATATTTAGTCTATGGGTTTCTTTCTTAGGGTATTACTGTTTTATTTTGAACTGGGCAAGACTTTCAAAATAGTTAAAAAACCCTGATTGTTTTTCAAATAAAAAGAGAGAGGTCCGTACATCAGAGTGAGTCCACACTGTTTGAAATTGACATCTGGGTGCCTACCATAAGCCCTTAAAACAGGAATGTTTTAATACTACATCGACTTTTCGTACTAAGGTGTCTCTAAACAACCTTAGAACAAGGTTGATTTTGAAGGGATAGTTTTACAATAGTGTTAGATGGCAGTGTGACGTATCATTCGTTCAATTCGTACCATAATTAGCGATCTTAAAAAAAGTTAATATTTGCTAGCGGATTTAATGTTGTTTGACGAATTGCCATTAAAAAAAATCGAAAATAAAACATAAAATTGCAACTGTGATTTATTTTCATTGATATATGTCGGATTAGACTATTATTAATCAAACATTAATATCTGAAAATTGACGAAAACAATTTGGTGCAGGCCAGTTTTCTATATCGAGGACGCTGACAAAAAACCTTAGACCATTTGTTTAAATTGTCATTTTCTTCATACGAGTAGCTCAGATTAGTAGTAGTAAAACGTAGTCTGGCAAAAAAATTCATTTTAATTTTTTATTAAATTTGATAGATAGAAATGATTTTATTATTTAACAAGTTATCTATGCAGTTCTTCACAATTTACAATTTTTTTTATTGTTTAATTTTTCGTTCACAATTATTTTTTTAGCTCGAATGCAGAAATAAGTGATACATTCACAAAGAAATTAATCTATTTTATATGATTTGATTTTCGTTGATAAATGTAGGATTAGAATATCAATCAAACATTAATATCTGATAATTGACGATAACAATTTGGTGCAGGCCAGTTATCTATATGGAGGACGCTAACAAAAAAACCTTAGACTATTTGTTTAAATCGTCATTTTCTTCATACGAGTAGCTCAGATTAGCAATAGTAGAACGTAGTCTGGCAAAAAAATTCATTTTAATTTTTATTAAATTTGATAGATAGATAGATAGAAATGATTTTATTATTTAACAAGTTATCTATGCAGTTCTTCACAATTTACAAATCTTTTTTTATGGTTTCATTTTTCGTGCACAATTATTTTTTAGCTCAAATGTAGAAATAAGTGATACATTCACGAAGAAATTGGTCTATCGTGTATTGTTTTATTGTTGTTATAGCGATAGCATCCATAACAAAGTTCAATAAGGTTTTTATCAACCGCTTTATCTAAGACCTTAGTATGACTTAATATTACGACGAAAATGACTAACTAGAAAAATGCATATCGAATAAAAACAAATTAATAGATTCTAATAACTAAGGAATCTTAGTCTGTTGGAAGGGGATGTATCTAAGTAAGTTTTATACTTGTAACTGGCTAATTATATTGTGAAAAACAATTGGAAGCCATATTTATAAGAAGAAGAAGAAGAATAAAAAGAATGTATCAGGTAATAGACAAAAATCATTCGTTCATTGTGGTAATAAAAAAAGACTGATTTAAATTAAAAGCTCATGGTATGAACTAAAGTAATGATATTTTATGACAGAAGTAAAACTTTCCTTTTACAAGACTGTTTTGTCGAAGCTTATGGTAGGCCCCCAGGAGTACTACCGTAAGATTTGACAAAACTGTAGTGTCAAAGGAAAGTCTTACTTCCGTCATAAATTAATATTACTTTACTTCGTACCGTTAGCTTTTAAATCAGTCTTGTTTTGTTACCGCAATGAACGAATGATTTTTGTAAATTTTGTCTATCACCGGCTACATTCTTTTTTTTCTCAATTTGTCTGTTTTTTTTTTGTATGTTTTTCACGGGATCACTCAGCCAGAAGCGAATGGATTTTGATGGCCCATCATTTGGGGGCAGTGCACCTGCCTTTCTTGCCAGGCAGCTCGTAAAAGGCGAGCATAGGCTTATCTTCACTAACATCCTGACATCTGACCAGGTGGTAGAGTTTCGCAGCGACTCGCCCGGATTGGTACCACCGCCTTACCTATTCCTGCCGCCACAACGTCATGACGTGTTCCGGTGCGGAGCGTAAGGTAGCCGGTAAACTTATTTTTGCTCAAGGCCTAACATCCGGACCTCAGGTTGGCAACGCACCATTACCATCTTTGGTGTCTCTAGGCGGCGTGAATTTCTTACCATCAGGAAATCCGTCTGCTTGTTTGCCTTCCTATAACATAAAAAAAAACATGAATTTGGTCAAGATTGCCCCAGTGGATTTTGAGTTAAATGTACATTTAAATGCATATTATGTTTTTATTTACCTTGATGATTTAGTAATTAATTGGCGTCGGTTCTTTTGATGTTTTATTGCGCTTAAATTATAATATATTATGATTTATGTTTTTTAATTAAATTATAAATATTTTTAAAATTAATTTGGTGTAATATTCATTTCGAGTTAGTTACACTCGCGAGCAAGACCGCAGTCAGAGACGTCAGTGTAATATATCGTAAAGTCACAATTTTGTGTAGAAAATTTTGACTTAATGATTTACCAAAAGATAATTGACCTCTCTGTGTGCGACCGTGAAAAATTTAACATAGGAACGTGCTAGTGACTTCTAATACTGTTTCTATAAATAAAGAAAAATTTTCGCCCCAGCCAGTATTACAACCGGTAACTTTTCGTCTCAAACCGATGAATGCTCGAACCATTTGAGCTACTAAGTATTCAAGTCAAGTGCGAAATTTTTAATTATTTTCTTACCCGTTAACGCTGGTAGTTATGTCCTATAGATACAAACTTCTGAGTACCCACTAAATGAGTTCATCGTTACAGATGAAATTTACATTATAATGGCCTTAATTTTCGTTTCTCTCAGTGTTTCTATTTTTGTACTTGCCCTGTGATTGGTTTAAATTTCTATGAATTTTAAAGAAAGAAAAAATTTCGCCCCAGCCAGGATTTGAACCTTTCGTCTTCCGTTTTCTTTGAAACAGTTATTAGAACTATTTAAACAGTTTTGGAGCATAATATTTTTTATGCTAGTAACAAAGCAACTTAGTTTTTTTCTGTTTTGGCTGATCAAAAATTAGCTCTTTCCATGTTTCTGCTTAAAAATTTAATTGTGAGTAAGCTTCAGCAAGGTGTTAAAATACGGGGTATTTTAACGCCATGTTTTTGACAATTTAACCTGGGAACGTATAAACGGCCCTTAATGAATCTAACCCAGGTGGGTGCAAACGGCCTTTGTAGAGTTTAACCCAAAACTTTCAAAGGGCCTTGTAGAATTCAACCCAAATCGTTCTAACGGTCTTATAGAATTTAACCCAGGAACGTTTACAGATTTTAACCCAAAAACGTGCAAACGTTCTTACAGAATTTAACCCAGGAATGTACAAACGTCCTTATAGAATTTAACCCAGGAACGTGTATCCAGCCTTAAACCACATTCATTTTCACATAACCTTTCTTTCGTTGTAATCAGATAAAATGCTGTACTTACCATTCAAGATATACAATTGAATTACCATTTCCATGATAATATACGGCAGACTAAGAGGAAAATATACTCATTTGTATGCACCACGTTTTTAACACAATTGTAATTGTAATCGAGGAATGAATGAATTGAAAAGATACAAAAAACCTTACGTTTCATACATGTATGATTTGATCTGGCAAACGTTGTAGGTACTGCTTTATGAATTATTCCTCTACCGGTATGAAATGATATGTTATATTTCATCCTTTTCGCGTACTTACCAAATATGCACAAAATGTATATCTTTATATACTTATATAATTCTTGTGTTCGTGTCTTTTGTCACTGAACTCCTCCTAGACGACTAGAGTGATTTTTATGAAATTTTTAGTGTGTGTTCAAGGGGATTCGAGAATGGTTTAGGTTCACAATTTGGTCCACTGAAAAATGTTTTTTTTTAATTATCTTTTTGTAAGTATTTGTAAGTAGTCCTTGATTTGGAATGTTTTGGGTCTGGCAGACTGCGCTACTATCGGAGTATTAATGTCAACCGATACGAAGTGGATAGTGTATGAGTACAAGTGTTTTACTACGAAAAAGTGTGAATACGAAGTTTGCTGGGCCAGCTAGTACTAATATAAAAAAGAATCCCCCTTTCGCATGGTCATTGCATCACGCTTGAACATATATACTAATTTTGCTAATTACTTTTTTGTTGTATTGCTTATTGTCAGGAGAAGAAACATATGATAAGAAATACGGGGAAAATTATAGGGAAAGTAGGAAAACCACTGTTACGGTTGGGCTAGGTTTTCTTAAAAATAACAAAAACTACACTAGCCCTTAGTACACAAATTTTATTGCAGGTTCTAAGTGCCTAAATTAGGTATCTGCACCTTGACATAAATATCGTGTCTGATCCTTTGGCTCGCCCATCGCCGCCCTCCCGGTCGGTTGAACTCCGATTCCACACGATCTAATAGGTTTCTTTAACAATACTCTAATGGCAGGCGACGCTAGTTGTGCGTGAGAGCATATACCTATTTCTTTTTTTTATTTTTGCAATGTTTATAGCAAATTTATTTAGTTAGTAAGTAACGAAAGAAAAATGAAATATTGTCCTAGTAATATTTAGTTTAATATATCTTTTTGTTTTTTAAGTCATTGTAACGTTTACTACGTTACACCACACTTCAATTTTATCCATACTAATAACTGTTAGTAGCTGTTAATGTCAAGCAATAAGAATTTCGCCGGATCGTCTAGTATATGTATATAAAAAAATCGTGTTAGTTATACTACTTATCACTGAAAAACAGCTTAACTAATTTGGCTAAAAATTGGCGGGTAGGTGGCTTAGAGGGAGAAGGAGGACGAAGAATACTTTTTATCCCGTTCGGCCGCAAGGAAACTAGAAAAGACATTTATTTTTTCCCATAACAAACTGAACGGATGGAACGAAGTTTGCCGTAGTCGCTAGTATTTTATAAAAATCGATTCAGTACTGTTTGGCAAGTGCGACATCCCTGTTTTAGTGAATGTAATATATAGGTGTTTCACAAGTTTGATGTGACTGTGTGTGTTTGCCTATATTATAACTTTTGAACGGTTGGACCTATTTCGATGCGGATTTTTGCGTTTCCCTGACGCGATCGAGATGAGGCTTAGCTACATTACATGCAGGTTCTTTTCCGTGGTAATCAATTTTTTTTTAATTTTAGTGTTATTAAAAGCTTTTAACTGCCATCAATTTTTATAAAATGCTTTTAACAACTGTTTTGAAGGCCCATTTTCAAAGACGCAGCAAACTTTTTTCTGCGAAATATCACTTCTTAACATAAATCATACATACCATTTACAAAAACGTACGTAAAACTTTTTATGTATGAGGCACTTATACTCTTACATATCTAAGCTTTAATGAATTATCCGAGGGCGGTTTCTTGAGTCTCCTAAAGCGGCTAGTCTTTATGAAAATTGTTAAGGAGGAAACTAGGCAGTTCTGCGAAAATCGGAACACTATGCACTATAACAACTCTGCCAATTCCGCAAGGGACTTTGCGTGAATATATAATGCTGATGTTTCGAACAGGTGGATTCGCGGGTGTAGGCGTGTATTATGTCACCCGTTCAATGTACTAACAAAACGTAACCAAACGCTAAGGTCAATTGCTTTATATTCAGTTTATATAATGTTTACGACGATTATTATAAACTAGCCTGTCCAGCGAACTTCGTATCGCTTGACATTTACGGCTACTAACAGTTTGTATGGATTAAATCATTGCTTATTTTCTTTTTCCCTGCATTTTTTCCGTTTTTCTATTCATATGAACCTTCTCCTGACAAAAACTAATTCAACAAAAAATAATTAGCAAAATCGTTCTGTTCGTTCAGACTTGATGCAAAGTTACATTTCGTGTGGCTAGATACATGTTTGTTGGAATCAGGTAAATCCATTTCAATCAGGTAAATCAATTTCTCCATACTACATATCCCTAAATTCAGATGATGTACTATGATTTCTTCAAACTACGTGATAGTTTGTCTGTCTGTATGTAAATGTCTATCTCTCTCTGTCTGTCTGTGTGTACGTCTATATCTTTGCCTGTCTGTTGTTACGTTTTCGCGGCTAAACCGTGTGAATTATTTGAAACATGATAGGCATATAGTTTAAGACTTCAGTTCATAAATGACGAATGATTTTCTTCAAAAATCACTATCCAAATACCACAATGAGTGAAAATTTGTATGAAAATCTATTATATGTTGAAAAAGCTAATATAATAAGCAGCTAGTAAATTATAATAGTTTGTGTTTTATCTCCAAGATTAGAAACATCAAAATGAGATAGTAATATTAACTATTACATTTACTATGATTTTTTGTCATCTTATATATACTAGTGCTTGAGGTTCAATTCAATGATCTAAAAACAGTGCAGCGAAAAACCGTAGTGATGTGATTGAACCAGACTGTCTTAAGTGGGATCAAAATGCACGGCTTGTCGCATTTCCTCCATAAACACCACACAAAGGAAACCCCTTTAGATAACTCAGACTCGTGGTACTCAAGCATCAGTGGGAACGATTCTAAATCGTCCATCCACAATGATAATCACCCAAGAGGCATACCAATTAACAGACGAGGCTACTGCACGCACAGGAATGTGCGCGAAACATCAGCAAGCCCACTCGAAATCGCTTCTAGTCCTAGAGATAGATATCCAAACTTCGCAAGCTACTTTCGCGAAGTTATGCAAGGAGGCTCCCCATCAAAGTACGCCCATTCCCCCAGTCCAGATAACAGATCGAGGCGTTTGGACGAAGAAAGGTATCAAACCACCTCAAATTCATACCAAGCGCCACCACGTTTTGAGTATCGACAATTCGTTTCCCCAATTTACAATGAAGTTATGGACGATATACAGGAGAATGAATATAGCAAATGTGAACGATATGGCGAAATAAGTAATTCTAAATTGACACATCTGAGTTATAAAAATCGCTTTGATAATAAGAGTTTCGCTCAGAAGCTAACAGAAGGTGCAAGTGATAAAGAACATATTGAGAAACCTGAAAGACGAGGATCTGGTTCTAGTGGTAGTGGTCATAGACATAGACATTCTATACAAGAGTTGATAAGGACGTTTGGGAAGAAGGTAGGCCATTGGCGCCATGACTCCAATGAAGGTCGGCGGGGTTCTTGTGCAGTTCCAGCGAGTACACAGGAGAAGCCAACTCCGAATGAGGAGTTTCGCTCTCGCTCCAAGTCCTTGGACGGGGAACACATACACAAGGTGTTCGCGAAGTCCATTCTTGATGATTGCGGTGCTACATATCAAATCTTCGATGAAATTTTGAGAGAAGGTAATTTTTAATATTTTAAGTAAGTTTATTTCAATGGATGATTGTTGTTTTTTATTATTACATTATGATAATTAACACTGAGATAGCACGGTAGTTCAAGGATAAAAAATCTTGAGTCATAATTACAAGTTACGTTATAAACTAAGAAATGTAAGCTATGCTCTTTAATGGTGTTACTTTAAGACGTGCCTAATTTTGTGGACTTTCGGCGGAGGCGGTGATCAGTTGATCCACCATGATTTGATTCACTAATCCAGTTTCTTTTCTATTATGTAAAGGTTCAAGCCAGTCATCTTAAAGGTATTGTTAAAAAGGTAAATAGGTTCCCGTTTTTGATTAAGGACATATGGGATTATGAAGCCCCTTAAGGTCTAACATCTAGCTTTCTTATAATTAAAACCTTGCCTTCACACAGTCCACTGACATGGATATGACGATTGAATAACTATTTACAGCGTACTTATCATAATACTTACTTTTATGGTATTAACTTGTTAAATAAAGACCGATACCTGGCAGCAGAGTCATTGGTTCAAGTTGATATGGTAGTTTTGTATGTAATAAGGCTGCGAAGGCGCATGGTTCTCCTAATGGTAAGAGACAAACCTCTATATGGATATTGCTGCACTCTGGCCACGTTGTAAAACCTAGTGTGGATCTACCGCTATCTTTCTTTGCGAACTGGAACATGGTACAGTAATTATTATGGATGGGTAAGGCGGTGGATCTATCTACCCTGAAAAGCAGATAAACAGCACTCTACTAGTAGTCTAGTTGGCAAACGACTTATTTTCCTTTATTACGAGTTGCCATATAGGAAGGCAGACGATCTACTTTACACAACCACCCAGACTAACAAGGAGAAATGGCATAAAGATAGATAATATATTATGGTAGTGCAATGATAGCCCTCCAAAGACCTTATAAAATTTAGAGATTGTTTTTTTCTTGCGATCATTTCTGGCAACACCAATTAGATATGGAAATGGTTAACGAAATATTTTTTGTAAGCTTTGACGCGCGTTGCTTTAAACCGAATTTTCGATTGATAGTACTCGTATTTCCTTTCATACCTTACAGATTTTTACAAAACTTGATTTGTGAATTGGATAGCATTTATTTTAGATTAATAATAATACTTTCATATTGGATTTTTTTTATTGATTTAATGTTAACTTGACTAAAATGGCTTCATTTTGATGTATGTGATCTGTAAGACAAGGATTCTAGAGGGTTTCGTAAGCATGCAAGCGACCTATCTCAATTGTTATATCTGGAATATCTGCTTAGTAAGGTCTGTTAGCGACTGAATGGTGAAAATGGGAGACCGTTTCGAATGGCGTACCTTGGAGAGTCCTACTTCCAGCTTTCGAGTGCAAAAGGGTGAAGAAGAAGGATAGTGCGATTTTGATTTTGTATGCGTATAAGGACGGAATGTTATTTAATTAGAACAAAACAAAAAGGATATATTTGATTGATGATGACTTTATCGCACTCTCGACGTGAGTTAAATTTAGTTTCACTTATCAGTTCTGATTCCAATGTTTGACGTTGTCACTATAATTTATTGGCATTTTAGTTTCTTGTCATGTTTTTAGGGTTCTGCAGTCAAATGACCTTATTCTGCTATATGATCCCACAGATTCAATATGTCTTTCCGTCCTACCGTATGAATACAGCGACTATCACAAACCGTTAGAACTACATAGCTTATCATTGGTTGGCAGATGGGTTTTATGACATGCTTTTCAATTTTTATACAAACAGTTCAAATTAAGGGGGGTATGCTACTTTGAAATAAAATTAAAAAAAATTGAATTGATGAAATGAAACAGGAAACCTATATATGGCGATTGTTTTCTAGAACTTTTCTTTCCTTAACTAATGTTGTCATTTCAAGATCAGATCACTCGGATATTATCCTAGGGTGGTGTCAAGAGTCTCTGAAATCGGCGTGTTTGTATGAAAAGGGCAGTGAATGTGAAGGAAGCTAAACAGGTTGGTCAGGATCGTGAGGTCTGGCACTCGATGTATAGAAGTGAGTTAGCATCAGATGAATTGCTTGTCCCAATTAATCTATTCTGGTTCCACTTAAGCTCTTCTTGTATTACTAATCAGTTAATATTACCTGATCTTATCATCGTATTGACAGTGTCGTGTTCCGGAACGGAGTATAAGGGAACCGGTTAAATCGCACTAGACACACTCATTCCTCAGAGCAGCGCCGCTCCTGTAAAATCTGTGGTGTCTATAAGCTGCGAATGCTTTTTACTATCAGAAGAGCTGTATGCTTGCCCGCTGGTCATTTTTTAGTTTTTGTCATAGGCATTTCCATTTGCCATTACTCAAGTTTAAAGATTTAGCGACATCGGACTTGAATTATTTAAAATTTGTCGTAAGTCGCCATAGAAAATAGAAGTCCATGTCAGGGTCTTGGTTAAAGCGGTAGCCTCCTTGCTCAAGCTAATGGGAGATTTAGCTGCAACGAGGAATCTCACCTTACAATAATTTCTTCATGAATACTTCGAGTGTTCACGTTAACTAAACAAATTTGTACAAAATGCCACCTGAGTTGGCCAATTTTATTTATATGTACACAAAATTCAACAATGGCGAAATAACTACGACCATTTTTTCCATCGAAACAAAGCTCCGTTTGTATTCTTAACCCATAAAATGTCCCAAATGTAGATAACTAGTATACTGAGTATTCTTTTGAGCCGACTGCTGGCTGGCTTATCTTTGTATATTATCTCCCAAAGAAGTTCGGGACCAGCGCTTCCCCATTATCTCGGGTTTCTGTAAATATTTTGTTTTTTCCCCTCAATAAGCTAAATTGGTTTCCAAATCATGTGTGCATAAGATTGTACATCCTAAGATAAAAATAAATCCGTCATACACAATGCGTACACAGTTAAGAAAATACTGATCTCTATTTTCTTCAAAATAAGGGTCACTTTTCCTTATCGCTGTGATAATCTGGTCAATTATGAATAAGGACGAGAGCATTTGATATCACAAGTGTTAATTGGGTTAATTTAATTTAAATAATAATTAAGCGGTCGTTGCTTTAATTTAATATACAGGATGATTAGAAAACTTGTACTTTAATGTAACGTGTACCTTCATTTTATTGTATACTAGCTGCCCCGGCGAACTTCGTTTTATCCGTTCAGCAAGAAAATTATAAAGTATTTTTCCTGCTACTTCCGGTTTTTCTCTGCATAAGAACCTGTTCCTAATAACTAACGCAATAGTAAAAGAATTAGCCAAATCGGTCCAGTCGTTCGGAAGTTTTGCGCTTACCAAAACATTTAGCGTTTCACTTTAATATTATAGATTAGCTGATCCGGCGAACTTTGTACCGCTTTTATTAACAGCTAATGACAGTTTGTACGGATTAAAGCATTATTTTTCTCGTTTTCCATGCAGTTTTTCAAGTTTCTATTCATAAGAACTTTCTAGCAGTAACCAACACAACAAAAAAACAATTGGCAAAATTGGTCCATCCGTTCAGTTGTGATGCGATATCCGCGCGAAATGGGGGATTAATTTTTATATATACCTAAAGATATTTTTTTGTATACTGTTACTATAACTATTATATGTTGTTATGGTAGAGTGCTTTGCAGTAATTTGTCCGGGTAGGAATCTACCTTTCCTATTTCTGCCGACAGGGCAGGGTAGCCAGTAAACTTGAAAAATAGGCGTCACATCGCGGGCGTAGGACATCGACGCAACTGGTGTCAATAGGCCATGATTGTCTCTTACCATCGGAAGACCCATGTGCTTGGTCGCTGTCTTATCATATAAAAGTTTATCTAATGGCCTCGTTTAATCCCAGTAACGTTAAGTGCTCGTTCGTAAGAGATAATGTGCTATACGGTGCCGAAGGCTGAGGAGTCGAGCAAGGGCATGAACAAAAACTTTGTCAATGAGATGTAAATGTTGAGAATTGTCGGTCTAACTAGACCAGGGGGCTGATCATGTATCTCAGTTGCCAACTAAAATGGAAAAATGTACATGCGTTGCCAACCTGAGACTGGGATGCCTCGAGCAAAAGTAAGTTTACCGGCTACCTTACCCTCCGAACAGGAACACGTCAACGACAAGCATTGGACGTTATGGTGGCAGGAATAAGTAAGACGGTGGTACCAATCCGGGCCAGTCGCTGCGAAACTACCACCTAGGATTCCTCGAGCTTTCTGATAACAAGATAGACAAAGTTTGCCCGCTTTTAGATGTGGTCCATAATGTTAGACGGTACAAGGAAGTCCGATCCTAAAAACAGTGGCACGGAAAATAAGCTGCTATAGATGGCAGAAATGCTTTGTTGAGTGATCACACTTGAAAGACAAATCATGAGTTGTAAAATCTGCTTTTGCGTTTCTGTACCAAATATCAGTGGAATTGAAACAGCTTTAAATTATCTCATAACGTAGCTTTAAAAGATCACTTGTATTTGGTTTGAAAGTGTTTGTGTTGTATTTTTAAAAACTTTCGTCTCGTTTCAACTCGCACCAATCGTGGATTAAATCAGTTTCCGTATTCGCTGTACAGTCGAGCTCAAATGTTATAGTGCCAAATATTTAATATTTTTAAACATTTTTCTTCTTTCATAGAATCTAGATAACTAAGAGGCCTAACATCCCGGCCTCAGGTTGGCAACGTACCTTTACCACCTTTGGTGTCCCTAGGTGGCGAGAATTTCTTACCATCAGGAAATCCTTCTGCATCTTCCTTCCAATATCATAAAATACGAATAAACTTAGATTCGAAATTAGGAATTGAAAGTGGCAATTATTAATATTTTATGAATTGTAACAATTGTGTAGGAATCGCCTTTGCGGTCTAGCGATCTGGCGTCCGATTTTACTTCTTGAGGTCCTGGGTTCGATCCCCTTGTCAGCAATAAAAAAAGGAAATATGTATTTTTAATGCTAAATTTAACCAATATACATTCTAGAAAAGTAAAATGTTCTTTATATAAATAAAAATTTGATGTGATTGTAATCATTTTGCAAGGCCAGTGGTAAAATAGTTTTTAACATTGTTTTCAACTTGTCCACAGGAGCCTACTTACGGCGAGCTGCTTCACAAGAGGCGGAGAAGCGGCGCTCTTCACTTGGCAATGTGCCCACCGCTCGTCATCGTGCTTCCGATGCCTTCCTCGATCCCCACCACGCGGCCATATTGTTCAGAGACTCTAGAGGGGTAAGCTTTGGCCTCGTTTTGCAAAATTTTATTTTTAAATTGTAGTTGCATGTTAAAGAATGAATGCTACATTTTTTGTATAATAACTACAAACAAGCTGTCTTCAAGAAATATGCATTGCCTTTAGACACGAATTATGTTAGAATGCATCGCCAAACTGAATCTTGGACGTCAAAAATGATCTGTTAATAAAACGGGATACCTAACAATGTGACCTAGTTTGGCTATCCTTATCCGGAGTACGACTAACGCGAGCACTATCGCATTATTTTTTCGTTTGACTTATATGTTGCTTCTCGGTTTTTACAACTTCACCGGACTTTTAGTAAACTTGTCTTGTCTGTAATTTCCATCAAGTGTCGACGATAAAGATTGTATTTTTTTGATATTTTATCTTTAGAGACCTTTACTAGATGGTATGAACTGTTTGTATTTAGTAGGTATGAGAGTACTGTGCAGCATCTCTTCTGGATTTGTACATACCTTACCTACAGGAGTTCCGTGCTGGAGTGTATGGAACACCTATACCGGCAATGGTAGTGATTTTGTTCAGTACTCATTTAACTAATTTTAAGTTATCGCTATTTTCTTTCAACGATGGTAATAGAAAGAGGCAAAATACGTTTAATGATGTCAGATTAGTTTGTACTATGTATATGACATTTCTACAGACTTAATTTATTCCTCGTAAAACGTAGATTCAAAACGTCACGAGTTGTCACGTCCTGACTATACTGATATATCTAAAATGTTCTATCTCTTTTCTTATTTTTTCTTTGGATAAAGATAGCATACATTTAAAATAAAGTAAGGTGGTCCTTCGGAGAATTACCACCAATATCTATTAGCTAAGAGTACAGACAGTTTCAAAAGTCGAAACATAATTTGCGTTAAAGTAATATGTGTGTAAAATATTTTTTTAGATTGACTGTACATGCAAAGGAAAAAGTAAAAAAATATGTCAAGTTAAGACTTAACTTAAACAAGATGTTCTTTGAAAATCGCTATCTTTAAATTGTATTTGCATGACATTACCAGCATCTGAATGTGCTAGGTATTTTAGTGATGAGCATAGCAAGTAAGTATTGGTCTTGGTTTTAGTTTTGGTTTAGGTCTTGCGAATTCTGTCTTAGTTTTATTGATAAGAACTATTTTTACTCACTTTCTTACATGCTGTTGTCATAAATATACGTATGAATATGCACTTACATAGGTATGAATGTATACTTAATACGAATAGTTGTACATATCTTTTGTAATCTATCTTCTATCTATCTATATCTGTATATAAAAATCAATGCCACTTTTCGTTGTAATTTTATAACTCATGAACGGGCCCACCTATACAAACCAAATGTATAGGCTTTGTTTGAACTATTTAGTAGATAGTTCATGTGAAGTTTGAATGAAATCGGTCCGTCGGTTCTTCATTTATCACATTTTTTGTAACAAATGAATTCAGTAAATGGCGGATCATTTTGTTAATGGCTATTTTTCAGTCAAATTGAAACCTTTTTTCAAATGGAGATTGACATTGTTGAAACTTTTTTCTATCTTTTTTTGTTTTGTTATGTTATATCATTCATGCGGTTATTTCTTTTTGGACGTGCTTCGATTAAATCAAATTCTCAGCGATAATTATTGCATTGTGTTTATATTTTTAAACATATAGTTTAAAACGAGCCGTTGATGTTGCATATCGTTTACAGGCTTTATTAGAATTATGTAATTTTTGAACTATTGAAGTGAACTACATGTATGTATGTTTCTTTATTGAAAAAAGCATATTTTGTGCATACTGGTGTTATCGAAAATATTCAATGCTCATGTAAATGTGGAGTATTTCAATTCAGTCAAATCCATTAAATATATTCCAAATGGTTTGGATTAAGTTTTAAAATAGTTATCAATTAATAAAATATGTTTTGTTTAAATAAGTGAATTTGATGTTCCAATATATTTATTTAATATTTCAGTTTATACGTAGCGAAGCACGTACCGGGCCGCTAGTATATAATAAATATCATCCTTATATAATATGTATTATTACATTAATATTTTTGCAAGCAAATCAATTTGCAAAAACACCCAGGTGGATCAGACTATGATATGATAGATACGTTATACCATGATTAATCGCCTTCGTCAATTTGTATAAAATCTCGATATAAAGTCGCGCTTGTGAGGTCACTGTTTTGCCTTGAAAATACACTCACATGTTAGATTATTAGTACAGTCGGTTTATTGCATGGCAATAAGTACACACATTATTAAATATACTAACGATTTGGGTGTGTCGTACGGGAGACGGTCAGATGATCAGTAGCAGTTAAGGAGACCTGGATTGACAATTATCCGTTAACGGAGGTACATTAGTCATGAACACTACTGATTTTGATGCGTTATGATCTAGTCGCCCTAATTGTTTTTACCTTTTAGATGCTCTCCTTGTACTACTACAAATATAAACATAACATGATCTTTTTAATTCTTCACCATCTTGTCGATAAATTTAGGCTATGAAGCTAGAGTGACTACACATTTAGCATCCTGAGCCTTATATGACTAAATTTTAGTAGCATAAATAATGATATCTATTTTTTTGTGCATGTGTATTGAGTTCAATAATAAAATATATTCATTGAGTCTAGCAAATTTCGTTTGTGGTCTTGGTCTTTTGCAATCTTGGTCTTGGTATCGAAAATTCAAGACCAAGAACAGTATTGCTCAACACTAAGCGGTTGTTGAAAATCTTCTTGTTTACGACTAGAGGTCCAGCTCCCTAGTGCTTGATCTTGACTCGCCTATGTAGATATAATCTCATAATTGATTTGACGGCCTCTGACTTTGCACTCTACTTTCAATCATTTGAGTACGTTGTTAGAAGTTCAAGGCGCCTCTACAATGAGGAAATCGTTAGTACATATAGAATAAAACTAGTTAAAGTAAAACCTTTTGACCTAAATCAGAAGCCTTAGAACTTTAACAGCCTAAGGCCTAAGCTTCCATGGTCATCACTTGCTGGAGTTTGAAATTATAATCCTACTAGCCGCCCGGTACGTGCTTCGCTACGTATATATACCGTATGAATGACATAATACAACAAAAGAAAAATAGAAAAAGACTTTTAAAAATAGTTTCAATATGACGCCGGGAGTTTTGGCGCCATCGAGAGAAAATATTGTCGAAGCTTTTTCATAATTATTGAATTTCTTGTTTATATTGAGTGAAATTAGTCACTTTTGGTGGCATTTTGTATAATTTTGTTCAGTGTAAGTGCACAAATGAAATAATCATGAAGAAATTTTCGTATCATGTATTTCCTCGTTGTCGCCAAACCTCACTATATGAGCTTGAGTAATGAAGCCACCGCTTTACCCAAGACCCTGACATGACTTATTGACGACTTATGATTAATTATAATTCAAACTCGATTTTGGTAAATTTGATGCAAATTTCTGCTTGACTAATGGCAAAATGCTAACGCGAATGCCAAAACCTAAAGAAAGAAAAAGAATGTGACAGCGAGGATTGTGCTGTCATCTGAAAAAAGTTTCAATTTGACTGAAAAATACTTATTACCAAAATGGTTTGCCATCTTTTGAATTTACTTGTTACAAAAAATGTGATAAACGAAGAACCGCTCTACCGATTTAAATAGTCCAAACAAAGCCTAAACATTTGGTTTGGATTGGTCAGCCCGTTCTTGAGTTATAAAATTACACCGAAATATTGCATTGATTTTTATATATATAGATTAATATTATAAATGCGAAAGCTTGTCTGTTTGTTACTTCTTCACGCTAAAACTTCGCAACCGATAT
>NJDC01001662.1:60390-107667 GCA_002245475.1 Calephelis virginiensis | reverse complement strand
AAAACTTCGCAACCGATATTAATGAAATTTGGTGCACACAGAGGGTAACTTGGATTAACACAAAGGATAGTTTTTATCCCGAAATAATGTTTCTGTGGAACCACGCGGGCAACGCCGCGGGCATCATCTAGTGATTTATAAAACTCACTCGTTCGTACCATACTTTAATTATTTATGGCATACTAGTTTTCCTGATGAAAGCATGTTCGGGAACCATAAATTAAAAAAATACTTAAAATTGATAACATCACTATTAAAACTAACTCAAGAACATGCATAACAGGAAATAATCAAAAAACTTATTTAAAGCTAAGACGTTATGTGGTAATAGTAATCTGTTGATAAGAAATATAATTTGCATGTAAGTACATTAATAAAGGCAACAAATTAAAAAAATACTTTCAGTTTTGGAATATATGGTAATCTACAAACTTATCTACATTTTCGCCTGTGTGGTGTAGCGGTCCAAGTGTTGGACTTGACTTCATGAGGTCCCGGGTTCGAATGCTGGGTCGGTTAACTAAAAGAAAATGTGTTGTTTCCAATTTTCTAGTAAAAAAAGATGTTGCACGGGTTTGGATGTGTGCCCAGTTAGTCGTGGGTGCTCGGGTTGTGCCTTTGACTGCCACTTCAAGGATATGGGCGTTTTGTTTCTAAAATAACACTTACAGTTTTCACCATACGCAATCATAGAGTAGCGAAGTACAAATGCTATTTAAATCAGTATGTATACAATGTAATTTCACTAAGTTCCGACGATGATAAGTATGAATTTATGTTATTAGATTATTCATAATTGAGCGGTAGAGCACTTAAAGCGGAGAATATCAGCTCGCCCTGATTACCGAATCACCCATTCCTGCAGCTGTGGTGTCAGTGCTCGCATTGTCGTGTTTCATGCTGGAGGTTAAAATAACCATCAGACTTGCAAGGGTTTTGCGGTTGCCGGTTCTTGGAATCGCTAGACCTGTTTGTTCCGTCCGTCCGTATATGACACCTCTTTATTCCCAAACTATTAGGACTACGCATTTCAACTTGCTTATTAAATGTATTCAGTAAACTGCTTCACAAATTTTATTACGAAAAATAAAATCTAAGAAGGGGACTCTCTATATATAACA
Organism: Calephelis virginiensis; assembly: GCA_002245475.1. Classification (NCBI taxonomy): domain Eukaryota; kingdom Metazoa; phylum Arthropoda; class Insecta; order Lepidoptera; family Riodinidae; genus Calephelis; species Calephelis virginiensis. The sequence continues at coordinate 106,546 of NJDC01001662.1, read as the reverse complement.
CCAAAAGTAGCGAAAAATAATAACTTTGTCAACCCTACAACAACAAAAGCAATAGTTTGAAAGATGGTGGCTTTAAGTGTTCCCCTCCCCTTCTAGCTTACAAAAAAAAGACTGCCTCTGTGGTTTAATGGTCTGGTGTCAGACTAGACCTTTTGAAGTGCCGGGTTAGATCTCTGGGTCAGGCAACAAAAAAAACTGAAAAATAATATTTTCAATTTTCTATTAAGAATAACGTTGCCCAGGATTAGATATGTGCCCGGTTGGCGACAGGCTTGCCACCTACCACATTGTGGGAGTTAGTGTCTTTGCTTAGCCGTGGGTTCCTTGTTTGTGACTCTGCCTACTTCTTTAGGGATATGGGCGTGACGATAATTTACTTTTATAAAAGATTAAAATATATATAATATATATGAAAAGAGATAATATAATATGTTGTAGAGCCTACTAAAAGATTTCAAAGAAAACACGTTTAGACTAGTTACATCCAGCAGTTTTTGAGATAAGTTGCTATAAGTATAGTACATTTTCAAAAACCGCGTATAAAATTTGTCATTCATTCGAATAGTTTGATAGTGGTATTCATTCAGTCAGTTAGGTCATCCAGTCAAAAAAAAAATTTACAATATAAATAAATAAATTTAAATTCTTAAAATTTTCTAGGCACTAGACACTTAAAAAGGACACGGCTCTCTTAAGAGACAAGTGTAGCCTATAGACAATATAGATATGTCCCTGCGGCCTGGATATCAGGCCTATCAAGTCTACCCACTACCCTGCCCTCCGAACTAGAGCATGACTTTAAAGCAGCAGGAATAATCGAGGCGGTGCAGGTGGATCCCTAACTACGTGGCTGCACATCACTCTACCACTAAACAAAGAGTTTATAAAATACTACGTAATAAGAGGCGGGACATAGCAAATTCGAATTTGTATAAAGGTTACTTTAAAAAGTATAACCTGAAATAAAATTGTATAGTTTGAAAGTAAGTCTAAAGGCATTCAGATATAAGGCAACTAGTGACATAGGATTTGGGCGAATAAAAAACATAGCAAACCTATTTTTTTTTTATATGAAAGTTGCGCCAAACTGAAACCAATGGTCTTGTTGGTAATGTCACATGTAACCTACTCTTGCCTCTTACGAGCTGCGACGCAGGATAGCAGATGGCCTGTCCTACACAGAGGACCTGGAACAACCCGGATTGTTCGTAATTAATGTTCGTACAACGGAACCAGTAGTGTTCGAGTGCGACTGCCACTTTATAACGCAAAAAGAGGGGTGTTATAAGTTTGACGTGTCTGTCTGTATGTCTGTGGCATCACAACTCCCGAACGGATGTAGTGATTTCAATTTTATTTAGATGTTAAAGGTAACTTATGTGTGAGTGTTCTTAGACATGTTTGATGAAAATCGGTTGAGCTGTTTAAAATTTAAAATATGAAAGTGGGGAGATTAACCAAATGTCAACTTTTTTTTTTACTTTTTAAAGGGAAATTAAGTTCCTGTTATGGGGGTTTGTAAATTTTTGATTTAATTTTCTATTATTATTTAATAAACATGTGTCAGGTCTTCGAATAGTTAGTCAGCTGTTACTGTAATTAAAAGTTACCTTTTGTTTTAGTTGCCGGTTGCGGATCCGTTTTTGGAGAAAGTCAGCCTATCTGATTTGGGTAAGTGTATTTTAGCAATTTTAGTGTAACATTTAGTAGATTAATAATTGCATGTTTCTAACGAAATGTTTTGAAATTTTTTCTTTGCCTACATTCTTAACTAAGTTATTAAACAAACTGTTTTTTTTTTGGCGCCACCGTAAAAGAAGATGGTCGTGTTTTTTTTGTAATTTTTGAATTTGGTGTAAATTATGAGTAAAATTAGTTAATTCAGGTGGCAATTAGTTTAATTTTGTTCAGATAAAGTGCACAAGTGAATTAATTAGGAAGAAATGAGAGTACCGTGTATTTCCTCGCTGCCGTGAAATCTGACTAGATGAGCTTGAGTAACGAAGCCACCGTTTTACTCAAGACCCTGACAGGACTTTGTTATGACTAATGACTGTTCATAAGAATTAATTAATACGGAAGACATGGCAGCGTGGCCTAAACATAGCCGTAACCGGTACCAGAAAGGGGCAAATTAACTAATAAAAAAAACTTTTTTAGAGATGTTTTTTTTTAAGAGAGACCAGCGAACAAGCGCACTGTTCTCCTGATGGTAAGAGATAACCGTAGTCTTTAGACGCCATAGATGTTTTAAGTATGACGTTGCCCCGTCAAGGGATGTTAGGCCTATTGTGCAAGTCTACCGGCTATCCTACTCTCCGGGCTGGAACATGAGAGTCATTATCATATAACAAACAGTAGACAGGAATAGATAAGGCGGTGGATTCCTAATCTAGCGAATTGTAGCACAGCACTCTCACACTAATGGTCTTGTTGCTAATTACCTATATTTTAACCTCTGCTCGCCTCTTCAGAGCTGCCTAGCAGAAAAGCGGACTCCTTATAAGACGCGGATCAACACGGGGTAAAAAGCTATCAATTATATCATGTATATATGTATACATATAATAAATCTGTAGAAGGGTCAATTCTGTGCATTAAAAACATTGAAAAAAATAAATAGCTGTTACTGGATCGATACCAAACCCAAATATGTGATTAAAAAAATGTTTGTCTGTCTGTATGTTCAGGCATCACGTGAAAACAAACGGTTCGATTTCGATGAAACTTGCTATAATTATACCTTTTTATCCTGGGCATAAAATTGGATACTTTTTATCCTGGAAAAATACGTAGAAAAAAAAATAATTTTTCAGTTTTAGACCGACATCCGCGCGGACGGAGTCGCGGGCGGAAGCTAGTCAATTATAAAAATGTATATTACAATTCAAGCCTTAGGTTTTACGAAATTATTAAGTCCTCCATTTTGTTGTAGCCGCCATTTCAAATTCAAGATAGTGATGATTTTGTTTTAATTGCGTTGTAATCGGTATATAAGGTTTATTACAACTTAGATGTTAACGCGCGACTTCGCCTCCGTTTGAAAGCTAATTCGGACTGTAGTTTATTCGACTACAACATGGTTTTCATATAAAATTAAATTAGAGTATTCCCATTTCAGCACCAATTTTTGGGGCACCTACGCTTTGAGCACCTATGATGTTCCCGTTTGAGCACCAATCAATATTTTAATGAGGTGCTCAAGAGGGAACAATAGATTAAATTTCACTTCATTCCCCATTTAGCACCTACAATGCGATAACTTCTAGTGATGGGTTGTATAATAAAAAAATAAAATTGACTCTTGTCATTTAATAAAAACCACCATAATTAACATAAAAGTTTATTTTAATCTATTAATCTAAATAGGTTTCTTTAACATTAGTTTTATCTATCCCCAAACCAACTGAAGGCTGTAATATTAGCAAAAGAAATCAGTGTCTTCATATTATTGTGAAGATTAATTAAGTTAAGCGGATCATCTACCCCGTCTACCACCCGAAAATATATGTTGCATGACCTTACATCATGAGTGGGAGTCCACAAGACGATAACATCACAAAATTTATTGGTTACATCATAACACAGTGGATAGAGCATAGGCTATGGTAAAAAAATGGCCTTGTTATGGCCAAACCCATTAGACAAATAATTTTCTTGAAAGCCACTACTCGTCCCTTAACAAGACAGTTATTAAAAACAGTGAGAAAAATTTGACAAAGATTTTAGGTGTTTTACAACAAAACCGCGACAGGTACAGTGAGATTCGCAAAGAAATAGGGTTATCAAAATGCCATAAAGATGCGAAAAGAAGAAACGAATTAATTTCCATAATTGAAGAGTACAAAAGTGAACATATTACAATTGGCCACTGCTTAGAAAAGCTGCGGTTTTAAAATATTTAAATCAACATTATTGGTGTTTTGATTAATGTGGCGTTTTTTTTGTGATTGTGATATTAAAACAAAAAAGACTGCTTGATTAACTGATTAGTATTCTAAGAATTTGTTTAGGCAACCATAATATTAGCCATTTTAGAAACGAAAAATATAAACTATATTTCAGTTACATAAAACAGTACTGCCTAAGAACGCCTATAAAAAATACTGTATTTACTAGTTTCATGAATCTTAAACTGATATAGAGTTCAAATTTCTCGTTTCAAAATCACTAAAACTTAAATTGTATAATATACATAATGTAAGTGTTATTAGGAAATATTATTTAAAAAACAGTAATAGTTAAGACTACTTGAGCGTAGAGGCGGTTGCTATGAAAATTATGTAGAGTTTAAAATATTTTTTTTCTAAAACCACTAAAATCTTTACTTGTATAATATATAGTATATTAAATTTAGCATAGTTATAAGTACCTATTAGTAGGAAGTTCTATTGAATTAAAAATAACAAACATAAAGACTCTATTTTATTTTTACGATGAATGTGATTTCTTTTATTTATTTTAAGTAAACGAAGAACCTAGAAAATAATATATCTAAGGCTGATTGTGATATTATATATAATAACTTAGTTTTCTCAAAATTATATTAAAATAAAAGCCACCACACAAATTTTACACCACATCACTAGAAAGTACTGCACCGTAGGTGCTCAAAAGGGAATAAAGTTAAATATTTTTTAATGTTTCCCGTTGAGCACCAAGCTATTATATTGATTGGTGCTCAAATGGGAATACCTTTGGTGCTCAATGCAAAGGTGCTCAAGAAATAGTTCCTCAAACGGGAATACTCCATTAAATTTTACCCCCTATTATTTTTTTATTCCTTTGAGAGTTGATTTTTAAAAAAGTCAGAACTCTGCGTCTCGGGTTTTTTTAACTATGCGTGTCAAATTTCATCAAAATAGGTCCTGAGGTTTAGTTGTGATTCCGTAAAGACTATTTTCTACCAAAAAAATAACGTTGTCTGGGATTGGATATCTGCCCGGTTGGCGATAGGCTTGCCACCTATCACATTGGTTGTGCCTCTGCCTACCTCTTCGGGGATATAGGCGTGAAGTTTTTTTTTTAAACATAAAGATGAGCAGATTTTCTCATTTATAATGTTTATATGAATTTTATCTCAATCGGTTGGTTCAAAATATAGTTGTAAAATTTGTCTGATAGGCTAACAAACGAATAGGTCTAATAAAATATAAACTTGTAAAAAATAATAAGTTACGATCCGTTGGCACATTTACATTTTTAGCTTTCATAAGGAACATAAAAACGCGTTTAGCGCCCACTAAATTATAATAAAAGTCTTTGATCTTATGGCTAGAAGTTTCAAGAGCTGTAATAGTTTTATGAAATGAGTTTTTTCGTCTATACTTTATTTCTATAGTGAACTGGGCTGCTGTTGCTTGCGGCTTTGCGTGCTTGTTGAAACTAGTGGTGGCCCATTGGTCGAAATTCGACCATAATAAATTTTAATATATTGTTGACAAGAACACCATCTTCATTTCTCAAGACCAACTACTTTGTTTCCAAACTTTTTAATGCGCCATCTGTGATCTTTTATCGTTATCATCAATATATTTGTTTGTGTGTGTCAAATTCATAGTAGTGTGGATAATATTTTATTTATCGATTTAATGTACATTATAAGCAATATTATTGAAAAAGATTAGCGTTCTGCACTTCTCCTACACATAATGTATAAATTGTATGCTCCTGCATACAATTTATATTTTTTTTTCGCAATTTTCGTAAAAAGGGGTTCAAAGTTTTGGCATTACGTATTAATATATAGATTAGGGCTGCAGGTTTCATTCCGTAGTTAACGTAGAGAGAAACGTATCTCTTGAAGCGGTAAAGTCAAACTAGTAGTAAAGACGTATCTAAAGTCATAACATAACATTATTTCAGTTTTGTTCAGTGCTTTATGAACCTTGATTACAAAATTTAAGGTTCAATTTTTCCTGCGTTTTGTACATTAGTGCGTCTTCTGTACGTTATTTGTATAGCGTATTACCTAGATGTTCGACTCGGTTTTGTATTTTTTTTCTTTAACTGAATATCAGAAAAAGAATTACTATTAGAATATTTTTAATCATTAGCCCTAGCCATTTTTTTAATGACTAATTTGTTGCGAATCTTGCGATTTTTTGCAACTTGACCGAGCTTTAAGTCCTGGCAATGAAAAATAGTCCTTCATTTAAACTTTTAAAATTGGTGTGTTTTTGACGAGTTTCGAAGTTATAAAACAATATCTTTAATAGTACTTTTTAGTAAACTAGCAAACTTAACTAAACTTACTATTAAGAGGAAATATTTGATTGTTTGTCGGTATTGAACAGACTCCGAAACTAATGGACCGAATTAAAAAAAAATGGTTTTTGTAATTCAACATTATCATTATATTATACTTCAACTTCAACATTATGTTATACTTATATTTGTTGGTACAAACAATACAAAAATTCACTCGTGCGATTCAGGGATGGGTCGCTAGTTATATTTTAAAAACACATCTTGGTCTTTTAAAAAAGTCGTCTTCCTATATCTCAGACTTTGGCTCGACCACTTGTTTATATGTTTCGTGCCAAATAAAGAACCGGTAACCACACGCGTACAGAATAAAAAAATGTTTGTTCTCTTTCAATTACCAACAAAATGTTAGAAGAATAACATAAGGCAAACGTCGACTTAGCGTCAAACTGTGGCACTGATCCGATTCTGTTGAAATTTTATATATATACTACCTAGCTGTTCCGATCCGGTGGTAGTTTTAAGAATTATATAGACGCGTCACAAGAATCTTTGTACAGATCCATGTGAATAAATAGATTTTGAGTTCTAGCTCTGTTTGTACGGGAAAACATCGAATGTTGTTTTTGCTAGTTTCCTCGCAGTTTTTCCTTTTTTTCTTACCTTTTAAACTTTCTCTGGACTTGAACAAATAATTTAAAACCAAAATTAGATAAATCGATTAGCCGTTCTCGAGTCTTAGCGAGACTAACGAACAGCAATTAATTTATATATAGATGTTAATGAGTTCCTGTATGGTTTGACTGCACATTCGGAACCATTAGGAGCGCTGTTGGTATATCAGCAAATTACGGTGACATGAGGACGCCTCTAAATTTTTTTTTGTAACTGGTTGAACAGACAGGCGTTGTCCTGTCATATTGAGCAATATTGCTTCAATGAAGCAATATTGTTGTCATGCCGTTTTGCAATGACTATGCCGTATACAAATAATATCCCTAGGTGCCGCCAAGAAAATCTTTGACACTGAGATGTCTAATAGCAAATCAAATGCCTTCTCTCGAAATCTTTATAAAGAAAGTGATTTCAGAATATCAGAAATTTTAGCAACCATTTACGAACAGGTGAAATATACATTATTTTTATAAATAGGATTTTGATTAGGCACATGGAGTTTCTCACTATTACTGAAATGTGTAGTTCCTAATACTTCAGTATTTGTTAGAAACAAATGATGTTTTTTTACAAATACAATTACAGCCAAAACATATATATCCGCTTTCTGACGCCGACATATTATAACTTTCTACTTTTGTGACCCTTTAATCCTAGTAAATTCGCCGCCTTTACTACGAAACTTACCTGTAAATGATTAATTACGAATCGTATAACCCAATTGACGACGCGGCGGTAGTTGTATATTAAATCGTTCTGCGTATGCACGATCCTTTCCAAAGTTTGTAATTAAATTTATGTACAGTTCACGTGGAAAATTCTGCATTACTTTTTGTATTTAACAGTACCTCAATAAGGTACATTTAATTAAAAGGCTTTTCACTGGAGGATACGGGATATATATTTTCACGCGTTTTGGATCTTCCGTGTAGAGTAGTCTCTCTGTCTAAATGCTAATCATAGATTTAAGATAGGGTTTGTGTATAGCATAAAACAGCGAACAAGTACACCGCTCTCTTGGTAGTAAGAGACAGTCGTGACCGAGAGACTCTGGGGGCAGGACAGTAACGCAACTATAACATCTATGTTGTCTAAAGGCCACAGTCCCTAAAGACATTTTAAATTAGGTGTGAGCTCAGTTTTTACGAAAACCGGCACTTTATTATCTATATATAAAATTCAATTGCTGTTCGTTAGCCTGGCTGAATAAATATAAAATTTGTTATAGTTAAATAGATTTATACATACATATCTTCACGCCAAGTCTTTACCGGTTAGGTAGTGAGTATTGAGTGCCAAATATCCTTGTCATTCTCGTTTTATGCTTTGGAATGGAATAGAATTCGTGTGAATGGAACTGTGTATTTCTTTTTAATTCAAACTTTAATTTAATAATTGTATATGAATAGGCAGATACCTTGTCGCATTAAACCACGTGTATTTACTGTTACTTATAAATATATATTAATTAGAATCACACCCATATCACAGAAGAGGTAGGCTAAGGTACAGTCAGGCCACCCACGACTAACCGAAGACACTAAGCTACACAGTGTGATAAGTGGCAAGCCTATCGCCAACTGAGCACTTATTTAATTCCGGCCGAAGTTGTCTTTTTTATTACAAAATATATATAAAATCGATACTGGAAAAACGGAACTTTATACAATAAAGTCCAATATCGGAGCGCTAAGACGACAAAGATGTTTTGTGGTTGAAAAATATTATTCGTATGTATTCGAGTACCTATTACAAGCTGTTAAAAATATCTTATCTTAATATATATAAATTACTTATCGAGTTGTTTATCCGCGATGGGATAAACTATCTAATCGATTTTAATCAAATTTTCATACCGTGAGCAGTATAATCCAACTTGAACGATAGGATAGCATTCATATCAGTTTGGGCGAAGCCAAGGGTAACGACTAGTTCCGTAGATGGGTGATAGTTTGTGGTTCTAGGTTAATGCCGATTTATAAAAAAAAATAAACAAAAAAAATACCTCTTACATTTTAATCTTAAAGAAAATCACCTATTGTTAGACCTATCCAATACGTACCTAAAATTTCATGATAATCGATCAAGCCGTTAAGGCATTTATTAATAAGCACCGCCACAAGAGAATGTAATATTCTAGATGTAAATCAAAGAAAAATAAATAACATCCCCTTATTTTGACGTTTATTTAATTTGGATATAAACCAAAGAGACTGTATAGAATAGTTAATCACTAATCAAGTGAAATAAACATATTAACTACAACGCAACAAAAACCACACCAATTTTGAAATCACTTTTCACTATTTTCCCCGATGTACGGGTAAAATACAAAACGCGGCAACACCGAGGAAACCCGTTTTTATCTTATTATATACATTATTATTCAGTGTACAATTGGTTTGATAACGACTGCCCATTCATTTGTTCACTGATGTTTAACATAATAATATTTTTATAAAAAATACTGTGTGTGAGTGTGAATTTGTGTTTAAAATGTTAACTTCGGATTTGTGGGAGAGTTTTATCAATTATTTTCAAGGTATGTCCTATGTTTCTTTGTCTAATTGTAGTATTAGTTTTCCTTATACATAAAATACATTTTTAATAAATCCGCAGTAGACTGAAACAAATTACATAGTAATAGGTAAGCCACGGAATTTATTTTCCCGTTGGTTATGTTCTGTCCCACTTTGTTGTGATATTTATGCACGAGTGTGAGGGAGATAGTGTATTTATTATGTTTCTCAATGTGATCGGTATATATTTCGACAGTAATTGGATGTTGCTATTATCACTGTGGTTAAATTTTGTATACCTACCATTTATAATTCACGATAGTCAATTTTAAATATGTTCATTGCATTCTATCCTAATAGAGAGTCAGCTGCAAAATATGTCAACCATTTCCTCAAGGGAAAGTTACTGCATAATGATTCAGGGTTGTGATGTTCTGAAGCGTGTTAAACATCAAATGCGTCGTCGTGGGTGAGTTGAGGAGCTATACTGTACATCTGTCTAATTTAATCTTTCCTCCGTGATATAGCCAAGTTAATTTTTAATTAGTTCATTGTGTAAATTATCATCTTACAATTAAGTATCTTTTTCTCTCTAGATTCATAATTTTTATGTATTATGCACATCTTTATAATCAGCTGTTTTATTGATTTCAAGAATTCATAAATTGTAAGTCTTGAGGACGTGCTTAAAATTAGATTTTGTGTTTACTATAATCACTTAAGGCTATGTTCACATATTTTTACGGTTCAGCTCTGAAACATTCTATGAGTTATCGCACGAGAAGAAATTGGTCATGGAAATGTGTTGCTAGCTCATGAGCTATAAGATACTTTTTATAAATGTTGTTAAAAAGCCGTACCTTCTCACTAAAACTCAATCGTATTTTTACGGTATTGTTTTAAGTATTACTTTAATTAAAAACATGTTCAAACCTTTTCTCGTAACTTGCGATTAAAAACTCCACATAATTCACTGTATTCGTCATCAGTGGAATTCAGTATTTATCTTGAACATTAATACTTACATTATTTTATGATTACATTATTAATTCATAGCCTACCGGTTTCGGTTAAGTTTATAATTTAATTGTAGTAAAACCAAAAAAATCTGAAACCAATTTTGTAACCATGTCCTCAAGAACAAAAATAAATAATCCAATTTAAATCAAATACTACTAGATCCTGTAAAATCCTTGTAAATATAAATATGGACACAATTCTAAATCACGACCTTTCGAAAAAATAACCATAAAAATCTATTTAATATTGGCCAATTGATCACGTAATAAACATAAAAAAAATCGTCACAACCTCCCTTTTTTGGAGTCGGTGTGTCGGTGGAGTCGGTGAAAACTCTTAAATATGATTTTAATTGTCTAGTGATTCAAAGTCAAGGACCGACCGTGACACAAGTGCGAGAAAAAGAATATCAAGGACATTCGAACAACCGTAAAAAGCTGACGTATTGTGTATTCTGATGTGGTTGAACTGGTGTTCTATGATTTTTTTTTATAACTAGCTGTCTCGGCAAGCTTTGAATCGCTCGTGGCTTCCGATAATTTTTAAATGCTTTAGTAATTATTCTGCTTCCAGGGCTGACACAAAACCGTTTAAAAACCATGAAAATTTTACAGGCAGTTCTCGAGTTATAACAAACTCGACTTTGTTTTTTAAATGTAATAAGATATCGAACAAATAGTCGGTTCTCTTAATGGTTTGAGATGATTTGCGCCGTTGATTGTATTATTGCTGTGTCCTCAGCCCTCGCCATTTTCGTGTTCCATAATCGATGGTTTAGTGTTTGGGTAATTTACACAGGTGGTTTAATATATTACGATCGCAATATAGCGAAGCAGAAGTAACATCTAAAGTTAAGGGTTCTACTCATAGGCACAATGGGAAAGCCATAAATTTTAGTTTTGCCTTTGAACCTCTATCCACCGGTCTACGGGTCTACCGGTTGCCCTCCCCTCAGATTGAAGCTTAACTAAGAAAGGGCGTGAATGTGTGGATCTGGATAAGTTGTAAGAGCACTCTAACGTCAATAATTTTATTGGTTTACCTATTCAACCTATGCTTGCCTCTCAGGAACTACCAGACAGCAGGCAAATGGTCCTACATATAGTAAACCTGGACTTACTTAAGGCTATCCTCTAGGATGTTTAATAGCCTCCAACTTGGGTTATAAACTATCTGAATCGCGGTATTAAAGTAACTGCAGGTTGGCAGGTTTTAGACACAAAGCTATTACGCCTGTCGTGTATTCTTTCAGAGTGGGATCCGGTGAAGCGTGGAAATGCGATAACATTGTTAGCGATTTCCCACTAGGCTTGATGCGGTCACGTGGAAGCTATTCTAGCCATGTCGATGGTACATTGCGTCTCAATAATTTTCACGTTGTGGTAGTCCCAAATAGATATTAGGAAATAGGCGTAAGGTAATTACGGTGACCGCTCCACCAATGCGGGAATTATGCGATGGGTCTAGAAATGTAGATAAAAAGAAATGTTTAAGAATCTAATGCCCAATGGCCTTGTAGACACTTTATAGTAGTAGTAATATGTAGCATTTTTGAAGTTATACTTCTTTTGGCGCGTCAGGAAAAAATGATGAGGGTACATTTTTACGATGCGCGCGCACACCGTCACGAAAAACCGACATGATGAAGTTAGCTATGAAATTAGCTATAGATAACATTTTAGTTTTAAAAAGATTTTTATCTTATTACGCTGAAGAAGTATATCTTCTAACGCGTGTACATAAGTACACATACATTTTTTTATAGTATTGCAAATAAGCAGACGGACCTGGGGATGGTAAATTCTTACTGCCTATAGTCACATTAGGTGGTTACGCTGCGTTTACAACTTGAGGCCTCTATGTCAGGCCTCGCGTTAAAGTAACTTAACCGGCTACCCAACCTTCCAACCGGAACATGCCAACGGCAAACACTGACATTGTGACTACAGGATTAGCCAAAGCTGTGGTCCAATCCTGACGAGCCGCTGCGACACAATACCACCTAGTCAGACGTCACGGTGTTAGTGACGTCTGTTCTGAAAAGAACCGGACCAATAAAAATTGTATAAATAACTTTAATTATAGAGATAAGCGCGACGATAGAGATTATATAAGATTAGCTGAACCGGTGAACTGTGTACTGCTTTAATTGAGTGACATACCGGCAGGACTACCGTGTCCATTTGTGTTTTCTAATCACCTGGGAACAAATTGAAATATATGTATACAAAATTTCCACAAAATCGGCCCAGCCGGTTAGGAGGAGTTAGTTGACAAACACATAAACCAAAAAACCATGTATAGCTGAGTCGACAGACATTGTCCTGCACATATGAATATTTAATTTTTAAATTTCTTCATGTTCCGCTAATCTTTAATTTTTTTTCTTGAACAATTCTTCCTACCTTCTACTGACTGTAACACTTTAAAAAAAGCATTACCGAAGTTGGTCCATCCGTTCAGACGTGAAGTAACTAATAGAAATGGGGAAATAGGTGTTCCTTTTTGTATACATTACTAGCCGACCCGACGAACTTCGTATCGATTGACATTAACAATTGTACTAAAAGTTTTAATGGATTGAAGCATTGCTTTTCCTATTTTCCCTGCAATTTTCCTAGTTTTTAAACCCCGATGCAAAAAGCGCTTAATAGGAAATTATTTTTATCTATGTCTGATAGTTTCCATGCTCAGTGGGTTTGAACAAACTCTCGATTTTACACAAGTACAAGTGTCATCGTGTTATAAAACAAATATTTAATATTTAAAATTAGTGTGCGATATTTACTGCGTAGTTGGACAAACGGAGTAAGCCAATACAATTTATCTAATCGTTTGCACACATCACATTTTTACGGTAGGGTTGCCAACGTTGAATTATTAGGTTTCTGATAGTAACAAAGTAAAATAAACAAGGGTGGTAATTCTGCTAAGCAGTAGCTAATGTTGTTTTGGTGTTTGCTGTCTTTTTTTAATAAAACGCAAACAAAAAGGATGAATCATTTTAGACATCTCAAATTAGTAGCTATAACTATATTTTCCTAACCTACCAACAATTAAAAAAACTTGAATTTATATTAATACTCAAATCTCTTTCGGGGTAGACAGTGTGTCGCATACCAAGTGATGATTCTCGTATACGTGTCTAGTTTCCATAAGAAAATAAACCATGAAGTTTCTAAAGTGGGTTTCTGAAATATGGGTTTGGTAAAGGAAATAGAGATTGTTCTTTTATTTTTTACATTTTATAAATATTTTTTGATAGTGATTTTTTTTAATTGAATGTGAATGTACACGCATAATATGTAAAGTCGTCTTAATATTTTCTACTTGTACTTGTCACAAATAGCTGACATTGGAAGAGTACAAGTGTGTGTTGATATCAAATGTACAATGGAACTCTACCAAGTGCCGACTTTGGAGAGTGTGGATTATAAAGATAAAACAATTTGGGGATTAGGGTGACAGTTGATCTTTTACGTGTAGAGAGAGAGATAGTCTCAAACAAAACATTCAAGCATGCAGAAGTTTTACGCAAGCCCGTACTAGCTATAAAATATGCAAACGAAAACAGTGGAGAATTGATATAAAATTAATGTAGTTGGTGTTAGGTACGCGGAAGACCCCTCTTTTCCCTCTTTCACGTGAACCTCTTTTGTGAGCGGGATAAAAAATAGCCAATAACTTTCCTCGGAACATTAAGTTTGTACACGCCAAAATGTTATTACTTTCAGTTCAGTTGTATGGATCTCGGTCATGAAACAAACAGACAGAAATTCGAAACATGCTACAATTATTTTCTTCCTCTACCCCTTTTTAGTAGCACCTATTTTAATTTCTTCGATATACAAAATCCATAATTTTACTATAAGTATAGATATATTATATTATACATTACATAATTAGCTATACACTGTATTTTCTGAACATGAATATCTATGTATGGTTTCACTTTCCTAATTTCGATTAATGTTGAAATAACTAAGTGTAAATATATGAGTAGGTACTATACATTATAATATTTACTATACATCATAATGCAAACATAGTTTTCGCGTTGTCATCCCAATTTCAGTTCGAAGTATTCTACATATGTATAATAAAGGTACGCACAGACATGTAATCTAAATACTAATATTAACACGTTTAAATAAGTTCATCTTTTGAATGTAGGTAAGACAGTGTACTAGCAGGCATCACTAAGTCAAAATAGTTTTCATTTAATGGTGCTATATTAAGATGATAAGAAAATTTTATCCCGACTTAAAGTTTAAGACGTCTAGAATGAGCAGAATTTGGACTGCCTGTTATTGTTGTTCAGCAGATATGTTGATTTCAGTTTCTTTCACGGGATAGGATAATAGACAGAAATGTCAACATGTGCGCAGTTTTTTCAGAAACATGTTGTTAAGGGATTGCTTGCAAAAATATCGGAATAAGGAATAAAGAAGTATCTCACGCCTTTTTCCCCGAAGTAGTAGGCAGAGACACAATAATATTACTCACGACTAGCCGAAGACACTAAGGCCGAGAACGTAATAGGTTGCCTATCGCCAACCTGGATGGTATCCAGATAGTATCCCGGGCAACGTTATTTTTATTAGAAAATGAAAAATATGCATTTTCTGTTTATACTTTGTTGCCCGACCCGTGGATCGAACCCGGGACATCAAGAATACAAGTCCGACGCCGGACCGCTAGACCACAGAGCCGATAATGAAAAATGTTTTAAAAAATATCCTATCCAGGAATTTTTCAGGCAACCCATTTTTGGTATGATTTGTTACTAATTTATAATAAAATGTTTCGTTCTATTAATTGTCAGCTTTGTGTAGGTCGATATAGGTTCGGATTTTCTAATGATCATAAACGTAATGAGGATAATACATGGATAATAAGGATAATACACATTAAATTTGACGATAACAGTTGACTTGTGATAAGCCTTTGTGTTCACAATTTAAATTTGAAGCTATCCGTGAATTTTGCCGATATTTGGCCGCATGAATTGTAAGTTACTAGCTAAAAAATAATATATTTTTCAAACTCTCAAAAACGAAAAACGTGTCGTCAGTAAATTTGTAAAAAAAAACATTGACTTTTTTACATTCTTTAGAAATACATGACGTTCGATCATCTTACAACCTACAATATTCATTTACTCGTAATGTTTTTGCGTGATTGATAAAAAATACGTTAATTCTTAAAAATGCTCGAACAGTGTTGTTTTCTATTTTTGAAGTGAAAACTTCTTTAGCGGCGTTGCGCTTTTTTTTGGAATAGATAAAAACTTATAAACTCGCGTCAGGACACGTGACCTGAAACGGGACACGAAAATTCGTAAGGCGGCGTAGGTCGCTTGCGCAAATAAGACGACACAGGGCGCTTGCGCGAATATTCGTGTTGTTATGTTTGTGTACGATAGCGTAATAAATGAAAATTGTATTCTACCTCATAAATGATAGTACTTTTATGCTGATAATTAGTGCAATTCGTGTAAAATTATTCCCTAACCATTCCAATATCAAAAATGCACAACGTTAATATTAAAATTTTCACTTCTGCCGGCACTCCCGGAGTGCAACTCGTCGTTTTTTTTGTAGTTATCTCGATTTTTGTTTTGTTTTATATATTTGATAATTTCCACCGTCGCCGCTTGGTTAAACTTCCAAATATTCATATTTTTAAATAAAGAAACATTTTTACTGTTTTACGTATCACTTACCTACTCGTATTTATTATTATTTCATAAATAGCCTACTGATTTCGTTTATACAGCATATGCAGGGCTAAAATTTAAACTACTAAACAATGTGTTGTATTTGTAAATATAAATTCATTTTATAGTGGGTGCATACCAAAAAAAAAACCTTAATACCTTATGCAACGGAGTTGCCAGCTATTGATTCTTTCACCACTAAATGGTGAAAATATTACAATTTAGGAAAATAATAAGAAAACTTGTCAATTGCCTCCACTAATTAATAAATTACTAATTTAAATTTATAGTTTTATATTTATGTTAAACTTAATATCACTTAAGTCAGTTAATTTAAAGAAAAAGCAATATGTGTCTATGTCAAATTAAAAAAAAGTAATATTCAATTAAATATCCATGTCATGATAAAAATAAGTTATTTATTGTATAATTAATTATTTAAAGTTAAATAATTATATTAAAATCAAATTGTTATATAAGAAAATTATCCAATATGGGGAATTACATTTTAAGCGAAATGACTTTTCTTAATAATAAATAATACCAAGACAGTGAGACCAACGTTACATGTATAGATATTTTATGTAATTATATTGTTGATTTGCAAAAACCAATATTTTTAAAATGTTGATTTTTATACTAAATAAACGTTATGATTGATTTTTTTGCATAGTAGTCATATGTGACTAACATTGATAAAAGTTGCTTTGGACGTCATAAAGCAAGCTTTAACCAAAACGCCGTCAAATATTTTTAATTATAAAGTCTTAAAATAATAAAATGTTATAGTATCATAAAGCTTTTCCATCTGACTGTACTAAACAGCTTCCATAATTTGATAGTGGACGAATCGTCAGTGAAAAAAATAATAAAATAAAAAGATGTCGTTTCGTCCACTGTAGAAGAAAATTTAGTGGACGAAACATCAGCAAGCTGTTATTTTACTTGGTACTCAAACAGAATAATAGCGAATCATTAACATTTAGTTAATAATAAACAACAATACATCGGATCTGTTTAATTTTTGAAACTAAATGTTATTTAATCCACTAGTAGGTACTGTGTTCAAGTACCTACAGTTACATATTCGATTCCAATTTCCAATACCCATGAAATCGAAAACCAAGAGTAACCCTATTGATCCACATATTAGATTTTTAAGAATTCTTTTAAAATATTGAGCTATACAAGTATTATTAACAGGCAACATCTGAATATCTAATGTTAAATGTTAACAAACTAGATAAATATTTAAAATTCATCTATCTGTTTGGATTTGCGACTATATGCTTTTGTCGACAGATAAATCTATTAGCGTTGAATGGATGATATGTTTAATGAAATCAATCATCTCTAAATATAAAGTGAAACATAGTTGCAAAGTTTAATAGCTTTATTACAGTTGCGATCTTCTCTTGTGCTGGATTAATTTTGGTGTATACCTAATTTTTGTTAATTTAATTTAAAGTTTACTTTATTTTCACCGAAAGCTCGCTTAAAATGGATTACTATTGATAGGCGCAAATTAAGATGATATTTTGATTGAAGAGTGCTGTGGGATCCACCGCCTTGCCTATTCCTGCCGCCATAACGACTCTGTCATGTTAAATGTGGAGGGTAGGTTAGCCTGTAGGCTTGCGAAATAGGCCTTTCACTCCGGCCTCAGGACAGTGACGTACCAGTTACATCGGTGTTGTCTATAGGCCACGATTGTTTTTTTTTGTTTACATCGGAAGGGCTCTGTGATAGTTCGCTGATCTCTAATATATATTTTTCATTGAAATGCTGTACTGAAAGCGTTTTATTTCATGCTGACATCACAACCTTTACCTTACTGGCTGACGCACTTCAAAAGTGCAGATGATTATCTAGACGCGGACAATATAATCAACTAGATATTATACCGTTCTAGAATTTCGTTCCACCAGTTCAGTTTGTATGAGATAAATTAAAATGGTGTTTTCCGTAGCTTCATTGCAGCCGAACGGTATAAAAAGTATCCTAGGTCCGTCTCTTAGTTCTAAGTTACCACATCTTCAATTTTCAGCCAAATCGGTTCAGACTTTCTTGAGCTATAAATGGTGGAACTAACACGACTTTAATTTACATAGATTTTGCAAATGAACTAAAAGTCCTGTTTCTTTGGTACTAGAGTGTTTTCTAACATTTGGCATTTTTTTTAAATGTTCAATGTAATGTCCTGAAAATGAAATGTGATTTTCGGTAAAAAATAGTGGTAAAATTTATATTATATGTATATGTTAAATTTATGAAACAAAGTAGGAAGGATTACATCTAACACCTATACCTCGAGTATTGCTAGAACTGTCTATTATGTTTTTGATACACTATTATTTATGTAGACAAGCCTATCGCGCAAGTTTATCACTTCTGTTTAAAGCCCGTTTTCTATAATGAACAAACCGTAAAACGTTAGTATAACCATTGGTAGTTTGCCTAAAAGTAACGAAGCATTGCTCATAGTAATACAAAATGTTAACAATCGATAACGAACAACTGTAGTTAGATTTTGTACTATTTTTACAAAGAGCAACCATTCGTAAGTAAAACGACTCGTTTCGTGAATTTAGGTAAAGGGCCTACTTACCTTAATGGTAACCTAATTTACTTTAAAAATGTTGCATTGAAACGAGTTTAATATTTGCAAGTTGATAGCCCTGTTTTCCTCAATGACAGAAAAAATATTACGTGCAATTAATTCAAAACTAACGGATGTCGTGGTGGTAGGTGGTAGTTACAAACAAGGTAACATATCAAACCATCAGGGACCACACGACAGTAGTACCCATTTTTATTCTTGTTAATGATTATCAAGATGAAACAATTTATTCACAACACTTGTACTTTCCACAATGTTTTTTTTTATTTTTATAATTTAGCCAACCGGTTTCGCTATACAAGCATCATCAGGGCTATAGCGAAACCGGTTGGCTAAACTATAAAAATAAAAAATACATTGTGGAAAGTACAAGTGTTGTGAATAAATTGTTTCAAGAATGAAATTCCACCAAGCACCGACGATAAGAAGTACAGAAACTAATATCAAGATGTACTGGTTACGTCTCCCCTGTGGTCTAGCGGTTCAGTTGTTGGACATGACTGCATGAGGTCCCGGGTTCGAATCCCGGGTCGGGCAACAAAAAGAAAATTGGAGTTTTTCAATTTTCTAATAAAAAAAAGTTGCTCGGGATAGGATATGTGCCCGGTTGGCGATAGGCTTGCCACCTGGCACATTGTGGGACTTAGTGTCTTCGGCTAGTCGTGAGTGGTTGTGCCTCTGCCTACCTCTTCGGGGATATGGGCGTGAAGATACTACTACTACTGCTACTACTACTGG
The DNA here is from genome assembly GCA_002245475.1 of Calephelis virginiensis. Taxonomy (NCBI): domain Eukaryota; kingdom Metazoa; phylum Arthropoda; class Insecta; order Lepidoptera; family Riodinidae; genus Calephelis; species Calephelis virginiensis. The sequence continues at coordinate 87,048 of NJDC01001662.1, read as the reverse complement.
CTACGTCTACTTTGAATATCCAAACCCTCGCCCGCATAAGAATGTACCGCTTGTACGGTCTATGTTAAATTTAAAAAAAAACATATACGTTAAAGCAACCAGAGAGTATCGAGTACCAGACCTCACGATACTGACAAACCTGTCTGGCTTCCTTCACATTAATTACCCTTTTCATACAAATACACCGGTTAAGGAGACTCTTGACACCACCCTCAGATAATATCCGATTGATCTGATCGTGGAATATCAACCTAGGTCTCCCCGGGTACCTACATCCATCCACATTAGCATTGTATATCTGCTTTGTCAATCTTTCATCTGTCATTCTTTCCACATGACCGAACAAGAAGAGCATGCCTTTTCGAATTTTTACACCAACACTTTCTTTCAATCCCACTCTTTCTCGCATCTTACTGTTGCGAATGCGGTCAGCGAGCGTTACACCACAGATTTTCCGTAGCAAAAAACAAATATATACGCAAATATGATGTTTATCGCCAACCCTAAACCCATCTTAAGTATAACAGATGACAGTATACGGTTGCAAAACAAACGGATGCTTTAGTGGTAGGTGGTAGTTACAAGTGGTCACTTATCGCAAAACTAGTGGATTAGAATGACATTGGAGTTTTCCGGTCGTATATTGCACGGTGGAACGTAGACATACAATTTGTAGTATTATATTACGCCTCGTACGTCGGATACTCGTTCAATCATAATCCTTTTATACGAGACAAACTCCTTCAAATGGATGACCTTGCCATTGAGCCGTGTCTTCTAATGTGTTTTTGTACTATGAGATAGCGAACAAGCAATCTCCCCTGATGGAAAGAGACCGTGTTGGTCCGGGCTTCTTTGTAGAATAGGCCTTCCTGTCTGGTAGCTCGTAAAAGGCGAGCTGTAAGCTAAGGCGTACCGTCACTAGCACTATGTCATCCTACTAGGTGGTAGAGGTTCGAAGCGACTCGCCCGGATTGGTGCCACTGCCTTACCTATTCCTGCCGCCATAAAGTCATGACGTGTTCCGGTTCGGAAGATAAGGTAGCCGGTAAACACACTTTTGCTCGAGGCCTAACATCCCGTCATCATGTAGGCAGCGCACCATTACTATCTTTGGTGTCTTTAAGCGGCGTGAATTTCTTGCCATCAGGAAATATGTCTGCTTGTGTGCCATCCAATATCGTATAAAAAATATAGGTCATCACTGTCCTGAGACTTCTGTTTGGCAAGGTTACCCTTCAGACCGAAGGATATCCGGACATGACATAGTCATTATGGCGGCAGGAAAAAAATATGGCAGTTAGCAAATGCCTGCCAGTTGCCCACTTCTACCAGTCGTCTTGGTAAGGGCCCACTCGCTTTTTACGAGCGGTCAAGCAGAGGTCATATTTACCTTTTGGTATGGAACACAACAATGGCGAGCACTGACGCTATAGATGGCGCTGATAAATAGCTCATTATCACCCAGTTATGACTGACTGTACCAGTGTAATAAGTAATCTAAATTTCTATATTGCTGCCAGATGGCTGCCAGCTGGTGATGAGGTCGTTACATCCCCACGCTGACGAAACTTCGTTTGTGTGTTTATGTAGCAAACTATAAGTAAATCAATATTTCATCAACATCGGTTACATCAATCATATTGTTTTCCCGCTTTGTTCCCTACACATTCCGGTCAATTGCTTTATCCAATTAGGTGGTTAGAGGCGAATGTTGATCTGTCACTAATACCGCGACTGCACCTCTTAGGTACAGTTCAGATTTATCATTAGAGGGCTCGTTGGATTACCCGCTAGGTTGCCTTATTAAAAAAAAGTATTTTTTTATAATAATGGAAGGCAAACAAGCAAACGGATTTCCTTAAGGTAATAAATTCACGCCACCTAGAGACATCAAAGGTGGTAATGGTGCGTTGCTAACCTGAGGCCGGGATGTTAGGCCTCGAGCAAAAATAAATGTTAACCGGCTACTTTACCCTCCGAACCGGAACACGTCAACGGCAAGCATTGGACGTTATGGCGGCAGGAAGGCGGTGGTACCAATCCGGACGAGTCGCTGCGAAACTCTACCACCTTGTAAGATGTCAAAGTGGTAGTGACGGCGCCTATTCTCGCCTTTTACGAGCTGCCTGGCAGAAAGGTTAATGGTCTCATCTGCTAAGAAGCGCGGACCAACACGGGGACCAACGACACTTGGTTCGTTAGTCGAAAATCTTTATCGACCCTGCCTATTAACGGATTACTTGTAAGCCGTATCCTCATCCGTAAGAACACGGAACGTGAACGTGGTTACAGATAAGTATAAGATAGCTGTTATTTCAACCAAATTCATTTCCTTGTCTCAAAATTAAGATATTCCTTATATCCCTTAGATAGTGAAGCAAGAAGGTTGATGTTACGCTACATCTTAAATAACCTAATTAATTCATAATCTGTTAAAAAATTTATATTTAACTAGCAGTTTCTTGCAGCTTCGCCTGCGTAACTAGGTAGAAACTGCACCGATTTTGATGAAACAAAAGCTGTGTCACTCGGGGATAATGTATCATTCTAAAGGTGAAAGAATTTATGAAATCGGTCCAGTAGTTTTGAAGCCTATTAATTTCAAACAAACATACAAACAAAAAATCAAACATTTCCTCTTTATAATATTAGTATAGAATTAGCTTATAATGGTTTTTTAAAAACTCGAAAAAGAAGAGTTTATCAATTCGGCTGTATTTTTTTGTATATTTGTCAGCGTTTAGTCGGCCAACAACGAACCGATTTTGCTGTTTTATTATACCTACCTTTCGAAAAAAAGAACCTTTGGAATTTGTTCCATTTTTTGTTAACAAACATACAAAAGACACGCATTCGGATTGAGAACTTGCACCTTTTTTGGAGTTGGTTAAAAACCATACAACATGACGCATAATAAAATATTGATTTGATTAATCTGTATGTCAGACAGTAACAATCAGGATTTCCTTCAATCTGTACCTCCCCTCCCTATCACTGGTGACCTTATTAAGGAGGACCTTAATACAAAATCAAGCGGGGTCTTTATGCGTAGGTACTGCGCGGCTTCCGTTTTCTTCTACTCAATCGGGTTTTTTTAATCAATTATTCTTACCTGCTTAAAAACGACGGTGAGGATTGGGTTCGTTTACAGACGGGGACATTTGTGTCATGAACATTAAGATCTTAGTTGAAATGTGTTTATTAAATCTGTTGTGTTATGTGTGTCAAGTATTTTCACGGCCATATCCCCGAAGATGTAGGCAGAGGCGCGATCAGGGCACCTACAATTAGCCGAAGAAACTAAGTTCCACAATGTGATATGTGTGAAGCTAATCGCCAACCGGGAACATACCTAATCCCGAACAAAAAATGTATAGTTTCCTATCTGACAGACATCTTAGGCTGGAATACGATAGTTCAACATCAGAACGCGTTTAGTCAATTGCAGAAGTGTCAATCATGTCAATTTTACTGTCAAAAAAAAATTGATATCGTTAGCAAATGTAAATATTTTATTTTTAAATTGTTTTAAATGCTGGGTATTCAGGATATAAGAATTTTAATTTTGATTGCAGTAGCCTGTGAACGGAATCATAACTGATAATTAAACTCGTTGACTCTAAACTTAGTCTTAACATACTCGGTTTTCAAAATGGTCGGTGAAATCAGCACTTAAAGGTTACGAATAGTGCAAAAAACTATCGACCGTGAGCACAACGACTCGTTTATCTGATATAGAAATTGGGCAAATGATGAACTCTACAGTAAATCGAAAATTCGATCAACATTATACTAGCGACTTTACTGTAACAGATGAATCTATTAAACAGAACTTTAAAGTAAGATTTTAACAATAAATAAAATATACTTGTGACAAGCTTTTATTTGTAAGGACTATTCCCCGAATCAGACTTAAAGTGCTATTCAAAAGGTATCAAATTAGCCCAAACAGAAGGGGATATTGTTGGGAATTTTAGGAGTTCTTATGGTCCTGTGTCCACTGTATCATATTCGTAGTTAGCTGTATTCGTCAGACGGGGAAAGCTGAAAACCAGTATTAAGGTAGATTAAAGCTCAACAAATACTGAGCTTTTCCTTGCCGGACTCATGCTACTATACTCTTTCTCTATTTTATTATTACTTTTTAGTGTACTTTATTTAAGTTGAATATGTTTAGGGCTAGGTTAGATGATGATGGTTTTTTATAATGATGTGCGGTAAGTTATGGTTTGTTAATGTTTTCCTTATTTTTTTCTAAAACCAGCTCAATCAATTGAGGATAGCTACTTTAAAATTGTTGCAAAATTAACCCAGACAAACATTTAACTAGTTAAATTAAAGCTCGTAAATATGTACAGCACGTTTGGAAGCTTCCGCGTAAGCTAGAGATTTATGTAGAGTCATGACGCTTCGTGAGCAGAACAGTTTTTAAGTGATTAAGTCTCTGACCTTGCATGGCTGACCTTGCCTAAGATTTACTTCATACTTACAAAAAGTTATAATTACTTTATGATACGGCCAAATTACGCTAGGTGAGGTAACATCGAGATTGTATATTCACGCTAAGTTCCTATCAGAGTAGGCAGTCAGTTATTAACTTTTTGTAACTGTATCGAATTGCACCCTTTTTTTAGAACCAGTATTACCTGTACTTGGTACACAAAAATACACCAGTTATAAATGGGTTGTGATGGCCTACCTATGGATACCTTGCGTATGATTATTGTTAGGACATACATTCACGACAAGTTCCTACGGTTTCGGAGTAATATTTAACGGTCTGATCCGACGAACTTCGTATTGTTTGATAATAACATATAATTCAGTATGTAGGGATAAAATTGTTGTTTTTACCGTTTTCCCTGCTATTTTTCCGGTTTTTCTCTTCATAAGATCGTGCTCCTGACCACAACAAAAGGATTTATAACCAAAAATTGTACGTCTGTTTCGGGGTAATGCGATGAATTAGCGAAATGGGGATTAATTTTTTGACCATCTCGTTGGTCGAGTTGCTAGCGTACACACTTAACTACGCCGACCAACTTGGTCTCTACCGCGAGGCTCTGGTTCGATTCCCGACGAGGAAAGGCATTTGTGTGATGAAAATTTAAATGTCTGCATTTCCGGGTCTGGGTGTTTATGAAATTTATACTCGTATTTATTTAAGTAATTCTGTAAATTAGTACCGTTGACTAACATTCATAACACAAACATATAATTTGCTTAATTTGGGGTTGGATTCAATTTGTGTAACTTGTCCAGTAATATTTGCCATTTATTTATTTATTATTTTTATATATTAGATTATGAGTATTTTTGTCTACCTAGAAGTCCTAGATGATAACTAGGTAATCATAATATTGGTGTCTATTCTTTTTCAGTTTTAGTACATTTAAATTGAAGTTTTTCATATATATTCAGAAAAAATATTTCTAATGTTCTTTGTATTTCGAGTGTCATTTGCCCATCTTAAATAAAATTTGAAATGATCCGAATTAATAACCTGATAGATTTTGGTTTGGACACACCTGCATATCATAAAATGTTTGTCAGGTTAACTAGTTTTTGTAATCATATTGGTCAATGTATTCCGTTTACATGTAGCATTAAATATCTCCTTAAAAACTTAACTGGCTTAATTTTTGGTAAGAAATTCACGCCGCCTAGAGACACCAAAGGTGGTAATAGGGCTTTGCCAACCTGAGGCCGAGATGAGATGAGGCCTCGAGCAAAAGTAAGTTTACCGGCTACCTTATCCTCCAAATCGAAACACGTCATGATATGGAGGCAGGAATAGGTAAGGCGGTGGTACCAATCCGGTTGAGTCGCTGCGACACTCTACCACCTAGTCAGATGTCATGGTGTTAGTGACGGTGAGCCTATGCTCGCCTTTACGAGCTACCTTGCAAGAAGGCAAATGGTCTATTCTGCAAAGGGGCCCGGACCAACACGGGTAAAATATAAATATATTAATGATGTATAGTACGTTAACTTGTACAATGTCAGTGTGACGCTGCAATAAAACTGGTTTGTCTGTGATTATTGTATTTTACAGAAGTAACACTATTGTAATAATAAATAGTATAGACACAGCTCCGCACATCCTGTTGTAGTTTTTTACAAGCTTTGGTTTTACTTGATCTATTAGATGTAGAAGAAGCCTTTTTTTGCTAAACCTAACGAATGTACCCATCATGCACTACATTGACCAGGCCAATTAAGTCCGAGCTTAGGAAACAATGTAACTGGTCACACTATCAACCAATTTTATCGAAAAACCCACCAGAAAGTATACTAACTCGATGTAGGTACATTTTATCTGGACACCGAGGTATTTTCAAAAAATCTATCGTTCCGTAGGAAGGACCCTGTACAACTATGGTACAAGTTCGTTAAAAATGTTCAAACTATTTTAAAATGGGCATTATTCGCTTGAGCTTTGTAAGTTCAGTTAAGCTTTGTAAGTTTTAAATTGTTAATGCAGCTTTCGAACGTTGAAATAGTTAAAATCATGCAGTTTAAAGCTTTAAGCTGTAGGCGAGGGTTGTATGTAGCGCGTATACCTTTGTATGTTTGATTCTTTATTATGTCATGTTTAATACCCAAGAAGTAGAAATATCAAAAAGTATCTTCACGCTTATATTTTTCGGGATACTTTTAAAAATATACATCAATTCAAAATTATTTCAATAATGGTGATTGAAAGCACTGAAACTGCAAAAAACGACTCCAACTATTTCAATAGACTAGTGGTCGCGCATTGGTCGAAATTCGACCATAATACATTTTAATATCTTGTTGATAAGAACGACATCTTCATTTCTCAAGACCAACTACTTTGTTTCCAAACTTTTTAGTGCGCCGTTTGCGATCTTTTATCGTTATTATCAATGTATTTGTTTGTGTGTGTCAAGTGCATGGTAGTGTGGGTAATGTTTTATTTATCGATTTCATGTACCTTATGAGCATTATTTTTGAAAAATATTAGCGTTTTGCACTTGTCCTACACATAAACTATAAGTGTGCCAAATTCTATGCTCGTGCTTCCGCAAAATTTTCGTAAAAAGAGGTCCAAAGTTTGGGCATCACGTATTATTTTATAGATACAACGTCGCAATTTGATCATTCTTTTTACGAAATATATAGCAAATGATCTAGACATAGTCCCATAAAAAATATTAACATCCCAGTGGTAGTTTTGAGTTATGCTCAGTGTTTTATACATGGATATAGGTAGGTAAATGAATATGGGACCAACTCGAAATCTACACCTATCTTTTTACAAAAAAACAGCTGAAGTTGTTACTGGCCGAATAATCACGTGACAAAGTTACAAAGAAGAACGAACAGTCGACCTTAGAACCTTTTTTTTATTGGAGTTGGTTAGAAAAGTACTACTTTGGTAAAAAAACCTTTCGAAAAAATAATCGATTAGAGAAGCGATATGAAATTAGAGAAGGTGTTTTCCAGTTTAATTGCGCTTAAATCTTTTATGAGATGCACACTTTATGGGGATAAACGCTTGTACAGTACACTGTAGTGTAATATAAATAGTATAATATGTATACTTATGTATACATGAGAAAAGTACAAACGTTTACTTAAAAAAAGTGTGTATACAATGGAATTCCACCGAGTGCCAACAATAACATGTATATATTCTATTATGAGATGAGTTACTTCAATAGTAAGTAATCGATCGCCTCGTCGTCGGTCGAGTGGCTAGCGTACACGCCTAACTACATCGACCAACCGCAAGGTTCGACTTCGATTCCCGACAGGGGCAGGAATTTGTATGATGAACATTTAGAAGTATGCATTTCCAGATCTGGGTGCTTATTACTGTTATTCTGGTATCTATCTATATAATTCAATGTATTAGTTTTGTTGACTAATACCCATGACACAATCATATAATTTGCTTATTTTGAGGTTAGATTCAATTTTTGTAACTTGTTCAGGGACATGTATTATTTATGTTATTTATTTAGTAGTAAGCATATTCCATGGTAATTGTATTCAATAGTAAATGTATTCAATGATAATTATATTCAAGTAAAAAAGTATCTTCACGCCCATTTCCCCGAAGAGGTAAGCAGAGGCATAACCAGGCACTCAAGACTAGCCGAAGACATTAAGTCCCACAATGTGATAGGTGGCAAGCCTATCGCCAACTGGGTACATGATATCCAATCCCGAGCAACGTTTTTTTTATTAGAAAATTGAAAAACCTCAATTTTTCTTTATTGCCTGCCACGGGATTCGAAACCGGGACCTCAGGCAGTCAAATCCAATAACTGAACCGCTAGACCATAGAGGCCATTAATTATATTCAATAGTAAGTGTATATAATACTAGGTATTTGTGTTATTTATGCTACAATATGGAGGATGCTGGTTGACCCCAATCCAACTACTACAGCAATCGAATCATCGCGTCTCACTCGTCAAAGCATATCATTCATGCTCGTTTCCCATAACCAACGAACCGTAATCCGCTACTATTCGTAGTTTGTCTTAAAGAGGCGTTAGTTCACAAAATATCCAAGAGGTGTTCAGAGATAAATAAAAACAAAGAAATAAATAAATATCCCTGGACAAGTTACACAAATTGAATCTAACCCCAAAGTAAGCAAATTATATGTTGTGTTATGGGTGTTAGTCAATGATTCTAATACATAGAAATACTTAAATAGATACCTGAATAAATTTAATAAACATCCAGACCCGAAAATGCAAGATACCTAAATGTTCATCACACAAATGCCTGCCCCCGTCGGGAATCGAACTCGAGCCTCGCGGTTGGTCGATGTAGTTAGGCGTGTATGCTAGCCACTCGACCAACGAGGCGGTTAATGTTTCGTTTTAGTTTACCGACTGGAAAAGCTTGCTAGTTATATTTGTGTGACACTTTCAAAATTGATATCCAAATTTTAGTCAGTGTTATTAAGAACTTCTGAACCCCCAACAAAATCTACACATTATGAATTAAGAACAATTTCGATCACGTCATCTGTCGAATGAAAAAAATCGCTTCGTAATCAGGCCATTTGTACAAACGTTATGATGCCACATATTGCATGTCATCGTAATCCTTAAAGTTCTTAAAAACACATGAAAAAGAGAGTTTTTGTAAGTTTGATGGGCCTGTGTGTGTACGTTTGTGTCAGTGTCTGCGTCTGACTGTGGCACTATAACTTTTGAACGGATGGAACGATTTCGTTTGAAAGCTAGCGTGATCGAGATGATTCTTGGCTACGTTACATATTATGTCGGGGGTTCATTGTTTTTAATTTTTAGATTATTATCTTAAGTATTCTATTTTAAATAGACCTAATATGGGATTCTGCGTATGGTAACATAAACAATATAAAATAAAATTATGACACAAAAAGTATCCGTCCAGTGGTTTTTGACTTATCCCTAATGCTGAGTATAACTTAAACGTAGTTATTATATTCTCTTTGAGTATTACCAGTGGGTACCAGTGGAAGTTGATACCATTGGTATATTTTGCTGCAAGATCTCTTAGAAATTATTATTCGTATAATATCGCCTGTGTAAGACTTGAATATAGAAACCGGACATCAAGCTGCGATGTCATACGTCATTACACGGAATGACGTAATATGTGATACTAAAAGCACGGAATAAGTAATAGTACTAACGTCCTTAATGGTAATTATCTACTCGTCTCAGCTTCGCCCACGTGTCAGCAGGTTGATTCTTCCGCGTTTGAGATATCCGGACCCTTACCACGAGGTTACGACACCGTACTCGCTATCGTCTTTTTAAATTCACACTCTTTATTGTCGGCACTTGGTGGAGTTCTCCCGTTTACATACTTACTATATATGTAATATAAAAAAAACTGTAAAAATACTAAATAAAATATTAGTCACAGATAATACTTTACTAATTGCAGTAATTTTAAATTGGAGCGGATATTTCCAAGTATGTCTATCTTCTAAATATTCTGAACCTTACCCTTGTTTTAATACGCCTTTTAAATTTGATTAAAAGTTTATTTCTACTGCTACTATGCAGATTTTAGAATGTGTACTTAGATTATGGAGACGAGACGGACGAGTTTTTTACACTGCTAACAGCAGAAAACCTTTTATGTTCCATTTAAAACAAGGTCGTTAATGGTATACAAATGCTTAAATTTTGATATTTTATTCTTTACTTCGCCGTTTTGTTTTCGTCACCCATTTGCATAAAATTAAATAGGTCGTGTACCTATTTGTTCACTACGTTTGAATATGTTCAAGATAGAGGACTATCTAAAGCTACGTTTCTTAAGTTTTTTTTATCGTTTCGCGTAATTTGTTTCTGAGTTTTATGTTAAATTTAGTAAAGTACTAGCTGCCTATTCGGGCTTCGCTCGGATGTTAATTTTTTTGATTATAAATTGAGATGTAAGCTATCCTATCTTTCAAGTTACATCAAACTGCACACTGTGTTCAAATTTGATTCAAATCGGTTAAGTAGTTTAGGAGTCCATCGCGGACAAACAACGTGACACGTCATTTATATATATTAAGGTTTACGAGTAGGTACGTAAAACTAAGTCCAAGTATTTTTGTATTTTTACTTTTTTATATGAGCTGAATGTGTAACAAGGAAAGTTTATTTATTTTGCGTTTTATTATTTCGTGTAATTTTTCATAGTTATCTTTAGTAATTCACTTACAACAAAACTAAGTCCAGTTCTAGACCTTCACTAATAAGTGATTTGAAATTTCCTTTTTTTTTGGAGTATGTGATTAATTTATTTTTATATGTATTTCTGTAGTTTAAACACTATTTTGTTATTCAATTTAGTTACATAATGCGTTTAAGGAAAATTTCACAGATAATTGTAACAATGAGATTAGAATGCAAATGAAGTTTAACCAGTTTAACGCCAATTAGCAAGTGTAAACATAAATATTATGATGATTTTGACAATATTTACAAAGCGCTGGCGAGCTATCGACACAAAGTACGCGATATAATTGTATCAGGTGGCGACTATATTTAGCTTGGCGAATACACTACTACATCCGTCAGACTCCGTGGCTGAGATGTAGTCGCGTTTCCCCGATAGCGCGGATTGGGCGGGCGGGATACGCACCGGGAGTGCATAATAAAATACCCCTGGCATGTTGTTGCGACAGCTGGTCCCAAGGTGACGTCATTAACATTGACCACCGGTACTCGAATATAAATTGTGAATGCACGTGTGAAGCGTGATGCTATAGTGATCGTGTTTTTTTTTGTTTTAATTAAAGTTGAATTGATTTAACACTGAACGATCGGTAGCGAGTTCAGCTCGTGCCAAACCGGGAACAGCAGACCTTTTCTTAGATTATGACCGGGAGTGTATAATTAGCGGTAAACTGTGGGAGGCGCGGTCAGGCGCACCGGGGGTCGGGCAATGCATGCTGCACCTACACTACTTCTCGGACAATCCTGCACTCGTCGTCGAGGACGACGAAGAGTCGGTCTACTCGATAGAGCTGATCAAGGAGTTCGAGGCCGTGGGACGGGCGTGGAAGGCTTTCCTTGCGAATTGGCTACTAAAAGGTGTCGGCATATGCACGCGCGTGTTTTTTAATCTGTTTGAATGATGTTTAGCTTTTTTTAAGTACAAGGTTGGATGTTTGGATGTTTGAGGCAGCCGCAGGGTTAATTGAGAAAAATTAAGAGATGTTCTATTCTGCCGATGTATTTGAAGTAAAGCCCATTATTATGTTTTAAAAATCTACAAAATTACAATTTTGTTGGTTGCTTAAAATGTAAATTGATTTAAAATCGCAATCAAAAATATATTAATTGATTTACTGACTTGGTAGACGTCATGTCTTAACTATGAATGTTAATTCTTTATGTTTTAATGGCTAAGCTTACAATTTTCTTCTTGTTTTAATAATTATTTTCTCCTGACATAACTTAATGAAAAAATAGGGTAACACCATCAGGGTTTCATCTTTTTACTTGTGAATGATGACCAAGCGATAAATAGATTTATTTTTGTATTATAAGATTTATTAATTTAGTATTACCTACAAGTGCAGTTTGACTGTCATAAATTGATAAAATATTCTCATGGCTATTATGTATGGACAGTAAAGAAAGATTTTAGAAATCTTTTGATGGATTCCGATTTATTGTTAGAATTGAAATAGAATCTGTTTCTTGTATTACATTAATTGCTAATTATCATTTGCCACGATTCATACACAATCGAATCTTTGTATTAGTTTCATGCTAATATAAAATATTACAAAGGATCGATTGTATTTTCAACGGATTTTTCTAAAATTATAAATTAATTCCAAACTTTTTAAATTATGTTAAACGAAGCTCACCGTATCGAAGCTTTCAAAAGAATATTTCTTCTTTATTATTCTTTCATTCCTTCCGGTTGAACAGCGTCGGTTATAAACGAAGTTTTGTGCTCCGTATTTATAAAATATCCGCGTTAAATTTAAACTGGCCTCGGTCGGAGATAGATGGATTGAATGATAGTTGTAGACATGACGGATGCAGTACCGGGTTGTCAACCTTTGCGCCAGTTGGAATTGGCGATACCGAAATTCGGAATGCTACTTTTATAATTTTGTATGCACTTTTGTAAGTTTTTTTTGTTTAGCGTGTAAGGGCAAGATTTAGTAATAAATTAGATTGCTGAATATTTTCACCTGAAAATCAAATTGTTTATCTTCACGCCAAGTGCATTACGTGGTAGGCTCTCTGCCTGCCGTGGTAGGTATCGGTTGCTAAATTTGGTGATCCTTGCAGATCTGCTTAGCTAAATAAAGCTAGTTGGTAGTTATTTGCAAAATCAAGTATTTCGAAATTAACTTAAAGTGACTTCGCCATTCGCCATTATCCTGATCCAATTTAAAGTAAATCTACGGTGTCTATAGGGGATAAAATTTGTCATATGATCCTTTTTCTAAATAGCCTTGTGTTGTTATATGTATGTAACGTACTAAAACTACTAAAAACCACCTTTCGTTGGTCGAGTGGCTAGCGTACACGCCTAATAACACCGATCAACCGCTAGACTTGGGTTCGATTCCCGACGGGGGCAGGTATTTGTGTGATGAACATTTAGATGTCTGCATTTCCGGGTGTGGGTGTTTATTAAATTTATTCTGGTATCTATTTAAGTATTTCTATGTGTTAGTATCGTTGGCTAACACCCATAACACAAATATATAATTTGCTTTGGTGTTAGATTCAATTTGTATAACTTGTCCAGGGATATTTATTTATTTATTTAAATATTCCTAAGAAGCAATTACCATAAACGTTTGACGTACAATCTTTTAAACCTAACATATTAAACTGAATCATCGAAATCCTTGTACGTAGAGTTATGTATCATGTGCGAAAAAAACATACAGTCGTATCGAGAGCGTCCTATTCAAAGTCAATCCTATTCAAAGTCAATTGGAAAGAACGTAACATCCATTATGTGTGTATAGCAACGTATATGTTTGTATTAGTTTATTTTCTCTCACCGCTGCCGGCCACTAGGATCTCCTTGCTAGTCTGGGTGTAGAGTCAATTGCCAATAAATAATTTTAGATGCACTGTTTCTTGTCGTCTGTGTACCAACGTCTCACGTCATATTGGTGTAGTAATAGTTGTGCCCAACACAAGTAAACATAAACAGAGAGACGCGCATGAGGTGTTGTTAATATAATAAAAACACACTACCGGTTTGTTGTAAGGTCAACGTCGAGTGTGTTCGTTCGCTGCGTTATTTACTTGTATGGTATTCCCCATCTTGGTTCAAGTCCCCTGTGTGAAATGGACCCTATCGTTTCATACCTGGCACCTCGAAACGGGCGAGTATTTTTTTATGATATTGGAAGGCAAACAAGCAGACGGATTTCCTGGTGGAAAGAAATACACGTCGCCTAGAAATACCAGAGGTGATGATGGTGCGTTGCCAACCCAAGGTTGAGATGTTGGACCTTGAGCAAAAGAATAAAGGACGTGTTCCGGTTTGGAGGGTAAGGTAGCCGGTAAACTTACTTTTGCTCGAGGCCTAACATCCCTTCCTCAGGTTGGCAACGCACCATTACCACCTTTAGTATCTCTAGGCGGCGGGAATTTCTTGCTATTAGGAAATCCGTCTGCTTGTTTGCCTTCCAATATCATACAAAAAATCTGTTGGTCATCTCGCGGTTATAGCATGACGTGTGAATGAATGCTTCAATGTCGCTAGTTGTTATTGTTTTGTAATTGTGTGGATAACGTTGGTTGAGGTTGACGATGAAAGAAAAAATACAGCAGCCTAGCAGAAAAAATCATAAAATGTAAAAAAAAATTAACAAGACTATAAAATTTACGTAACTTTTTTTATTATATTATTGAATTTTTTCATGAAAAGAAAATTAAAACATGGCAACGTCTGACGGATCAGCTAATGTGTAAAAATAATAACGCGTCCAAATAAAAAAGCTTTTAAGTTTAATAATAAAAGTGTTTTTGTATGTATGTTGGAGATATTCCAGAGAAAAACATTGGCATACTTTTCTGAATGTAATTCACGTGTTTTTTTTTCCTTCGAAATGATGAAAAGAATAATATTTAAAGATTTTTTGAATGTATAAAGAGACTGTGATGCGTAAATTATTAGGTATTGTAAAAAAATAAACAATGACAATTCTCAGCGTTTAAATGATACTGAGAGTACTGCTTTTGTCTTCTCGTAAATCTTATTTCTACGAGTTATTAAAAAAATGATTTATTATATACATTTTTTGATGTTTTAAACATTATTTTCTTAAATCCATGAGTTTTAAAGATTTTTTTCCATGAAGAAACCTCAGTTGTATGTTTCACAATTTTAAAAGAAACTATTTAAAAAATCGACACTCAACAGAGTCCGCATAATGACGTTTTATACCTGTGACGTTATAATACAAAACCATTTTATTTTAGAATGTGTGACGTCACTGGGTGCTCAAACATAGCTGTCCGCTTCAGTTTTTATAGCCGACATATAAAAACTAACATTAGTTGTAGAACTATAAAATTCATTTTCATACTCAAATCTTATTGTACAGCTAATTTAGACGATAGATGTGCCCTGTCCTCACTATGTTACTTATTTTTATTTGAATCTTTTCCTTATCAATAACTAACACAACATAAATAGAATTAGCAAAATCGGTCCATCCATTGACGCGTGACGCGATGACCGATGAAAATAGGGATTCATTTTTATTTTGTGTAACGCCTCTGTGGTCTCGCGGTCCGGCATCGGACTTGACTTTTTGAAGTCCCGGGTTCGATTCCCGGGTCGGGCAACAAAAAAATTAGAAAATGTATATTTTCAATTTTCTAATGAAAATGTTGCTTGGGATTGGATACGTGCCCGGTTGGCGATAGGCTTGACACTTATCACATTGTGGGATTTAGTGTCTTCGGCTAGTCGTGGGTGCCCTGTTTGTGCCTCTGCATACCTCTCCGAGGTTATGGGCGTGAAGATAATTTTTTTCCCCGTAAGACTAGGCTAGCCGACTAGGCGAACTTTTTATCGCTTGACATTGTCAACTACTAATAGTTTCTATGGATTAGAGCATCGTTTTTTCCATTTTCCCTGCAATGTTGTCTTTTTCATATAACTGACTGACTAACTGAATTCTCCTGACAATAACTTAATCGACAATTTTAATTTAAAATTCGTGATTAAGATTAGCTGGACTTGTCTATAAAATTAAGTTCCAATTTCGATTGGTTATAGGACCACGCCATAACGGATGAATCGATTTTGTTAATATTTTTTTGTTGTTAATCCGGATCCGTTGACACCACCGCCGCTGTAATTAGTAGATATTTTTAGTATAAAATTCATAAAAAACATCAATTTTCATACTTGTAAAAATCCACCTAAGCCCTATAGCAATTTCATATAATTAGATTAAATATTGTAAAATAATACCCCCCACCGTTGATATACTTACCTCTTTGTTTTCCTCTCGCGAATTCCTAAATTTTGGTAATAATATTTTTAGATTTTCCGGTAACTTTTCATACATTTTTTTAAAATTTTCCCAATTTTCACAGGTTTTTTGGAAATAACTTCTCGCCCGTTCTCCCGATTTTCAAAATTTTTATATCTTCGTGTTCGGCTCGTCGAGCCGGATCCGTTGAGGATCCGGAGAAGGTAGAAAAATACTAATTAGAACAGGGCAATGTTTGTCGGGTCAGCTAGTGAGATTTCATAATATTAATACAAAAAGCAAAAACTTTGGATGCCTTTTTACGAAAATTGTGACAGCGGAAGAGTATGAAATTTGACCCAATTGTAGCTTATGTGTAGGAGAAGAGCAGAACGCTAATATTTTTCAGTAATAATGCTTATAAATTGCTTTAAATTAAAAAATAAAACATTACACATACTACCTTGCATTTGACACACACAAACAAAAATATTGATAATGATATAAGATCACAAATGACGCACAAACTATATCCATAATGTTTGGAAACAAAGTACTCGTAGTTGGTCTCGATAAATGAAGACGGCGTACGCGTTCGTATCAAAAATTATTTATATTAAACTAACTGCTACCTGCGGCTTCGCCCGCGTTTTCACAGAAACCCGGTGTGCGATCGGGATTAAAAATAGCCTATATGTTAATCCAGGTCACAATCTATCTGTCTTCCAAATTTCAGACAAATCCGTTCAGCCATTCGAGCGTGAAAGAGTAACAAACATCCATACATCCATACTTACAAACTTTCGCATTTATAATATTAATAGGATAATTTGTAATCAAAATGTATTGTGATCGAATTTAGATTAATTGGTTACCACAAGTAAAAATAAATTCGCAAAATCTTTAGGACTTTTATACTGAATCCTAACATTCCGGAAAAGCCACTTTAAGAACTGCTGATGTAAAAAGTAACACGACGACAGGCGTGTTTATTTTTTACGCCATATATATAATTGTTGGTTGTCTGTTAGTTACGCAATTAGCTCTATGTATGGCGATACAATATTTGTCGAGCATGTTAACACTGTAGGTACTAACTTCCGATAAACATCGCGTTTACCTTACAAATACGTAAAGTATCAGAAAAGCTTATAAAACAAAACGTAAAGTACTGACCGAAGGAAATATTTTTGCTACCACAAATTTTTAAAATAGGAAAAATTTAACCACAGGTAGGATTTGAACTTGTACCCTTTCGTCTCAAGCTGACAAATGCTCTTATCATTTTCGTTACTGAAGATTCAAGTCCTTTGTCGAATTTTTTTAATTTATTTTCTTACCTTTTACACCTGTAGCTATGTCTAAGAGATACACAGTTCTGAGTACTTACTACAATATTTATAATGGCCATATTTTTCGTTTCTTTTAAGGTATTTTAATGTTGGCACTTGCCCTAGGCTTTGTTTGAATTTCTATAAATAAAAGAATGAAAATCAACAATCCGCGCAGACTCTGTTTGCTTTTTTATTTATTTTTTTATAAAGGGTGTGTATGAAACCCGATTGCGTTTTTAGTTTTTGTAACAAATCTTTGTTTACTATGAGATTTGTATGTGACATATTAGCCAATTATGTTACATATAAATGTATACAAAGCTGTTAAAATGCAGGAAATGCTTTGATTCGGTCATGTTGAATGAATGACAGACAGTTAATCGTATGTATGTTTTGTCATTATTGTAGTATTTTACTTTATTAATTCGTATTCTGACATCGGTTTTCTAATCCATAGAACTTTCTGACAATATCTATAACAAACAAACAAAAAATAATAAACCTGTTCACGCGTATCGCGATGACCAAGGAAAATTGGGATTCATTTGATATTAGCTTTAGAATTAATTACCTTGTCTATATTAGAATTACCTTTTGTATTCTATTAAAGTTTCTTTTGTAAATTTAGAATCTTAACAGTTTTTTATTAACTGTAACCACTTTTGGTGTTGTTGTAAAATGTGTTTTTTTTCTGTTGTCAAATTTTTGCGCACTACCCCATGTGTGTTTTTGTCACCTCTCATGTTTGTGGCATTAAGTTCGACTTTGTACATTTATTTTAGTGCAATAAAGGATTAAATAAATTAATATTTGTATATAGATTGTAAAGTCGAATTTACCTCAAAATTGTAAAGACAGAGCTAGCCTACAAAAAGTCGATAATATATATGCAGATAGTTATTATTTTAGTATGTACTATGTACGAGTACGTAGTTTAGGTATAGATTTGTTTAGCTAATGGCTTATTTACTAATTTTCAGTAATGGCTGTTATTAAATATATTAGATTACAGTCGCCTATAGACACCCTACATGGTATAGAGCGTTATATAAACACATGTATGCTAATGTGATAAGTGTTGGTCCGGGCTCCTATGCAGAATAGACCATCTGCCTTCCTGCAAGAGGCAATCATTGGCTTACCGTCACTAACACCGTGACATCCTACCCATTACATTTTACTAGGTGGCAGAGTTTCATTGCAATTCGCCCGGATTGGTACCACCGCCTTACATATTGCTGCCGCCATAACGTCAGTGCTTGCCGTTGACGTGTTCGGTTTCGGTGCAAGATAGCCGGTAAACTTACCTTTGCTCGAGGCCTTACATCCCGGCGTCAGGTTGGCAACGTACCGTTATCATCTTTAGTGTCTCTATGTGGCGTGAATTTCTTACCATCAGGAAATATGTTTGCTTGTTTGCCTTCCAATGTCATCAAAAAAATGTTAACTTACATGTATTGTCTATTGTCTAATTTCAATATCCTAATATCAGTGTTTGTAAAAATCCCCTCCAAAAGAGCTTGACAGATTCTCATAAAACTTTTTTTTACTTTAGAAGGAAATAATGTATTTATTTGACTGAACGTTCGTCGGGTCAGCTAGTTATTAATAGAATTTATACTTGCTATCGTGGGCACTTGGTGGAATTCCATTTGTAGTAAACAGTTTTTTATGGTAAACACTTGTACTTATCCACTATTGTATAGCATAGTGTAGTGTATAGACTAAAGTAGATAAGTACAAGTGCTTACTACAAAAAAAGTGTGTGGTTATCAATATTTTCTTGAAAGGCGTCATTCTTTACACTATAAACGCTAAGCAACAAACTTGGCCTTTGAATGACAGTTGATCATAAAATGAGGAGAATGACAACGAAGGTAATACTCCTTTACGCTTTTCTTGAGTACGGAACTATTATTTTCTTTAATAATAGAGTAGTAAAATCTCCATTAGTTTTCTATAAGCAGTAACCTGCGGTTTTATTGACACATAACTTCCAATATACTGTACTGTTTATGATAAAACATTGCTGATCTGATGTAATTTACATCGCGACAAAGTGTTTTAAATCGTATCTGTGCTTTCAGAGTTGAATATTTTTTATATAAAACAATAATAGACTAAAATAATTAAGCACAGTGTAACTGCAAAAACCGACTCGAATTATTTGATTATTACGTTTTTTTTATGATATTGGAACGTAAACAAGCATACGGATTTACTGATGTTAAGAAATTCACGTCGCCTAGAGACACCAAAGGTGGAAATGGTGCGTTGCCAACCTTAGGCCTGGATGTTCGGCATCGAGCAAAAGTAATTTTACCAGCTACCTTACCCTCCGAACCCGAACTTGACAATGGCAAACGCGGGGGATATGTGATACACAAACGTACAAAAAATAATAAAAATCTATAGTTAAATTCGTAACATCCTCTTTTTGGAGTCGGCTAAAATGATGCTTTTAATTCGCCAGAATTTCTTAATGTCGTGATTATTTGAAGTGTAGTGTCTTTTGCTTTTTTATTATTATTATGTATAAATATATATATTAATGAATCTCTATTTCCCGTGGTCATCGCTTCACGACTGAACGAATGGACCATTTTGTGAATTCTTTTTTGTTTTTTTATTTATTGTGAGGAAAAGGTTCTGTTGGCAAGAAATACGGGGAAAATTGCAAGGAAAATGAAAAAATAAAGTATTGTTTTTTTCATTTTCCTTGCAATTTTTTCCTACAAATTGTTGGTATCTGTCAATATCGATCGATACGAAATTCGCCGGGTCGGCTAGTTAGAAATAATGATTGAAATATACAGCAAGAAAACATACAAGACAAACTATAATGCGTTCGGAGAAATCTATCTAATATGTATAAAAATGATCCCCATTCCCCATGGACCAATGAATGGAACAACGGATGGACCAATTTTACTAATTCTTGTTAGGTGTGGTATTTATTGTCAGGAGAGTGTTCATACGAAAAAAGTAACAATATAGACATTCATAGTTAAGACGGGACAACATCTGTCGACCCAGCTAGTAAAAGACATTTTGGACGAGTCTTTTTTTTATAACGGACGGGTTTTGTATTAGAATATTTTTTAAGGGTTATTATTATTTTCACTGACCGGGGAGACGTTGTTCTGTCCTATGGGTATCTAGATATATTAATAAGTGATGCCAAAACTTTGGGCTCCTTTTTACGAAAATTTCGCGGACGCAGGAGCATAAAATTTGGCACACTTATAGTTTATGTGTAGGAGGAGTGCAGAACGCTGAAAATTTCAATAATAATGCTTATAAAGTACATTAAACCAATAAATAAAACATTACCCACACTACCATGCATTTGACACACGCAAACAAATATATTGACGATAACGATAAAATATCACAGATGACGCACTAAAAAGTTTGGAAACAAATAGTTGGTCTTGAGAAATGAAGATGGCATTCTTATCAACAAGATATTAAAATTTATTTTGGTCGAATTTTGACGACCACTAGTTTTTATATAAACTTTCTCCTGACAATTCAATAAAAAAAGAATTAGCTAAATTAGTTTATACGTTCAGGCGTTATGCCATTACCACGCAAAATTTTGGATTCACTTTTATATTATAAGATGGCCAACGACATCTGTTTAATAAATTAATAAAATGCTCGTCACATTCGTATTGTATTATTATCTTTTATGAGTGTTATAAAATATAATATATGAAACTTCAAAGAGAGTAAGTAAACTTAAGATATGGAGTTATAATTTATTTAAATTTATCTAATAAAAGCTACGTATGTTCCTACACACATTTTCAAATTTTAAACCTATAGTTATTTCATAGAAAATATGCCGAAAAAATTGGCACTTTACTGCAGGGGTATTTTCTTAAATTATTATTGAAGTTATATTTTTTTTGGCGCGATAGGAAAAAATTATGAGGGTAATTTTTTACGATGCGCGTGCACACCGTCACGAAAAACCGACATGATGAAGTTAGCTATGAAGTTAGCTATAGATAACATTTTAGTTTTTAAAAAGATTTTTATCTTATTTCGCTGAAGAAGTATAACTTCTAACGCGTGTACATAAGTACACACAATTTTTTTTAATATATGCAGCTTTACAAAAAACTGATTTACCAAATTTTTATTGTCTGAAACAAGCTCGGCTCGGCTCTCCTGATGATAAGAGACAACCGGGACTTCTACACCATGGATAGCTGTTATTCTCTGGAGATGTGTCGTCTTCCTGTGGCCGGGATGCTGGGTCGATTATGCAAGTTCACCGGCTACCTAAGTTTAATATGGCAGAGTCGACACAGCGTCAGGAATAGGTGCTGGATCCCTGTCAGGACTAGTTGCATTCTACCGCCGTTGGTATTGTTGGTGACCTATTTAACCCAACCCAAGCTCGTCTCTTAGGAGCTGCCTGAGCCAGGAGATGGTATATTGTATATGATCTCGGACAAACAAGGTGAAAACTTTCTACGATAGAAAAATGATAATAACAAACTAACGTGTAGGTGAAGCCGCGGATATAAACTAGTCGCTAATAATATAAATTTGTTCTATTTTTACTCCGTTTTGACGTTAAGATGGTTTGATAGGAGTTTGACATAGAAGTAGATTGGCTCTTGAATAGGACATAGGCTAATTTGCTCCCCGTTTAGTGAGAGACAACCATAGACACTATAGGTGTTACAGGTACGAGTAGGTTGATGTTGTATGGCCGGCATTTTAGACCTATTGTTCAAGTCAACCTAAACCTGCTAAATAATAACTACGTTCGTCATATGCTTAGATCTTTAAAACCACGCATCGGATTTTGATACTGTTTTTTTTAATAGATAGAGTGATTCAAAAGAAAGGTTTTTATTTATGATGACGTAGAAGCTCCACCCATACGAAGTTGGGACTGGTGGCTAGTGTTTATAAAAAAAGTAAACTGCTACCCCTGAACATTGTAAATTGCGTTATTAAAAATGTCTCACGTTTTCCCGCTAAATGGACGCATTCAAAGGTTTAAAGTATATTACCTACGGATTAACTCGACTGCTAATGAACCGATTTTGTAAAGCAAAGCCACGTAAAATAGTCCGGTGAAGTTGTTAAAACCTCGCGGTTACCAACATAATATGCCGTTTCGAAAAAAAAGCAAAGCTTATGTTACTTTTCATTCAGTTTCAGATGTTAAAAACGCTTTTTACAACATTTACTATATTAGCTTTGTATGTATATACAAACGCTGTATGCGTCAAATGCTATAAGCGGCTTATATGTAAGCATCATCCAGATGGTTCTAATCACGCCTTCCGCAAAGGTGAAACTTTTTATTAACTTTTTATCAAAATTTGGTTTAAATCTTCTGGGAGAGAGGAGAGTGCAGGTGCAGGTGCAGGGAATAGTGTAAATAGAGCGTTGTAAGCTACAAAGCTAAAAAGGTACAAAGCGAGGTTTTGAGTCAAAAAGCTAGACTCGCTTTGCATAATTCTGTGCTTATAGCAACGTTATTGTATGGAAGCGAGAGTTGGGTATGTCAGAAAGAGCATAAAAGTAGGATAAATGCGGTCGAAATGGGAGCGCTACGGAAAATCTATGGTGTAACGCTCGCTGACCGCATTCATAACAGTGAGATCCGAGGAAGAGTGGGATTGAATGAAAGTGTTGGTGTTAAAATGCGCCGCTCGTTCGGTCATGTGGAAAGAATGACAGATGAAAGATTGACAAAGCAGATATACAATGCGAATGTGGATGGATGTAGGTACCCGGGGAGACCAAGGCTGACATTCCACGATCAGATCACTCGTATATTATCCGAGGGTGGTGTCAAGATTCTCCGAAATCGGCGTGTTTGTATGAAAAGAGTAATGAATGTGAAGGAAGGAACAGGTTTTTCAGGACCGCAAGAGACTTGGCGTGAAGATATGTATGTATGTATGTAAATCTCCCTTCCACACGGTTGCAAACCAATGGTTTAATCCGTGTGGAATCCCTATTAAGCTCTTTTATGACATCGTTATAAACATATTCTTCATGATTCCATTTTTTTGACATTTTTTTAATAGACTCCAAAAAGGAGGTTATCGACTCGTCGGTACGTTTTTGAATGGTTTATCCTTGTTACGCGATAGTTCCTCCAATTACAAGTGTTTTTTTGTAATTCTTTTTGAGTTATCCGTACTTGCATACCTACTAATGTTATAATTGCAAAAGTCTGTTACGCTATCACGGCTAAACGGCTGGACCGATTTCGATGAGATTTGATTTGCATAAAATTGTATATCCGAGTTGAAACAAGCTATTTTTCCAAATTTCATCCCTCAAATAAAAAAGAAAGGGGGATAAAAATTTTTATGAAAATCGTAACTATTCTACATTGATGAAGTTGCCTTTAAACAAACAATACCTTATAATGCATATTTTTTGTTAATTTAGATAATGTAGTAATTATGTAAGTAGTAAAATTTTAATGTAGTCGGTTTTTACAGTTTTACTGCTCTTAAATTATAGTTACGTATTTCGTTTTGAAATACCTAACCCCCGTGTTGGTCCCGGCTCCTTAGCAGAGTAGACCATCGGCCTTCCTGTGCCAGGCAGCTCGTAAAAGGCGAGCATAGGCTTACCGTCACTAACACCGTAATATGTGACTATGTGGTAGAGTTTGCAGCGACTCACCCGAATTAGTACCACCGCTTTACCTATTCCTGCCGCTATAACATCATGACGTGTTCCGGTTTGGAGAGTAAGGTAGCCGGTAAACTTACTTTTGCTCGAGATCTAAAATCCCGGCCTCAGGATGGCAACGCACTGTTACCACCTTTGGTGTCTCTAGGCGGCGTGAATTTCTTACCATCAGGAAAGCTGTCCGCTTGTTTGCCTTCCATTATCATAAAAAAAAATTCGCTCTTAATGCCACAAAAATATAATGGCGGTACTGTTAACCTGTAACTCTGGCTGATATGTTTACTGATCACGACATTGTAACGAGACGCGTTTTAAAATTGGCTCATAAAGCCAGACGTAGTATTGAATATTGATCATGTATGTCAGAAATGAAATGAGAAATGCCAAAATGAAATGGAAAATGTCAAAATGAAATGGAAAATTCCTTCCGACTGATCTTGGAATTATTTTTAATGCACGAAGCACGATTTCTATTATTCTCGTTGATGTCCAGTGGTCCGAATATGAATCTGCGCCGGAATAGAAATGTAACATTTGCGTTTTGTAAGTTTCAAAATTATGGATTTATTTTCCCGTTTCGTCATCCGTGGTGGTTTTGGTACTCTGTAAAAAAGTTCATCTGTATCTGTACTTGGCAGCTCGTAAGAGACTAGTAAAGGTTACATAGGTCATTACATACAAGAAACGTCACACTAACACTAGTGGTGGTAAAGGGATCCACCACTTAACCTCCATCATAATGATGCCATCATAACGACAGTGTTATATTCCGGTCCGGAGACCAGGGTAGCTGGTAGACTTAAGGATAGCGCCTATTTGTACGGGCCGGGACGGGGCGCAGCGCAGTCCAATAATCCACATAGATCGCTTTCATACATTTTATATGATGCAACGCCCACTGTGCTTGCGCGTGCGCATCGTCGCGGATTTTTCGAGGCACCCGGCGCGCATTCCGCGATGCGGCTTACTATGACCAAAGATTTACGATATTATTATTGTGAATAGAGTACTACTGACATTTTAATGTTCGTTTTAAGTTTATATGACACATATTAAGTTTCACTACTAAAGGTGCCACTTTCCATACTTGATGATAACCGATCCGTCGAACTTCGTCCCTCCTCACTTCGACAGCTACTCATTGTTTGTGTTGAAAAAAATATTTCTTTTTCTTATTTTTTCCAGTTTTTAGATTCATACAAATATTGAATAAGGCCAAAAATAAAAAAATAGCACAATTGTAAAAAAAACACAGCTACAAATTACAGCTTTTGGCAGTTCACTTTTATTTATATGTATGTGAGTACGAGTCCGTTCAGCAAACTCTTTTTGATAACTAAGGATCTTATAGTTGGGTATACATAATATTTGATCCGCCATCTTAGGACACCCGCTATATTGAATTTGACATTGCGATACTAGGTAATCAAAACGTTTCAACGTAATAAACTTCAATTGATCTTTATTTATAAACTAAGTAAGCACTTATTTTGTTTACAAACTGCTCTACATTTCAATTGCAAAATTTAACTCGTACACGTACAATACAATGAGTGACTGCAATTGAAAGAAAGTGTTAGTGCTAAAATGAGAAAAGATGACAGATGAAAGATTGACAAAGCAGATATACAATACGAATGTGGATGGATGTAGGTACCCGGGGAGACCAAGGTTGACAATCCACGATCAGATCACTCGGATATTACCCGAGGGTGGTGTCAAGAGTCTCCTCAACCGGCGTGTTAGTATGAAAAGGGTAATGAAAGTGAAGGAAGCCAGACAGGTTTGTCAGGATCGTGAGGTCTGGCACTCGATATTCTGCCTACCGCGTAGGGAAGAGAAGTGAAGTGTGCGTAAAGATATGTATGTATGTACCAAACAAATGCTTAAAATGTAATTATGTTATTATCTTTGCATAATTCATAACGAATGGATGCCTCGATTAGGATGTAAATCGCAAATACTTTTGGCATAATTTTTGTGCTTGGTAGTAAGCTGTGCCAAGAGTTTGCATACCGCGACATTCTTTTTTTTCTTGTTTGCGTACTTAAATTTGTCATAGTAGTCAATGTTGTCTAATTATATCGCCTCTATGGTCTGGTGTTCAGGCGTCGGACTTGACTTTTTCTTGTTCTTGATTCGATCCCGGGTCGAACAACAAAAAAAAAATAGAAAGAGATTTTTTTAAATTTTCTATTAAAAAAAATGTTGCCCGGGTCTGTTGTTATTTTATAGCCGGTATCTTAGGAAACAGTGTTAGTGTAGCAGCAATAAGACGATGGCGGACGCAGGCGCTTTGGTCACGGCAATACCTATATTGGCAGAAATAGCCATTGCGATGAATAATTCAGTATTAGAAGATTAGATTCAGATTGAATAGTTCAGTAACCTAATTCCTAAATTACCCTTAGCGGGCGATGGGCTCATTGAATTCCTATGCAGACAAAACACTTACTGAACTACTCATACCAGCTCTAAACTTTGAATTATCTTTCCAGAGGAAGATGAGTCCCAGATATTTGTGAAGTTCTTCAAGTTCCACAAGTGCTACGATCTGATCCCGACGTCTGCGAAACTGGTGGTGTTCGACACCCAACTCCTGGTGAAAAAGGCGTTCTTCGCTCTAGTCTACAATGGTGAGTTTAGTTTAGTTACACCATTTTTTATATAAGACTTGAAGTGCAA
>NJDC01001662.1:13684-46742 GCA_002245475.1 Calephelis virginiensis | reverse complement strand
GTAATAACTACTCTTTATAGGTATCTTTAAAATACATTCGGATTTCCGAAGCTTGACGAATATAGACGAAGCGCATAATTTAAAAAGTACTATTGTAAATAGTTCGAGCTGGTAAATAATGTGTTTTACGAAAGGGTTTACGTTTGAGCAAATCCAATATTGGTTAGAAAATTTGCGCTTCAACGAAAAATTTTCGTTTTTAGAAAGATATCATTTATCTTACACGCAGGAAACAGATTTTCACCGGCAGGTAATTCCTTAACGTCATGCTCGTGTAATTGGAATGTCTTTTATGTGAGCTGACGTAATTCAAAGGAGTTTAAAGGCGTAGGGATGACTCCGTTCATGTTATATAATATATACTTATGGCTTTGCCCGCGCTACGTGAAATCTCTATACAACCTGTATATTTTACAATGACATCAAACTTGGCGTACATACAGGGTTTATATCTAAAGAACCAGCCAAATTTCGAAAAACGGTTCGGAATGGTAACACTTTCGATCTATGAAAAAATTAAAAATTAATTTATAATTTTTATCCGACGCAAAATACATTTGCTTAGTTATAACGTAAAAATACATAAAACTGATTCCCACGGACCGCGGTTGTGTTTGCAGGCTTGTGACGTCATGACTCGTACTAGTTACAACATAGCTTGACAACGAGTGAATTTTTGCAGACTGTTTTAAATGAATGTTTATAAAAGTATATATATTACAATTTGGCAATAATGTATAAAATGCATTATCATTTCAGCCCATATGGTATTTAGATTAAAATTTGGCCGTGCCTTTCACAATTGCCCTACGATTTAATAGATAAAATGATTCAAGGTGAAGGTTCATATGTAGTACATAGAAGTTTGTCCACCTGTGCGAAGCTGGGACGGGCTACTAGTAATTACTATATATTTGAACGGAGAAGCTGATCTACCCTATTTAAGAGAACAAACAAACAAACGCCTCTTCTGATGATAGAGACAATCGTATAGACACTGTGGATGTGAGAGGTACCTCGCAATCCTATGGCCGTTTTTTAGGCCCAAGTCTACTTAGTAGCCTACCTCCAAACACATTATGGTGGTGTTAAAAGTTATTTCTACTAATTTCTACATGGCACCAATACAGTGCTTTTGATTCATTTACGCCAGACGCGTCTCTTATGAGCAGCCAGATTATAGCAATTAGGTGGTAGAGTTTCGCAGCGACTCACCCGGTTTGGTACCACCGCCCTACCTATCCCTACCGCCATAACGTCCAATGCTTGCCGGTGACGTGTTCCGGTTCGAAGGGTAAGGTAGCCGATAAACTTACTTTTGCTCGAAGCCTCCCAACATCAGGTTGGCAACGCACCGTTACTACCTTTGGTGTCTTTAGACGGCGTGAATTTCTTACCATCAGGAAATCCGTCTGCTTGTTTCCCTTCCATTATCATAAAAATAAATATATGTTTAGGTAATGATTCATTTACGCTAGACTAGTCTCTTATGATAATCCAGATAGAGAAGCAGATAATATAAACTATTTTACGACTAAAGCAACAGGGGTAAAGATGAGAAATATAAATTACTTTAAATTAGTCTTGCTGAAACTAGATAAGGGATTTAACAGGGTAGATGAGCCATATTACATTTATTAAAAAAACAAGACTAGCGCATAAAGTGCTGTTCAGCAAAAAAATATATCTGGTTTCATCTATTTTAAGATCATTGAAAGTTTAACCCATAATGAGTGTAAAGTATTATTTATCAAATATGACCAATAAATAATCCATGCAACTTAAAGTAACTTTCGTTATGAAACCACTCCCGTAAATACAACTTTTAATATATGTAGCAAACGAACAAAATTCTTGTCTAATACAAAAACCTCGAACGTGACGTCACACTCGAGTAGACTTTTAGTAGAGCATATTTTGATAAGTCCAAAAATGTGATTTTAAAATTGCAATATCTCGGGGAGTTTTAAAAATAGCTGAGCATTCCTTCCAATATTTGTATTATATGGGACCATAGTTTAAAAAAATACTAATCATATGTTTTATTTAAACGATTTCTACGTGTAGTCTCCGAAACCGGCGTGTTTGTATGAAAAGAGTAATGAATGTGGAGGAAGCTTTCTGGTCTGCCAGGATCGTGATGCTTGGTACTCGGTACTCTCTGCCTACCCCGTCAAGGACTTGCCATGAAGATATGTATGTATGTATGTATTTTTAACGTCAAAATGTAGGTCTTTATAACACGTATAAGGACCTGAATTAGAATGTTCCTTTTTTGTTAACATACGGTATGGTTTAAAAAATGTATGCTCGTAAAACCGTGTGTGATACCAGGTCTTAAGATGTTTTCTGCAGGTTGATGAGTCTTAAGGAACAATAGGTGATTATGTCGGTGATACGCATCACTGCACTTTAGGTCGTAGGACGTCGCTGCTCTGTGTGAATGAAGTGTTCAGGTGGCATACAAATATGTCCGGTCTCCTCGGTGACCTATTTCATTCTGATGATTCAGTTGCTTTGCTATTTTTCCCCGACTATGTTTGGAGAGTGTTTTTTTCTAATATTTGCATTTTTATAGACTTATGTTATGTACCTATACAGCCTAATTTATATGTTTAAGCTTCTGTTTCTTAAATGATTTGATTTTAACTGATGTGTTTATTTTTTTTAATTGTTTATATAGGTGTACGTCTTTGTTTTTTTTATATATTTACACTCCTCTGTTACTTAAATGGGTTATGAATTCAATCAATTACTGTACACATATATTTTTTTTAATTATTATAGTTATACAGGTGTATGTCTTTATCTTTATATCTTTAAACTTCTAACTAAAAACCAAACTGAACTTCCAAAATTGTACATGTTTAAATTGGATCGAAGTTTAGCAATGTGAAAAAAGTCATAATTGCCTTTTACTAAAAAACTTACTGAATTAATCTTTATTTCAAAAATAAAGCTATTGAGGTACTAAATGTACTAATGAGGTACGTTTTTGATTTAATCGTCGAAATGCTATTATTATACAGCGCCGTAGTATATCAGTTTGTATGGTTTCCTTGTTTGTGGGATGAATAAATAATAAGTCACAAACCCCACTCAAATATTCAAATGGAGGCGTGTCCGTTGGCTTTTAAAATAACGTTCCTCTAATAAAATTGACCGGATGGTCGAAAGAAGGAAACTTTTGTTTACGACATTGGAAGGTAACAAGCAAACGGAATTCCTGATGGTGAGAAAATCCATCAAGGGTTGTAATGATGCGTTGCCAACAAGAGACCGCGATTTTGGGTCTCGAGCAAAAGTAAGTTTACCGGCTACCTTATCCACCGAACCGGAATACTTCAACGGCAAGCACTGACGTTATGGCGGCACAAATAGGTAAGTGCTAAACTCTATCACCTAGTTAAGTCGCTGCAAAACTCGATCACCGCTTCAAAGTTAATGTAAGCTGTGCGTTTTATCAAAATTGTACTCGTTTAGAAATCATTAAAAAATCCTACAATTGAAGAAAGTTAACGTCGCGTTAATAGGCTAGTCTTACAACTATAGGGTTGAGTTTGAGAATGGTTTAACTGTTTTTTTTTAATTAGTTGTTTGTATTGTTGTATTCAGAAAGAAATAATCTATCTAATGTCCTTTTCAAAATAACAAGAATCGCATTATATCTCGTGGTATTCCGTCTAAAAACGGTTTAACTGACACAAAAAAGATTGAATGTTAATTAAACCTACATAAATCATAATTATCTCAGTTCAAATATAAAAATGGATTGTATCGCCAAACACACTTTTAATTTTTAACAAGCGCCATATTTGGGCTGATTTTCTTTAATAGAATTGAACATAATGCTCCCAATGTTAAAAACTTATTTGCGCCAAATCACGTATTTGTTAGTCAAACCATTCTCGAAGCCAACCAACCCTTTAATTATAAATCAAAGATTCAATTATTAAGATTCAAAGTAGCGGTAATACTTTGTAAATTGTTTTTGCATGGTTTTTGCTGTGAGTACGCTAATTCATCGCTTTTCATTGTGTCGTAATATTCGGACTAGATCAGGACATTGACCGCTGAACAATTGAGTTTCCTTATTATTGTAAGAACAGTTTTGCTGATGATAGTCGGTATTGATTTATAATATAGGTATTATTATTATATTCATAATGAGATTACGACCTACATTTTCTTAATGTAATCAGACTTTGAAACGGTCGTCAATGGGCCAGTAGTATATTTTATGGTTTTGGAAGACAAACAAGCAAACGGATTTCCTGATCGTAAGAAATTCACGCCACCTAGAGACACCAGAGGTGGTAATGGTGCGCTGCCAACCTTTGGCCGGGATGTTAGACCTTGAGTGAAGTAAGTTTACCGGCTACCTTATCCTCCGAACTGCAACACTTAAAAAATAGCTAAGGCGGTGGTACCAATCCGAGCGAGTTGGAAAAGTAGGTTTTTTTGTATTTTTAGTTGATATCTTTACCGATGATAAAAATATTGCATTTTGAAGTTTATTTATTTTTGAAAGGTTGTTCATGATTTAGAGACGATTCCATATTATGTATTTTAACATGACAATATGACATGTAGTTTTTATTCTAGGTATATAAAAATGAATCACCATTTCGCGTAGTCGTCGCATCATATCAGAACTAATAAATCAATTTTGCTAAATCCTTTTTTTGTAATAGTTATTTATTGTCAGAAGAATAAAACCCCTGAAAATTGTCGGGAAACAATGCTTCAATCCATAGGTACAAACTGTTAGTAGCCGTTAATGTCAAGCGATACGAAGTTCGCCGGTTCGGCTAGTTACATAATTATAGATAATGCATATTTTAACGTGTACTTAGGCGAATTGGTATTGAAATAGGACTCTGTTGGTAGCAGTTTTATTGTTCTTTAATCATTTACAAAATGTAGGGTGATAAGAATTTTGAAAATAATAGACAGTGAGATGCAAACTTTTTCTGCACGTATTTATAAAGATTTCCATGTAGATTTTTTATTCTAGTGAATCACTGAATCTTTGGTTGTAGTAATTGTGTCAAATGTGACTATTCTGTAAATATCTAAATTATAATCTCCTCTGTAGTGTAGCGGTCCGTCGTACGGTTGGCTTGACAAGGGTCTCAGGTGCGATTCCGGTTCGGTTTTCTTTGTCTTACATATGAAATTCTCGTGTCACAATGTTAGTTACTGTACTCCCCCGCAACGGATTCACCGAGTTTCACCAAAATTTATATGCATATTCAGTAGGTCTGAAAATCGGCTACTATCTATGTTTGATACCCACATGTGATAAGGGTGACACACACTATTTTTTTTCACACACATATTTCACATTAAAAAATAGCAGAACAGCGTCTCCCGGGTCAGCAAGTTTTGTAATAAAATTAACGACAATGTATGTGTGTGTGTATGTGTAATGATCTCGGGATAGAGATTGGATATGTGTCCGGTTGGCGAGAGGCTTGCCACCTGTCATATTGAGGGACTTAGTGTCCGGTTAGTCGTGGTTTCTGTGCCTCTGCCTACATCTTCGGAAACGGGCGTGTAGATAGTTTTTCTATTTAAATTTGTAGATGAATTCGGTTCTGATACATAAACTGTTTTCAATAAGTATATTAAATTAAAAATATGTTTATGTTAATTTTAGTGTATGTTATTTTCAGAGGTTCTCAAAGGCTCAGTGATGCCGCTGGTCTCGATTGGCCCAGACTCGTCACTGTACGATGCGATCCGGATTCTGATTACCAACCGGATTCACAGGCTGCCCGTCATCGATCCGGAGACAGGGAATGTCCTATACATTCTTACACATAAGAGGATATTGCGGTTTCTATTTTTGTATGTAAGTATTATTTTGTTTATTTGAATATAGTCGCCTTTGTGGTCTAGCGGTTCAGGTGTTGGACTTGACTGCATGAGGTCCCGTGTTCGAATCCCGGGTCGGGCAACAAAAAGATAATTTGGGTTTTCCAATTTTCGAATAAAAAGATGTTGCTCGGGTTTGGATATGTGGCCGGTTGACGATAGGCTTGACACCTATCACAGTGTGGCACTTAGTGTCTTCGGTTAGTTGTGGGTGCCTTGATTGTGCCTCCGCCTGCTTCTTCTGGGATATGGGCGTGAAGATACTTTTACCTGAATATAAGCGCTTATTGTTTAATAGTGCACGGCGAAGTGTCGATCTACAACGTACAAGAAAAACCTCCAACATTTTAAAAGTCGCAAGCTTATTATGCCATTGTCTAAAGAGACATAGTGACAACCAAAGCTGGAAATCACCGCGAAATTTAAAGCATTTCGTAAATACGCGTTTAGTCAATTGTGAAGAGTGTCAATTATGTCAATTTTATTGTCAAAGAAATTTTGGTTGTTCTAAAATTTAGAATCTAAATATTTTATTATTAAACTAATTTAAGTCCGATTCTCTCGGGAGATGGATATAAGAATTTTTTTTTTTAGAGTACTTGCAGAAGCTTATGAATGGAGTCACTACTGATAATTGAATCCGTTTAGTTTCGAACACTGTCATCAGTGAAATCAGCCATTCTTCTCCGTATTGGTTCGGGTCCGCTGAGTAGAGTAGACCATGTGCCTCTATGCCAGGCTTGTAAGAGGCGAGCACTGTTAAAAATATAGGTCTAGTGATCACGAGACCACTGGCGGTAGATTGTTGTGCGGAAATTTGCCCGGGTTGCCCGGGTTGCCCTGTTGTGTTGGTCCGGGCTCCTTTGCAGAATAGACCTTCCTTTGCAGGCAGCTCGTAAAAGGCGAGCATAGGCTTACCGTCACTAACACCATGGCATCTGACTAGGTCGTAGAGTTTCGCAGCGACTCACCTGGATTAGTACCACCGCCTTACCTATTCCTGCCGCCATAACGTCATGACGTGTTCCGGTTTGGAGGGTAAGGTTGCCGGTAAACTTACTTTTTGCTCGAGGCCTAACATCCTGGCCTCAGATTGGCAACGCACCATTAACACCTTTCGTGTCTCTAGGCGGCTTGAATTTCTTACCATCAGGAAACCCGTCTGCTTGTTTGCCTTCCAATATCATAAAAAAAACCGCCTTACCTACTCTATTCGCCATAATGAATGTCATGTTTCGGCCCTGAGGGTAGGGTAGCCGATAGACTACCCTATGCAATAGCCCTACACCATTAGGCAGCGACGCACCTACAATATCTATGGCGTCTATTAATCCAAGCTACCAAGGTTTTCACCTCCGATTTTTTTTAACCTGCATAGTTTTTCATGAAATGACAGCATGTAGGGAATACCTCAGAAAGCAAAATATAGGAGACTAGGCATAATATAAGACTATATAGGCGACGGTCATCTCTAATAGGCTTGCTGAGGATTCCTCTTCTGCTTCCTCATAATGCGGAAGTTCCGCAATATTTTGAATTCCTCAACCGTTACCGCATCCTCATAAATAAAAATAAAATAATCCTCTTCCACTATTGCTTCCTCAAAATTTAAGAGGAATTCATGAGGAATTTCACTGCGAATGCACTGCGAAAGATTGTAGATTCAATATTAGCCGAAATGCTAGCCTCTTAATCATATTACAGTGACGATGAAATTAATAGTTATACCAATAGAAGATAGATGCGTACTAAAGTTACTATTGAATAATTAGATTAATACTTTACAGTATACATGAAGACACCCTTCTTTGGTGGAAAAATAATCCGAAATATTCTCAGCTGTAAGGCAATACCTATCTTCTCCTCCATCAAGTGTCCCTATCGAACGACTTTTTAGCAATGCTAGATTGATATTCGACTTAAGTTATTAATAAAGAAATAAAGGCTGCATTCTTAATTTCATTTCAATTTAAAAATATAATTGTATCATTCAGTCATCTTTGTTGTGTGCGTCGTGTGTTGTGTATGTTACTGAACTCCTTAACTGCTGGACCGATTTTATTAATTCTTGTGTGCGTGTTTTTTTAGATTGATTAGAATTGGTTAGACTCATAGTTTGGCCCACTGTAAAATGCACATTTAATTATTTTTTGTGTACTTAGTTATGTACAGACAGGATAGCAGCTTTTGGTTTGGGTCCGCTAGTATTTATAATTTCCTAATTCCTATCAACCTCTTCCTTTTCCTCATCCGTATCCTCTTCCCCAAAAATATCCTTTTCTTCATCCTTATCCTCTAAATTTGTGTGTGTCAATTCCTCTTCCTCCTCCTCTTCCTCATAATCACTTCCTCAACAACTCTAATCTCTAATCATCAGCAAAACCGTTTTCTTGTTCGCTATCTTACCGCATAAAAAAATATTAATTTAATGTATATTTCCAGATAAACGAGTTGCCAAAGCCGTCGTACTTACAATGCAAGGTCCGAGACCTTCGCATCGGCACGCTGAAGGACATAGAGACAGCCACAGAGGACACCTCCATCATAGACGCACTAAGGAAGTTCGTCAACCGCCGAGTCTCCGCTCTTCCGTTGATTGACGCTGAAGGCCGATTGAAGGATATATACGCCAAGTTTGACGTCATTGTAAGTCATCTGTACGATAGAGTGATAGGCACAGACTACACCTTCGTCATAGACGCGATCAGGAAGTTGGTCAACTGCCGAGTCTTCGTTCTCCCCCTAATCCCTCGCTCGATATCGCTGTGTTCATTAAATGATACAGGGCTACTTTGAAAAGATCGGTCAAATTTTAATATGTACATTTTAAATATTATTGCCAACTTGTAATAATCTATATATATATAAAATAAAGTCGGGTTGGTTACAACAATTATAGCTTGAGATCTGCGGGACCAATTTTAATGGTTTTGGATTCGTTGGATTTGTCTTCGACCCGAATAGCAGATACATATTAAAAACAACAAAAACAAAAAAAAATATAAAAGATGAATCGCCTACTATATATATAAAAGAAAGCCGTGATTGTTAAGCTGATTAGACTGAAAATTGATGGAAAGGTAGCTTAGAACCGGGAGAAGGACATGGGGTACATTTTATCCATTTAAAAAGCGACGAAACTAGGAAAAACGACAATTTAATTCAAACTGAA
Source organism: Calephelis virginiensis (assembly GCA_002245475.1). Lineage (NCBI taxonomy): Eukaryota > Metazoa > Arthropoda > Insecta > Lepidoptera > Riodinidae > Calephelis > Calephelis virginiensis. The sequence goes on along the minus strand of NJDC01001662.1, from coordinate 37,690 downwards.
CGGGCGCAACGAAGTTCGCCGAAACAGCTAGTTACTATAAAAAGCGTTTATTTAAAATAATTCACATAAATTACTTTGCAACATGTTTTCCTTTGTTACTTAATGTCACACACACACACATATCTTCACGCCAAGTCCCTTACGGGGTAGGCAGAGAGTATCGAGTGCCAGACTTAATGTCAATATTTAATATAAAATTAGTATGTGCTTGAATATGGATAACATAATCTTTTCATTTAGTAATTATTCTAATTTAGTTGTTCGTTTTTGGTGTTATTTCTTCTTTATATATTTTGTATCTAGTTTTGAAAATCTGTAATTGGCTGACTGTTATTAATTTATATTTGCAATTTTCTGACACTTTAGCTGTTGATTTTCCTATCAAATAAAATAAATAAATAAATACTCATAATTGATATTTTCCATCGTCGGCGCTTGGTAAAACTTCCAAATATTTATATTTTTAAATAAAGAAACACGTACTGTATTACGTATCACTATTCGTATATACGGTGATACGTAAAACAGTACAAGTGTTTCTTTATTTAAAAATGTGAAATAAATACTTACTTATTCATCGAGTCATGACGACACCAACCAGCAAATGCGACTGCGGTCGGTAGGAACCAGTTTTATGCTTTGTCGGTGTTATAGCCACGCATCTTGTCTTTTACGTCGGATAAAAATTATAAATTGTTTTTTATTTAATTTTTGAAGTAAAACTGCTTTAGAATCGTGATTTCAAAACGGGTGCAACGGAAAAACGACAGGTAAGAGACACAAATATATATTCATCTCATTCTTTTGTCGATTTACTGAAGTTTCACTTCTATTGTGTGTAACTCGCACACACACCTTTTTTTAGTTTTTAATAGTGTTATTGATTCCGAACCGTTTCTCGAAATTTGGCTGGTGCTTTACATGTAACCCTGTATATACGCTAAGTTTGACGTCATTGTAAATAATTATACTTACATAATAGAGACAGCCACATAGAGCATCTCCAAAGTCGCCAACTGTCATGTTTTCGTCTTTTTTTCGTCTATTTTCGTCTCATACAAATAACACGGGCATTCCTGTTCCTGTCCTTTTAACACAATAGAAACTTTACGCAGTCGCTGTCCTGTGGCTGATATTTTAGGCATGCATACATATCTGCAAGCCAAGATCCTTTAGGGGTAAGCAGAAATTATCGTGTGCCAAATCTCATGATATTTGCAGGCCTTCCTGGTTTCCTCCTAATTAATTAGCCTTTCCATGCGAACATGCTAGTTTTGTAGACCATTGACACCACTCTCAGATAATAACCGAGCAGTTTGATCTTGGAATGTCAACCTAGGTCTCTCCGTGTACCTACATCCATTATAAGAAAAGAAAAAGAAAGAAAGAAATATATTGGAACGCTTTAATAATTTTGTAACATCTTTGTAACACTCGTATTCCGCAATTATTATTTTTTTACTTTTACTTTTAAACTTTAAGTATACCTTGTGATCTGATTATAAAGCTGTCGTTATGGTGACAGGAATAAGTCAGACAGTGACTTGGTGCTACGTAGTGCTGTAATATTGTAATAGATATACATACAAGAGATATACATACTATCCACCTGATTGTTTTAACCCGTATGATGTATACCTAGGGTGTTTTTAAACTTTATGATAACTAAAATTAGCCCAGATCATAACAACATATTTCTTTTTAGAACTTGGCAGCGGAAAAAACCTACAACAACTTGGACGTCTCCTTGAAGAAGGCTAACGAACATCGCAACGAGTGGTTCGAGGGCGTCCAGAAGTGCAACCTCGACGAAACCCTTTACGAAGTCATGGAAAGAATAGTCCGTGCCGAGGTATGTATTTTATTTAAGTAAAAGTATAAAATGGTATGTTAAAACTAAAATAAATGAGAGTACAGCTTAAAATATGTGGTGTATCGCTTCTTGGCCGCATTCGCAATGGAGAGATCCGAGAAAGAGTGGGACTGAACGAAGGTGTTGCTGTTAAAATGAGAAAAAGCATCCTCCGTTGGTTCGGACGTGTAGGAAAAATTAATATAAAAAATGATAAAGCTGATATACAATTTTTTTTTATGATTTTGGAAGGCAAACAAGCAGACGGATTTCCTGATGGTAAGAAATTCACGCCGCCTAGAGCCACCAAAGGTGATAATGGTGCGTTGCCAACCTGATGTCGGGATGTTAGGCCTCGAGCAAAAGTACGTTTATCGACTACCTTACCCTCCAAACCGGAACACGTCATGACATGGCGGCAGGAATAGGTAAGGCGGTGGTACCAATCCGTGCGAGTCGCTGCAAAACTCTACCACCTAGTAGTATCTCGCGGTCTTAGTGACGGTAAGCCTATGCTCGCCTTTTACGAGCTGCCTGGCAGGAAGGCAGATGGTCTATTCTGCAAAGAAACTCGGATCAACACAATGCGAATGTGGATGGATGTAGGTACCCGGGGAGACCTAGATTGAAATTCCACTATCAAATTAACTGGGTTCTATTCTATGTGTCAATAGTCTTCGGAACCGGCGTGTCGGTGTGAAGAGTGGAATGAATGGCGGCGTCACAGTTTTTAAATATGGCAGTCGTGTATGAACAATTTGTACTTGTGCTTAAATGTTTTTTACGTTAAATAAATCTTTGAAATCTTAAAATCTTTGAATGTGGAGGAAGCTAAACCAGTATGTAAGAGTACGTAGTAATCTACGTAAATCTACTTGTTAGCCCTACAAATAATATAAAAAAAATACTTTCAGGTGCATCGTCTGGTCGTGGTCGATGAAGAAGACAAGGTCACAGGCATAATATCTCTCTCGGATCTCCTCATGTATTTAGTTCTACGGCCTACGGGGGCCTGTGAGGGTGCGAGCCTGAGGAACGAACATGGCCCCATAGAGGAAAAGGACGAACCAGCGGAGCCGAAGAAGAGTGACGAAGAGGACAATGACACTCCGAATGTTGATAGTGAGTGCCAGGAACTATAAATGTGATTCCTTTGTGTCGATTTAGTTTAGGTATTTAATGGACTTCCCCGACACAGTTTGTAGATGTTTGAATGTCTAAAGGGTGATTTACACCGAAATACCAGCTGAGTGGGTAACAGTGTTAGTGTCAAGCGAATTTCATCTAGATAACACGGAATAGACGTCTAATCTTTCAGAAATATCGAAAATGTGACGTTTTGAAGTCACTTAATAGTGTCGTTTAATGCCGGGTACAGGAAGAAGCAAAAGCGAATGAAGGACCTGCTTGCTCATTTTTTTTCTTGATAATAAAAAGAGAGCAATTGCTTTTTCAGCATACAGAATAAGTTAAATCCGTGTAAATTTCTGTGCGAGTTCTTAAATGGGCTAGCGTTTGTCAGAAGCTTCTTACATGTAAATTTCAAAAACAGTAGACAATAACATTGCTTGCCAATCCGTTGCATTTTCGATGTAAATTTATCCAAGAAAAATATACGTTAGGTTTTTCTTTCTGTTGCCTCTTTTAGTCAACTTCTGTTTGAGAAGTTTATTTATGATTTTCCTTGGCCTATTTTATCCAACTCATTGGCTGAAGTGGTTGCCTACATGCCTAACTCCACCCACCAATCGCGAGTCTGGTTCGATTTCCATAAGGGGAAATACGTTTGTATTTCCAGGTCTGGGTGTTTATTAAAATTATAGAATCTTTGTATAACACCCATAACACAAGCATACAATTTGCTTAGTTTAGGGTTTGATCAGTGTTTGTAATTTATTCGTGGATATTTATTTTTCTTATTATTCCTTTTGCTACTGCGATATATTTCTTGCTTAAATATAAGTAATATGCCCCTTTTTGTAAAAAAAAATAAGTCGCATGTAATAATCGAATTCGAATGTTGAAGAGAGTAGAAAAGTATTGAAATATGAAATTCTAAAAATGAATTTATTATTTAATAAGGCCTAAATCTTCTTTGGACAACTCAATAAAATATATGATCAATCAATGTAAAAAAAAAGTCCCTGAAGTTATTACACAAATGAATCTTACACCAAATTAAACAAATTATACGCTTCTGTAACGGGAATTAGTAAACGATACTAATACTGAGAAATATTTGTATAATTACCAGACTATATTTTAATAAATGTTCATCGTACAAATATCAGCCCCCGTCGAGAATTAATCCAAGGTCTTATGTGACGTCCAAAGCGACATATTGGTTTTGTAGATATTTTTTTACTCTAAAAGGATTAAAGTGGCAATGGAAGGAATAATCTTACATATGTTTTGTCTGATACTATTTCTAACCAATATTATTTACATAAATTTGATGGTGTACAATATACTATAATTTTAAAATTATTTAAATAAAAAGGTGTTTTATCTCACGTCCACGCATGGGACACTTCACGTGAGATTTTAATTTTTGTCTCTTTCATGTAATGACAATTCAAGTAAATACATTTGTCTTGTTCTTTGATACATAGAGTGAAAGAGAGAGGCAGAAATCGCATTACATGAGTAATCATGAACCCTCTTTCGTTATTTTCGCATATTCCAATTATTTCATTTTTAAATAGTCCCAGCGCAGTTTGAAAATAATTATAAGTACTCGTAGTTTCAAGTCGTTTTTGGGAGCTGTAATACTATGACTTTTAGATTTTGACACTGTTCATTGTCATGAAAACTTAATTGCTGAGATTAAATATTTGTGACAAAACTGACGAAATAAATGATGTCCTGCTATTTATAAAATAACCCCCTTACTAATAAAACTTACGCGCCTGTTGATCTAGTGTGCAACTTCACTTTTGCTGACAAAATATGAAGTTACACGCCCGATCAACGGGCGCGTAAGTTTTTTTAACAAGGGGGTAAGTCTAAAAGATACGATTACGCTGGGTTTGATTTGCTATTTGTTTTCAATATGGCCGCTGAGATATAAGGTTAGGATCATTTAAGGCGGTTTCACAGACATATAGTCTGACAGATATGTATATAGGTTGCGTTCACATATAGCAACTCTACTTGCAGAAAGTGGAAAGATGTTAAGCGACTCTCCTGCCTCCTGTATAGCTTTGAAATCAGCCTAAATGTTATAGCGCAAAGTAATAAGGTAAGGGTGAAAGATTTTACAATTACGTGTATTCATTATAATATTTAAAATATAACTACCAATTTAATAACCTATCTACAATAAGAGATGGTGCTACTGATCAGTAGCCAATGTTATTTTTCATTCATTCAAAAAGTGGTATAAAACTAGTAGGCCTGTCTCTAAAGTGGATGTCAAACTGAGCCGCACTCCGGAGCGGCTACGGGTTGTAACTTTTTAACCTTGAATTATCGCCGCACGCAGCTGCTGCCACTGCAGTTTTTCAATACAATTGCAAAATCCGCATTCCCTTAATCTTACAGTTTCCTTGCCGCTTGGTAAAATTTATTTGTTATTATATATCTATTGCAATAACCTATCCCTGAAGATTTTATTAAAATGAAATCGATTACCTTATTTTATAGAAATTTAAAAAAAATAGGTGATCGATTAAATCGACAAAATTAAAACAAATAAATCTCAGCGGCGGTTTTGTAAGTGATTTTTTGCGTATACGCTTATCTTTATTTCGATGTATATAAATGTTTCCTCCACGGTAGGTGGTGAACTTGAATTAAAATATATTATTAATAACATAAATGTAATTATTAATATTTAAAATGTTATATCTGTGTCGGGGATTTCGTACGGAATATTGTTCTAGGAGGTTGTGATCATGGTGAATGTAATAAATGTTTTAATAATGACATTTCTCCACAGAAGTATGTGGGTGTATTGTAGATTAATAGTCCTGAAGTTGGGCGAAAATTGGTTTTCCTAAAAAAAAATTCTCACCATTGCGGACAAACTGAAGAGATGAGAGATAACCAAGTTCTTTCTCATTACTTTTCAAGGTATTCTCATACAAGCGATGGAATTGAGTGTAGTTTCAACTGCGAAATTATGTCATTAAAGAATTAGTTTTTGACTTTTAACAATATAAGCCTTAAAAATATCCGTGTGAAACATTTAGATTTTTTTGTGATTTCCATACGTATATGTGTGATAAAATGATAAAACTAAATACACAAAACTGTACTGATTTTCCGTATCGCTTTTGTGAGAGTATTTAACGGCCAATTAAATTTTTTGAAATGTTTTTATTTTTACAATTTGGTGATGTTTGGGTCAATCCTAGGAATATTTTGAATTAAATTTAGAATTGAATTAACTAACGACATTTCGTTAAGAATACGTATGTGAAAACGTAAAAATAACCAAAATCCATAATGAAAAATAAATGAAATGTGAAAAATATTTACTGTCGATAAAACGCGTGGGGTCGATGAACACAACTGGAGTCTGATGATCGCGCTTGTTTTCCTTAGTTCGAGTCTTATCGGTCAATGAACTTGGTAAATATTTAATGTTAAAATTAATTTTCTCTGATTTTCTTTACTATGTCAGTTAAATGTTCAAAATGTCTAGCAACAATTTCGAGCAATAATTTGTTAAGAACTTGTATATTGTTTTAATTTTTGAGTATTACTTAGTTTTAGAGTTTTCACCGTCCATCTTATATTACTATGATTAAGTCACTTGTAAACTTAACAAGTATTATAATATTTTGACCTAAAGGTCACGCTAATAAAACAACTCGTATATCCATCGTAATAATTTAAAAATATACAATGTAAGTGTACACGATATTTAAAATGTTTATATTTTTAAACCGCGCAATTCTACGCTGTTCGAAAATTTTGTAAATTTACTATTGTTTTAGAAAACTAGATTAAAATTCTCAAATACCTGAATAATTTTTATCTACATCAGCGTTGTTAGTTTTTCAAATAATTATTAAAATTACTCATAGAGGACTGTAATTTTACAAATCTTGAATTTAACTTACAATACTTTGCGTATTTACAAAACTTGCTTGTAAATTTTCAACGTTTAATTATAAAATTGTGAGATTGACGTTTTTTTCTCAGTGTAAAGGCTGACAAAATTTCCATACAAAAATTCTCATACAAAATTTAAATTTTGTAAGAGGTAAAGTAACGTTTGGTATTTATTGCTAATGTACGTAGAAATAAAGTTTTTATTGGCGCCCAAATACGACAGGTGGATATGGCTTTAGGCCAAAATTAACAGCGCCAATGTCAACAGACGTACAAAATAGAAACATAGTAGTGTATGATAAATGTATGAGTATATTTGTACAAATACTAGGATTTTCCCCGAAATCACATACAATTTTATAGAAATATTTGTATTATTGTTATATATACTTTTTGTTTCAATGTACAATTCCTATGTAATGTTTAATTAGATTAAAATACTTTGCCTGTTTTATATTTTTCTGATAGAAACACTTCCCCTACAGCAAACTGTTGTGCCAAAGGATCTGTGTGAATGTAGAGACTAATGCATTAATATATTACATATCGGACAAAATTAACAAATTTTGATATTATTTTTAATAATATTTTAATTAAATATATAGAAATATAACTCATCAATGTTAACAATATGAAGGTAGCCTGTTTGAAGACGTTTGTAATTACTTTGCATATTTTAAGACAATTTTAACACAGTTAAACTTTGAAGCTCTACAATTTTAGTAGAATTTATAAGAAATACCTATTATTAGCTAATACCAAAAATTGTATTAAAATTATTATAATTTTCCATTATTTTGTTTTAGAATTTTTAGATTGACTCTATAACTAAGAGATATATTGTTATATTGACATATATGCAAGTAAAAAAGATATTGGAAAGGTGTGAAACGGGCAGTTATATGTGTGTTAGATATTTGTCTTATGCGATTTGAATCAGTATGATTGAGAGATTTAGCGGTATGTGACTTTGAATATATTTAGTTAAGAATTATTTGACTTTTTTATTTAAACTTTTTGAAAATCCATCTAAACTTATGAGCACGTGCGTTGGTTGAGGCTTAAGAAGCGTTAATTGGAAGTATGTGATGTCTTGTGTTTGTCTGCTTTTTAAACATTTTGTTTTATTTTGATATTGGTATTTGGTATCTTTCTATATATTTCCAAGTATTAGTATAGTTGGATCAAATCCCCAATTTTATCAAGCGATATTTTATTAACGGTTTTATATGTTATAGATTGTATGAAAATATTTAAAAATTCATTAGTCACTTTAAAAAAAAAGACGGGATAGGATTAGACTACAAAATATTAAACAACTAACTAAATTTAAAGATGCAGGAAAAGTATGTAAGAAATTGAAATGGAAATGGGCAGGTCATATGTTAAAAGATAGAAATGGGAAATGGACAAAAACAATAAGTGAATGGTACCCGAGGGATGGGAAAAGAAGCAAAGGTCGACAATCAAGACGCTGGGAAGATGGCTTAAAAGGAACTGGGGGACCATTGTGGATGAGAGTTGCGAGGGATAGGGATACGTGGAAATTATTAGAGGAGGCCTATGTCGAACGACAAACTGAGGAAAAATACTTAGGAATTAATTGTTACTCAGAAATAAAGTCTGATTTTATTTTTATTAAGTCACTTTTTAGTACAACGAACAAAAATCATCAAAGTATCTTCACGCCTATATCTCCGAAGCAGTAGGCAGAAGCACAACCAGGGCACCCACGACTAGCCGAAGACACTAAGTCCCACATTGTGATAGGTGGCAAGCCTATAGCCAACCGGGAGCATATAACAAATCTCGGGCAACGTTCTTTTTTATTAAAAAAATAAAATATACGTTTTCTAATATTTTTTTATCGTCCGACCCGGGTCGAACCTGGGACCTCAAGAAGTCAAGTCCGAAACTAGACCGTTAGATTATCACTTGTTACTAGGCGATTTATCATCGAAGTTGTTTATATCAATTTCGAAGTAGCAAACAGACAAGCTTAAAAATGCAAATAAGATGGAACCAGTTTACACGGGTCATCTCTTTGGGACTAGTGAGATTTTAAAGAAGCTTGGAAGTCTGGCTAACATGATACAATATGACAAACGATTTTCACAATTTTCCATTAGACATTGAAATTGATTTAAAAAAAATCAATATTGCTTTAGTATACTGTAGTAAAAACCTAAAAAGATAATAATAATACTATATGTATTGTATAAATAGCATTAACACTAACCATTAATATAAAATCATACAGTAGAACGGGCGAGCTGATCTCCAGCAAAAAAGATTACTACCAGCTGACGTAACAAAGAAAGACAGAAACAAAGACAATCTTAAATTTGGTGTAGGTACACGATTCGTTGGCTATAAAATAGTTAAAAATATATAACAAAACAAAAAATATACATAAATGCGAAGATTATACTTATATAGGTACATAAATATATGTATTGAATACGGAGAATTAAACAGATGACGATTAAAAAAAGGTAAAAGATATAAAGATTCTCTAGCACGAGTCTCGGCAGGTAAATCATTCCATAGGTCAAAAATTCAAATAAATGTTTGCCATGATAAATATTACACCGAAACATAGGTGTATAACAAGTATGTTTATTTATTTAAGTACATAAGTACTTATATGTGAAGGTTTGTGATGGCCAATGTTTTGAATGAGTTACGAAGAACATTCTCTAGTGCTAAATAAATACAGATCTTTTTGCTCTATTTTAGTTTTCCCAAATATTCAGAAATTAATTATGATCGTGTTTGATATATTTTTTACGAGTTTCGGTTTTCCCAATGTATTCATATAACATTACATGTTGACCATGATATTTTACTTGTGTAGGTATTTCCAATAAAATAACAAATTAAAATGTTGACTGCATTTGACTAATTTATTTCACGGGTTTTGTTTTTACAAGTACATTCATCAATTTACAGCAAATATCTTTAACTTACTTTAGATCGGTGACCAAACCGCTGCTATTTTTCAATAAACAAAAATATCTTATCAATCAAACTCTGGTAGGCCTACCTGTAACCGTAAATAGGTTATTGACATTACCGTTAAACGGTAACCATGTAATTTTATACTTTATAATCAAGTGTTTGGGTTTTTCTAATATATTCATCAATAAAACGTTGTCCTTAGAAGTTGATACATAATTTTAACGCGTTTAGGTTTTCCCAATGGATTAAACATAAAACGTTCACAGTGACATTTCATTCCTTTTTAACCAACTTCGCAAAGGTGATATATGTTCGAGTCCTATATTTTTTTTGTGTGTTAATCAATTACTTCGTTACTTCTAAATTGATTTCAAACATTGTTTTTATTTGCAAGAACGCACTTTCGGGGACTTAATTACCTTCAAGTCTGGATCTAATGATGGGATCTCAGGAAGTTGAGGAAAGTACTTGTTGTGTATGAAGATAATTTATTTTAAATCGAAGTTTTTTGCAGTTTTACTCCTTGAATTATGTCATGCCACAAAAGAAAACCTGCTGCGTGGCTGACGTGGGGTTTTCTCTAGTTTTATACATACACATCTCCACTACAAGTCCCCGTACGGCGTACAGGATGGGCAGTATAGAGTGACAAGCGTCACAATCTGCAAGAACTTGCCTACTTTCCTACAAATTAATAGTTTTCGGCTCTAAACGCCACCATATATACACACAAACATTTTAACATCTTTTAATCAATTTATATTCGGTGCCACAGGTTGGTGCTGTCGATAATAGACTTTTGGGGTTGGGTCTAAGATAATACAAACAATAAGTAAGTTTAGTTTCTGCTGTACACACACTAACCTTATTCTTAACGGACTACAAAAAAGGAGGTTTTCAATTCGATTGTATTTTATTTTTTATTGTATGTTTGTTACGTGTTTACTCCGTCAATAGCCAACCTAATTTGATATTTTTTTATATAGGTAGGTCGTGATTCTGAGGTGGTGCCATATTAATTTTATCATGATCCGACTAGTGGTTTTGGAGTTATACCTAATATGTTTAAATTTTTCACTTAACGGAAATTTGTGTATTACCAGTTCGGAGCCATTTGGAAAAAATAGTTACCAAATTAAATGGTTGGAGTCGTTTTTTGCAGTTTACTGCGCTTAATTATAAAAGTATGCTATATTGTCCAAGGTAACAAAATCAAAAGAAATGTAACATCTTAAACATGTCCGATCAGTAAAGATATATCTAAATGTAATCCATGTTTGTGGCTACGAATTGCTGCCCCACCCACCTTATTCGCCGGATTTAGCCCCCTCGGATTATCATTTATTTCCAAATAAAAAAAACACTTGGGTGGCTCGAAATTTTCGACCAAAGATGAGGTGATAGTCGCAGTAAACGACTATTTCGCCGACCTTCCCGAATCTTTTTTTCTCGAGGGGATAAACAAGTTGCAGGTCAGGTGGAAGAAGTGTGTTGAGCTAGATGGAGACTATGTCGAAAAATAAAAATAAATTTAGACCCACTTTTCTTTCATTTTCTTGGTCGGGCTTAGAACTTTTGGATCCACCCTCGTATTTCTATATAACACAAATATTTATTGTGTTGCTAATTTAGGGATTAGGTTTAATTTGTGTTATATGTCCAGTAATATTTATTTATTTTATTTATGTTAAATAATGACCTTTTTAACCCACGTTTGTCAAAGGGTTTTTGTAAACTTCAGTAGAAATATTGCGTACAAACTAATCTGACAGCACTAAGTATGTTTTCTCTCTTTCTATTACTATCGTTGTAAGAAGATAGCGATAACTTCCCCCGTGTTGGTCCGGGCTCTTTTGCAGAATAGACCATCTGCCTTACTGCCAGGCAGCTCGTAAAAAGCGAGCATAGGCTTACCGTCACTAACACCGTGACATCTGACTAGGTGGTAGAGTTCCGCAGCGACTCACCCAGATTGGTACCACCGCCTTACCTATTCCTGCCGCCATAACGTCATGACGTGTTCCGGTTTGGAGGGTAAGGTAGCCGGTAAACTTACTTTTGCTCGAGGTCTAACAACCCGGCCTTAAGGTTGGCTTCGCACCATTACCACCTTTGGTGTCTCTAGGCGGCGAGAATTTCTTACCATCAGGAAATTCGTCTGCTTGTTGTCCAATATCATAAAAAAAAAATTAAAAGTTATTTGTAAGTGCGCAACAAAGTTACCACCAATATGGTCAATAAGAAAAATGAAACAATATCGCTTTGTAAACATTCTATTACATTTGGAAAGTTTACATCAAGTCGTTTATATATCACAACAATATGTTTCGAATCATAGCAGCAGGGAGTTCTTTATATTGGTCCAATATTCTTACCCCCAATAACACACTACTTATATATCCAAAAAAATATTGAGACATTATCACAGTCAAAAGCTACTAAGTTTTTACTTTCCTGAATGTCTGTTATTTTTGCTAAATAACTGAATTTCTTATGCATTAAAAGAGTGGAATGTATTTTTATTTGAAGTCCGCTAATTGTACATTTTCCGAAAGCAAATCGAATTTTTTTCCGTTAATTTTTCACCTGCATTCAAACAAAAGAAAATAATCTTTTACTGTAAGTTTTTTAGTAAGTCCTAATTCGAATGCAATATTTTATTAATAACAATTCAAATATCGTATGTAACAAGTTGAATTTTAATTTACAATTACTTAATTAAAAAAAACTAATTATTATACAATTATAAAATGACAAAAGATATTAAAATATACGAAGCATTAGAAACATTGAAATTTCAAATTAAAGGATATGCTTGTAAAATTTTATTTCTTTATATTTTGAATCACGATATTTAATATACATATGTAAACTTAATAAAAATGTTTTAAGTTTTGTAATAAATTTAATATACGGAATCCTATATTCACATAGCTGGTCATTAGATCGTCCCTATCATCTATTCTACGCAATGCTGCAATGATTCGAAACAAACATACAGCAGTTAACATGACAATGTATGACCTCATTGTGAGTGAGAACAATCACCAATAGCATTCGGGTATAAAACGTTACTAGCGTTATTGCATTTATACCTTATCAAAGAAATTTTGTTTTACAGTTTTTGTTACCATACTCCTCCGAAATAGCTGAACCGATTATGAAATTTTATATGCACACTCGGTAGAACTGAAAATAGGGTTTTATATTTCATCCCCTAAGTGATAAGTGTGGCCGACCCCAAAAGTTATTTTTATTTTCCGGGGAGATTTTCTCATGATATAGTATTAGAAAAGACTTATAATATGAATTGTTTGGGAAAACCTGCGAGAATTTGCTGGAGGAATCTAGTAAAAAAAACAGCATTTTGATTTCTCCCATACAAACTTGACAGAAGGAAGTTTATAGGGACAACTGGTAAATTAATACTTTTTGTCATGCGCTATACGAAAAATCTACATTTTTTTAACATTATCCAAATTATTCCAGTTTTCGTACTTGGCGTACCTAGATCATGACTTTAAGGTCGCCTTATTCTTTGAATATTTTATATATTATTCTTGAATATTATTTTTTGTGCTATTTTGATGTTGTGTATTTTGATGTTGTTATTTGTTAAATAACAAAATGCTTTAGGTGAGTATTCTCATATAATACTTAGAACACCTTGAACATTTATTAGCTATACACGTCTCAACTCAACAACTAAAATATCTTCATATTATTGATTTATAATAAAATTGTGACATATGAAATAAGGAGGTTTAAATTGGGTTGGGTTAGCATTTCTGTATACGAATGAGCAAAAACTGTAGCTGTAGTTTGTCTAATTTAAAAGTTAGTTCGTAGACAAAAAAAACATAGATTTTGTAAATATAGTTTTAAAATGAAAAAAATAATAATCGCTGAATATGTGTGTTAAAAAGATGTTACAGTCATTTAGCCATTCCAGGATATTTGCAAACCATTTTATGGTATACAAATATTTTAATACGTATTATTTGAAATTATTATTTAATTATATACATCTATGTTTGTATTCACTTTTATATAAATATAATATTTTATTATATTTTGATAGATTACATAGTATCTTTTGTCATTATTTTGTTACGTTATGCTGAAGAAGCTAATTGATATTTATTTCAAGATATTTAATCTCGGTTGAGAAGTTGAGACATGTACAGTTATTTATACTAACATGAATATTATATGATTATACTATTACACTGAGTTTTCCATCATACCATAGCTACGGAATGTGACAGTGATATATGAAAACTGTAAAAATAATAAAGATATATTCAGAGCCGGCGCTAGCCTTTGATCGACGTAGACCAAGAGTGACTTGCAGCGCCTTTTAGATCGGTGCTCGTATTTGTCACATATTTTGCTTGTAAATTTTTAGCTCCTCATCCCGAACATTCACATTTTTCTCTAATCCAGAGCCGGTCCTGAATATGGAACCACATTGAACATTGTTAGTTTTTTAACATTATTCGTTAGGATCCGTTCTCAATAGAATTTAGTAATAAATATATTTCTTGTAGATATAAAATTAATTCATAAAAACTGTAAGTAAAGTTCAAATAAAAACACTTATCTATTAACAAAATGAACATAGAAATAGCTTGTTACAAGTAAATATAAAAAATCAGTCAGTAGTATAGACATATTCAGGGTCATGCCTTAGATACAAAAGTGTTATTTCCACATTCACCGATTACATTAATCTTACATTTAATTAACAACAAGGGTTAATACTTACTAAGATTATACAGTAACGATTATGAATAAGTAGGTATATCATGTTAAAAGGTGTTTTGTTTGAGTGAGTACAAGCTCAGAGGTTTTAATGTTACATTAACTGTTGCGCCACGCATGGAGGGAGTTTTAATGATACCAAGAATAAGGAAACTGTTTATTTTGTGTTTAATATAAAATAATTATGTCAATAACATGAACAGTTGAAAATGTTCTGGAGTTTAGTTCTAGTGTTATCCAGTAATCTAGGGTTCGGCTTCGCTCTCATAATGATGTGGTTTTTGGGTTTTACCGAAGCGTTTGCCTTTGTGACCTTAGGTTACCCGTCAAAAAAGATTCTGCCATCCACTTGGCTGATATACTTATGTTTAAACTATTATTTAAAAAATCGCCTTGATATCTTGGACATAACTTTGAAAGTTACATTGTATACAAAAATAAAATAAGATGTTAATATATGAAGTAAACCTCTGAATTGTATTGATATACAAGATAATTGTAATTTTATCTGGACACAATTGTTTTTAGATGAAGAAAAAAAATTGAGCTGAGCTTACGTACCCCATTTTTTTAAACAACAAAAAGTTCAAGCATAAATAAAGTCACGAATTTGATTCCAGTAAGGGGCTCGAAAATAATCCTGCCTGTGCAGGCACTATTGCGCACATGTTTTATTAACAACTTTGTTATTAACCTATCATTGTACGCCTTACAAGCATTACCAAAATTTATTAAAAAATAGTTTTAAGCCCGCGGCTTCGCAAGCGCAGAATTGTTAATATTTTAATACAAACTTTTATCCATTATAGCCATTTAGGATTAGGGGTTGAGTTTAGAAAAAAGAAGCCCATATTTGAACTCAGGTTATAATTCATTCGAACGAATTCAATGAATTTCATCAAAATCGGCCCAGAGGCTTAGCCGTGAAAGCTTAAGACTGACAGACAGACTCTCATTGACAATATCTCATAAGTTATTAAATGCTAATAAAATATTAAATATAAAAACGTAATGCTTTGAAGACTTTCGAAATAAGATTGTGTCCAAGTGAAATTAAATGTGTTGGTTATTCGGGGACAATACGTACAACTAGATATATTGTAAATATTTAACATATAGTAACTTACTGTCTCACTACTTCCTGGTTCAAGCTTCACTTTTTATCAATTGCACTTATCAAAGTTAAGTAATGATTTATTTTTTCATTCATAATGCACACATCCTTTAATATTATTTCAAATTAGGTGTTTAAGTCGTAGTGTGCTTAGGAAGCAGTGAAACAGACCGTCTGCATTGGATATTGAGCTTTTGTGTATTATCAAATAAATGTGTTGTCCAAATTCTAATCCGATAGTTACTTTCCTACATATCATTTTTTTTTTAAATTACTTACATACTACACAGTAACAGCTTAGTAATCAAATAAATATTTTTCACATTTGTGCAACAGAATTCATATGAATACTTCACTATCGAATTTAAAGGTCTAAATCTAATATAGAATGTTGCAATCGCCAAGTTTGTATAAAATAAATATACATATTGTCGATCTATTCTAAAAAATAGACAATACATTTTGAAGTTTACAAAACAAATCAACAACCAATCAACAAATCGTGTATCTACACTTGTCTACGTTTATGTTTGTTTCTGTTTTTCCTTTTTACGGGTCAGCTGGTAGAAATCTCTGTTGCTGGAGATAAGCTCGCCCATTGTACTGTATTATCTTTATGTTCATGTTTGTGATGACGTTTTGTGTACAATAAAGATATTATTATTATTAAGTTTTTAAAATAAAAATAGTATTTTTGTTGCTTACCCTTTTTTAGTATGCAATTCATCTACAGTTACTTCAGTAAATTTAGTATGAATGTGTGCAAGAAAACGTAAAACTAAACACATGACAAAATTGTTTCCTTATTATGTGCCCACATTTTTTTCTGTCGGAGGTTTATTTGCACTCATAAAGATATTTATTAAAACGAACGTACTTGACATTGATATTGGCTTGAAATTAATTAATCATTTAATAATTGTAAATATTCTAAAATTTTAGGGAAAACTCTTTTTTTTAATAACGTTATCATAATTATTTAAACAATAAATTAATTGAGATAAAGTGAACAGTAGGCAACATGATTTAATACTTTAATATTATTCTGAGTTATAGATTATAACTTTCAGTTCTGAAATATTCAACTATGGTTTAAATATTTAAATAATCATAAGTTGTTCATTGGTCTTATTGTTACTAATACTGACCTAAGAGTAGAATCATTTTCTGCTATATATAGAATTTTTGGAATTTTGTAGCCATGAATATTAATAAAATATAACGCTCATTCTCTTTTTTTAAGTATTCAATGAAAAGATAAATTTAGAAATAACCATATTCAATAAATCAAATGTTAATATCACAAGATTTTAAACAATGCCACTTTCTGTTCACTACCTAACGATTATCTTACTATTTATCAAACATGAACAATTTTATAAGGCCTATGTTATATAAAAGGTTAATTCACTAACAAGTTACACCTTAATATATTTATTTGTTTGTCAGTGAATTCCTAGAGAGAAAAGCTTTTCGTACATAAAGTTTTCTCTGTTTTTATAATAATTAGAGGCTAGAGCCTAAGTTTTAGACGATATATAAAAAACTATGTTTACGAAACAACTCAAAGTTATTTGCAATATATATATATATATATATACCCATTTTAATAAAAAATATTGTTTCATTAATATTTTGAATTCCGACCACATTCCTGGCCTTTCTTTATAAAATAAATAAAAAGTCACGTACATATCAAACTGTTTTTTATTTTTGAGCATTTACATTAGAACAAGTTTTGTAAATCTTTTAATTTTTAAACGTTTGTCTGAATAAATGTATGAAAAGGTGTAATAATTTATTTGTGACTACTTTACGTTTTAGCAAATTTCAAAAAATGGTTTTCACAAATAGTTATTTATAAATATAAAAAACATGTTCAACTCCATATCCAGACATGTATCATTCTTATCATATATCATTCTGTGTGGTATTTATTTGCAGTAACTTTGCCCTACTGATATGATATGTGATAAGAGTCTACTTTGCAAATTCTTCCAAATCTCCCTACATTTTGATTCATTGGATATTTTTTATTTCTATATTTAGAATATTACTTAAAATATCACATTTATAAGAATATTTTAGTAATTCTAAAACAATTATGTAAAAAAAATCTACTCAATTGGTTCAATAAAGGCTTTTGTTCTTAGAAACAAAAATAATAAATAGAGTAGAAATTCGTATGATATGTTTCGGTAGGATTCAAGTTAAAATAAAATTAGTCATAGATATAATAATGTAAATGAAGTCAAAAAAATACATTTTTATAAGGTAAGTATATTTTTGAGTTGCGCTCAATATCATACTTGCCCATTCAGTAAATTATCTTTTTCTGCATTGACAACAATCCAACATTTTTTATCGTATTTTAAAAAATGTGATGAGTAAATCTCATTATAAAAGTAAGAATATTTTCAAATTAAAAATAGCAAAAATTATACTTTGAAAATTTCATTCTATAACATTAATATATTTTATTACCTTTTAAGAAAATTACCAAAAAATAAAATTTATCTTCAATGCCCCGAATGCTCGTTTACAACATGGGTATATTATTTTTACAACGGTTAACATATTATATTTTTTTTAATATTTTTATTTCAATTTAATATACGTATTACACACATATGCAGTTTAGTCGTTTGTTAGATTAGTCTGCAAAACCTAATATAACATGTCAGGTAGGCAACCTCAAGTCAAAACGTACGTTAAATACATTTAGTTAAATATATTGGGCTGTGGCTAAAGACAAGCCTTTCTGAACGCAACTTTACATAATGTACTACAGTATAAATATATAAGGTAAAATTTCAATGGGTTTAACGAGGAGAATAATACATATAAGATAAAAATGATTTTCTTGCATTGTGTCTATAGTGCAGAACCCCAATAACTTACTACTTGAGGATTTAAACATACGCAGATAATCTTTTTAATGCACTTTCATGGACAGCGAATGTGCCAAATTGAGGTTATGATTTTAACATAAACTTACCTCCAAAATACAGCCACGTAACTACCTAATTCAAACTTTTGGTCGGCAAACATTTTCTCTGATGAGATTAATTAGTGTAGTGTAAACATGTTGTTTCGTCACTCTGATTTTTTGTAAACTGACATTTTTACAACATACGCAACTGTATATATCTTCACGCCAAGTCTCTTACACGGTTGGTAGAGAGTATCGAGTGTCAGGTATCATTACATTACATTTTTACCGATACCTAAACTATTTAAAAATGTTAATGACACGAAAAATTAAATTGCAATAAATTTAGTTCACTCGCTATTTTTGAAAACACAGTCCAGGTCAAAATTTCACATTACCCTATACATACTATTACTCATTTTTTCTAAACCTAAAGGTGACTAGAAACAGTATAATTAAAATATAATATTACGTAAATAAATATTTTTGGCAATAAGTTAGGCTTTATCAAATCCTCATAGGAATAATATAATCCCTTTTGATTTTTTCGTGAAAGAAATTAAAAAAGAAGGCTGTTAAGATGCTCTTGGTAAGAAAGACTTACTATCTACTTATAATACCTACCTATTAGTAATAACTTATTTTTACCCACAGATATTAGTCATAGATAAAAATAAGCCTTTATGTTTACTGTTGGTAGCTTATTGTCTTTTTAACTTGATTTTAATAAGATTTAAAAGCCAATATGTTTTTTTTTTTAATTTTCAATAAATTTTCTCGCCAATTATGTATGTAAGTTACTGTCTGAGGCTGCATTTCACCGTTGAATTTAAACGATATCAACGTTTCCTAGTTACTATTTTGCTGTCAAAGAAATTTTGGATAGTGTAAATATTAAACTATTTTACGTGTTATGTAGATTATCGGAGGATGGGGATAAGAATTTTGTCAATTTTAAGAGTACTTGCATGAGTTTATGCACGGGATCACAACTGATAATTATATTAGATAACACTGAACTTAGTTTTTCTAAATTCGGTTTTCAATATGATCGGTGAAATCAGCCCTTAAATGCTGATAATTTAAAAAATGAATATTTAATATTTAAAAACAATATTCATTTTGTGCGCTTGAGCAATAAATGTTAAAAGCATGCTAATATTTTTTTCACTTCTGCTACATAAGACACAATATTTTTACGTTTATGATAAATATTTAACGATTACCAACAGATTTCTTTGATTCAAATAAAAAAGTGGAAGATAAAATTCTCAAGCTTTAGATCATTGTCCAATTTCATAAGCAAGCGTACAATATTTAAAGATTAAGTTCCTAAGTCAAAGTCAGAGCATCTTAAAAAACCTTTCATGTTTCAAGACTTATATTTTGGAAACTTGGGAAGAAAGCTTTCACAGTTTAATCTTCCCACATATCGTAGGTGGAGTCTGGATAAGCCCATGGTGGACGGCTGGATGTATGGGTAGAAGTGCTGTTGGTCTTCGCATTGTATCTGAAATTGTAATGAATTTGGATTAGAAGAGAAGGTTGGCCTAATTATAGGTAGCCCAGTGATATTGGCGAGGTTCAGAATATCGCAATTTTAATTTTCCTATGTCGTATCCGTTTTGAAGTATTGCCCTTAATAATAGTAGGGGAGCCGAAGACGAATTTTTTGCAGTAACTTATGCGCGTATGGGAGATATCTTCTACCATTACCATTGCCATTCATACCATTCTACTTTTTTTTTGGCTTGAAAACATATTACTCAAACACATCAGATTTACGTACGGCGGGTTTATTGCAAGTCGAAAAGTGCATATTCAAATTTTTTAATGATTTGAACGAGACGTACGGGAGTAAGAGGGCCAGGGGAGTTTGTTTTGCCGTTTCTTCTCCTGACTGGCTAGGTTTGGAAACGATTGTAGTTTATGGTAGATGGGGTTAATTTATTATTATAATATAATATATTAAGTTATAATTCAAATTGTAATAAGAGAACTGTTTGTTGTATGAATATTAAAACATTGTGTATATAAGTAAATAATCAAAATATTAAAATATTTGCACACCACAATGTGGTAAAATATGTTGGAAAGCTTAAATAATTTTGTAAAAACTACAACACGCATATTCCCCAAATAAATATATTTTCTTTCTTTCTTTTTCTTTTCTTTCTTTTCAGAAACTTTTAAAAACCCAGTCAGCTATGTTCATTGCCCATTATGATGTCTGAAACTGTCTGACATATTTCTGTCATGGGCTTTTAATATTTGATGATTTCGCCTATGATCAAGTGACTGCAATTGCTATTTTAGCTTTTAGGCGCTCAATACACCTCTAAAAAGAAAAACCTCACATGATCTTTTTACTCTCTGCTATTTAATTGACAATGTGGAATGGGTCCCCATGACACTGGAGTTACTACACATTCAGCGTCATGGGTTCCCGCAATATAACGGCACTGAGAAAGGAGTTATAAGATAAGAATGGCTTCGTTATGGCATGGTGCAGGGTAGCTAGGAAACAGTCTTTAAGATATGATGCGATGTCCCAAAATAAAATTCAAGATCAGGAAGAATCCAAACATTTCCTTAGGGCAAGTCCCAGAATACCATAAAATACTAAGCGAACCATAATAATTTCTAGTGAACGCGCAATGTTACAGCATAGGGAAAAGTGCTCAGTCATCGAAATTTCGAAACTCTGGTTAGATTTGGTCAAAATAAAAAAAAATATTGAAATTATTTCAAAACTTCAATAGTGAGGTTTATGTTGACAGTCTCATATATAGAAGTTTATATAGAGATTTTAATAAAAGTTTGTGATTCTGTGATTTATTTGTAAAAAATAACCATTTCCTTATTAAGTCATTCACAAATTACAATTGGACCAATCAATTAGTCTTTGCTTTACTTAACTAGACCGAAACTAGACTAAATAAAATATACAAACACTAACGTCTGAATAAATAATTAAATATTGGTCAATTAAATACACAGTTTAGAAAATATAAGAAAATTCAAAATAAATGTAACAAAAACAATATAAATAATAAGGTAATGACTGTTTTGTAAAAACAAGTTATAGGAATATTATAAATAATATTATATTTTACTTATATTCGTACTTAACCTGAACAACACTCTCTCAGTAACTTTTTAACTAAATCTACATTGATTACAATATGTCACAAAGTAATCATCAAAATTCTTCGTTAATCGACGATATGTATTAATTAAATATTTTTGTAATTAAAGTCAAACGGCCTTATGTTATATGCTCAAAATAATAACTTATCTACATTTTCACCAATCAAGTTAGATCGTCTGTCCCCATATATTTGTCCAGCACTGAAAAGTTACAATGTATATCAAAGTGGCTCCCCGCGGTCACTGCTAACACAAGCGGTCCATCGCGCTCTCACTCAGCCTTTCGTAACTGTTTGTTCAATCTTGACGGTTGCTCGGACCTTCGGCGAAACCTTCGGCTTCGGCCCGAAACCCGGCCGAAGATGGTCTTTTTGGCCGAAGGTGGCCGATGCCGAAGCCGAAGCCGAAGATTCGGTCTGACACTACAGATTAGACAGCGAACAAAGGCACTCTTCTACTGGTGGCATCTTTGTCCTGTGGCCGGTGTGTTAGGCCTTTTATGTAAAGTTACCAGTTATCTTATTTTGGGGAACTGGAGATGGTCCTCATTCCAGCGACAAGAAAAGATCGGATACCTACAATGAAAATTGCTGCAAAGCGCTATCACCACCCTCGTTTTAGTCCGGGATATTTTGTAGAATAGGCAATCTGCCTTCCTGTGCCAGGCAGCTCGTAAAAGTCGAGCATAGGCTTATCGTCACTAACACCGTGACATCTGACTAGGTGGTAGAGTTTCGCAGCGAGTCGCCCGGATTGCCCCCACCGCCTTACCTATTCCTGCCGCCATAACGTCAGTGCTTGGCGTTGACGTGTTCCGGTTCGGGGGATGACCTTATCCCCCGAACCGGAACACGTAACTTACTTTTGCTCGAGGCTTAACTTCACTGCCTCAGGTTGGCTACTCACCATTACTATCTTTGGTGTCTCTAGGCGGCGTGGATTTCTTACCATCAGGAAATCGTTTTCGAATTGTTTGCCTTCCAATATCATAAAAAAAACCAACTACGGTCTTAGTAATGGTTCAGTTTTCCTATGCTCGCCTTACGAGCGACCAGACAGGAACGTAAACCTAGGGACCAGAACCAACACTAATAAAGACTATTCTTATGCTCTCACACACAAGCTACTGAGTTAACGGGATAAGCTCCTGAGCTAATGGGGAACAGCTTACATTCATCCAAAGAGGTATGTCCAGGTTAAAAGTCGATGCTTTTAGTTTTTTTTTTACCTAGATTCTACTTGTTTGTAGACACTGCTGGTAGTGCCGCGGCTTGTGGACTGCACTGGCTCCAGATCAGCCTCATGCCAAGCCAACAGGGGATCGGAAAACCTGAAACATTTAGGTTGCCACTTTTGTACATGCAATAAGTTTGTGCGTAGATTGTGCGTATTTTGTTGTACAAACAGGATAAAGAGGATATTAAATACAAAACAAGCTCTTAATCCTATTTTACTTAATAATTGGCATGCCAATATTTTTGACAACTCATATTATTTATTATTACTGTATATTATTATGTTGGCCGAGTATTGAGTGCCATGTGTCACAATACTTGCAGCTCTATCTTTCTCCAAGCTTATTACCTGTATATGCATGTTATTATACTCATTGCCCTCATACAAACAAGCCGGTTTTGGAGACTTTCGACTTCAACCTCCGGTAAGAAAAAAATATTTATTTCTTTATTGCATACAAAAAAGTTATATAACAAGTGAATATGAATATGAACACAAAAGGTGAGCTTATCTCTAAAATATTATTTTTCAAAAAACCCCAAATAGAGATAATGTAGAATATAATGTGTACCTACACAAAAACTTACTATAAGCTTGGGAGTAGCCAGGTACGGGCAGAGAACCCCCCCTAGTCTTGTGTTGGCATACAACTGCAACTGTCCGAATTATCGAAAAGGGTTTAAATGGACAACGTACACGCTAATAATAGACCAAGAAAAGAGAGAAGTTTAAAAAATATTCTATGATAGATGATGAAAACATATTTAGTCAAACAAAGGTATTCCTTCAACCCTGTTTTGTTTTAAATGGTTACATCATCTCTATAATCAGGATATAAAGATCATGATTAAAATAATATAGTCTAGGATTTTCATTGTCTGCCCCTTCTCTGGCTAGGATCCTGGCTACGCCCTTGACTGCCATGTCTTTACTTAC
>NJDC01001662.1:0-10177 GCA_002245475.1 Calephelis virginiensis | reverse complement strand
ACTTTTGCTTAACTTCACTGCCTCAGGTTGGCTACTCACCATTACTATCTTTGGTGTCTCTAGGCAGCGTGGATTTCTTACCATCAGGAAATCCGTCTGCTTGTTTGCCTTCCAATATCATAAAAAAAACCAACTACGGTCTTAGTAATGGTTCAGTTTTCCTATGCTCGTCTTACGAGCGACCAGACAGGAACGTAAACCTAGGGACCTGAACCAACACTAATAAAGACTATTCTTATGCTCTCCACACACAAGCTACTGAGTTTACGGGATAAGCTCCTGAGCTAATGGGGAACAGCCTACATTCATCCAAAGAGGTATGTCCAGGTTAAAAGTCGATACTTTTAGTTTTTTTTTACCTAGATTCTACTTGTTTGTAGACACTGCTGGTAGTGCCGCGGCTTGTGGACTGCACTGGCTCCAGATCAGCCTCATGCCAAGCCAACAGGGGATCGGAAAACCTGAAACATTTAGGTTGCCATTTTTGTACATGAAATAAGGTTGTGCGTAGATTGTGCATATTTTGTTGTACAAACAGGATAAAGAGGATATTGAATATAAAACAAGCTCTTAATCCTATTTTACTTAATAGTTGGCACGCCAATATTTTCGACAACTCATATTATTCATTATTACTGTATATTATTATGTTGGCAGAGTATTGAGTGCCATGTGTCACAATACTTGTATCTTTCTCCAAGCTTATTACCTGTATATGCATGTTATTATACTCTTTGCCCTCAAACAAACAAGCCAGTTTTGGAGACTTTCGACTTCAACCTCCGGTAAGAAAAAAATATTTATTTCTTTATTGCATACAAAAAAGTTATATAACAAATGAATATGAATATGAACACAAAAGGTGAGCTTATCTCTAAAATATTATTTTTCATAAAACCCCAAATAGAGATAATGTAGAATATAATGTGTACCTACACAAAAACTTACTATAAGCTTGGGAGTAGCCAGGTACGGGCAGAGAACCCCCCTAGTCTTGCATTGGCATAGAACTGCAACTGTCCGAATTATCGAAAAGGGTTTAAATGGACAACGTACATGCTAATAATAGACCAAGAAAAGAGAGAAGTTTAAAAATATTCTATGATAGATGATGAAAACATATTTAGTCAAACAAAGGTATTCCTTCAACCCTGTTTTGTTTTAAATGGTTACATCATCTCTATAATCACGTGATAAAGATCATGATTAAAATAACATAGTCTAGGATTTTCATTGTCTGCCCCTTCTCTGGCTAGGATCCTGGCTACGCCCTTGACTACCATGTCTTTACTTACTTTACAAAAGCAAACAGAGATACTACAATACTAATTAAAACAAAAAAAATGCTATGCGAATATTATAAGACAATTATTTATAAGACTTAGCAAAACCTCAAGGGACCTTATCTACCAAGGAAAATTACGAATTTACAGTCATTTTGCATTCTGTGAACTTCGTAAAATGAAAAATGGAAATGAAAATGAAAATTATTTATTTTAAAATTTAAAAAGTTGTTACAAATATATTTAACCATACCGCATATTCTAACACATTGTGGTGTGCAAATATTTAATTAAATTTAGAGAAATAAAATCTTCATATACATTTTAACATTTAACTCATAGCACATTTAATAGATATTTTATTTATTTATATGTTTGATAAGCTTCATAGTTTATTACAAATCATTTTAAAGGTAGATTAGTTTAATCGTATTCACTTTAATACCTGTGCTGTAAAAGTGCAAATTGAGGAGAAGTGTATGTGGCGGATTTTCACTTTGTCACTAATAAGTATATATAGAACCACTTCTGATTCATGATCAGCTTTAATAAATCGTCAAAATAACAAAACTTAAAAAAAAGATGCAATCGAGTAAAGAACCTTTAGAGAGTCTGTTAAAATAGAAACGCAACGAATAGGGATTCCCAACAAAATTTTGAGATGATTTTATTTTACCTAGGCGGGGTTTTCACTATCTCTGTTATCTTCTACTTCACAGTACACCAAGTGCAGTTTGATCCTAATTGGAAGATAGGATAGTCTACATCTCAAGTTACAATCGCAATATTATTATATTGCAAATATTTATATATAATAATAATAATAATTTGTTATATAGCCCTGATGATGCTTGTATAGCGAAACCGGTTGGCTAAACCATAAAAATAAAAAATAATAAAATATATTGTGGAAAGTACAAGTGCTTCTAAATAAATTGCATCAAGAATAGAATTCCACCAAACACCGATGATAAGAAGTATAATTTTTTTTATTATCTGTCCTGGTATTGTGTGTTATACAAAAAACACTTACGTAGATGCACACCAAGCTAATAAAAGCTTCTTAAAATAGTTACTCACTGTTCGAAATTTCCATAATGTCCCTTGCCATCTCCCTCGAAAATGTTACGGTCTCCTGTCGGAGCAGAGGTGGTGTTGGTTGGAATAGTGGCACGTTCCATCGGGTTCTGGGGGGCTGGTGTTTCAGGACGAGCTTCGGGTGGGTTGGTTTCCAATGTCGAGTTCTTGATCCCATACTTGAAATACATTATCAGCCCTGTAATATTTGAAATAACAATATATACTTAAAAATAAACGATTTGAAAAATTTATTCAGTAGCTGACACCGGTAGCACGCATCCATTACAATATACAACATTTCAACCAGATCGCTTGAAACAAATTTGATCGGTTCGCTTGTCTAAAGATAAGAAAACTAACGCAACTGACCATCAGGACAGGCATTTGTGTAAAGAGAATGTAAATGTCTATATTTCTGAGTCTAGGTGTTTATTACATTTATTTTAGTATATATTTAAGGATTTATATTTAACGTTGACTGGCTAGCATCCACACCTAACTACACCGACCGCGAGGGGCAGGCATTTGTGTCTGGGTGTTTATTAAAATATATTCTGGTATATATTTAAGTATTTCTATGTATTTGCATCGTTCACTAACACCCATAACACAAGCACATAATTTGCTTATTTTGGGGTTAGATTCCATTTGTATAACTTATCCAGGAATATTTATTTATTTGGTTAAGCCGATTTGACGTTAAAAAGGAAGAAACAGTAATTATTATTCTAGCTGCTGCCTGTAGCTTCACCTGCGTTCACCCATTGTGCGATCGAGATTTAAAGTATCCTATATGTTAATCCATGTCACAATCTATCTGTGTTCCAAATTTCAGACAAATGCCTTCTACCATTCGCGCAAAAGAGTAACAAACATCCATACATACGTACTCATAAACTTTCGCATTTATTTTATTAATAGGATAAGTAAGTTTTCTCGTGTTGGTCCGTTCCTCGCTGTAGAATAGACCGACTGCTGTCCTGGATGACTGCTCGTAAAGGCGAACAAAGGCGTTATGGGTCATTGCCAAAAAGACTGTTGGTGGTAGGTACTGTCGTTCTATGCAGTCGGGTGAGCAGCATCTAGTCTCATTATTAGGGACACACCGCCTTTTCTTTCTTTCTTTAGGTATTGGCCTTCAAGTTAGTATTTTGCCATTAGTCGAGTAGAAATTTGCATCAAAGTTTATATCAATTTTAATCAATTATAATTAGTCATCAATCATAAGTCGTCAGTAAGTCATGTCTGAGTCTTGAGTAAAACGGTGGCTTCGTTACTCAAGCTCGTCTATTGAGATTTGGCGGCAGCGAGGAAATACACGATACACTAATTTCTTCATGATTACTTCATTTGTGCACTTTTACTGAACAAAATTAATCTAATTTCCACCTAAATTAACTAATTTCACTCAATATAAACACGAAATTCAATAACTATGAAAAAATTACGACCATCTTCATTCACGATGGCGCCAAAACTCGACACACCGCCTTACTATTCCTTCCGCCAAAATTACAATATCCGGTTCCGGTCGGGCGAGTACTGCAGTCGGTAGACTTATACAATTGGCCTAACAAGACAGCGACAGGCCTACAACGCGCTTATCTCTTACCATTAGGGGGCCACGCGCTTATTGCTGTGATTTGGTATGAAAACGGATGCAAATTCCTAATCCTTTGCATTGAACAAAGTCCAAGTTGATAATGTTATTAAGGAGTACTCCAAGGATCGTCATTATTAAATTAATGATACATCTTACATGCGTCATGCATCCCATTGCTGGGCCCTAATTAATGCAGTCATGAGATGCACGTCCGGTGTAGCACTTACCTAATAGCGTTTCCAAAGCAATATCAATTACCATACCTTAACCCTATTCAAAGATCTACTCACACATACGTATTGTCTCCTACGTCTTCTACAAAGGTTATCATCAGAATTTATGTGAGTAGATGAAAGATTGACAAAACAGATATGCATTACGAATGTGGATGGACTAATACCCGGGCGGGATTTAAAAAAAAGGTGATGTCAAAAATTTCGGAAACTGGCGCGTTTATATGATAACAGTAATAAATATGTCTCTGCCCGCAATACACTTGACTTGGCTTTAATTTTATGTATGTATATCACATAAAATTAAAGCTTTTCCAAACACATCTCAATAAATTTTCTGTAAATGCACACACATTATTACGACTAGATTACAGTGTGGATACGGAGTGATGCCACCAGGATTTAAAAGAGGTAAAAGAAAGTTAGTTGGGTCACGCATTTTGTATGTAAATTAGTTTTTGATAGATTTACTGAATGCTGTCTTAAAATTTTAACACCTATTATTTTTACACCTCCTAATCGGCTGCTTTCTCACAAAACTTATAACTTGAGAATCACGAGACCGATTTGAAGATATTTTATTTTTAAATTCTTAACCCAGAGTTAGAAGCAAGAGAGGTTTGTCAGGATCGTGAGGTCTGGCACTCGATACTCTCTGCCTACCCGTAAGGGACTTGGCGTGAAGATATGTATGTATGTATGAACGTGTGAAAAACTAATACAATAACGATGTTACAATTTCGCCACGACAGACATTAATTTGAAGTTCCTTTGCGCCATAATCCGTTCTAGTCTAATTTAAAGCAAAGTTAAAGTACACTCACTAAGTATCTGCCTTAATTTTTTAGGGATAAATGCCTTTATCCCTAAAAAAGGCAGAGGTACAACCCACGACTAGACCAAGACACTAATCCCACAATGATAGGTGATAAGCCCATCGCCAACCGAACACATATCCTATCCCAAACAACATTGTATTTATTAGAAAATTGAAAATACACATTTTCTTTTTCTTACACGACTCTGAGATGGACCGGACCAGACGGTCTGGACCGCAGAGACGATAATTCAATGTAGGTTTATTGCCACTAACTGCATTTGATAGCATCATACAGTTTGTGGCTGGTTTTCAACGGAGTTAGTTAGTTCCCTTGTGTGGCTGTGAAATAATTAGATACGCGCGCCTGTAATATAGCAGAGGCTCTCGTTGTCGCGTAAGAAATTGATCATTGCCGCGCGAATTGTAACTACATTACGAGTATTAGCGGAGACCTTTAAAGTAGCAAGTCACGTGTAAGGTTATTAGGGATGAAATATGCATGAACTTATCAACACATTCAATGTAATTGAAATGGCTTTGGCTGGTGGATGCGAAACATATGTTTCTGGTTCTTTATGTACTATTTTCATGATAAAAATATTAAGTAAGTAAAGTAAAAAGTATATTAAAGTATCTTTACGACAATATCCCCGAACGGGTAGGCAGAGGCACAACCAGGGCACCCACGACTCGCCAAAGACACTAAGTCTTATAATGTAAATGGTGGCAAGCCTATCGCCAAACAGACACATATCCAATCCCCAGCAGTATTTGTTTTTAACTAGAAAATTGGAAAATACCACATTTTCTTTTCGTTGCCCGACACGGGCTTCGAACCCGGGCTCTCATGAAGTCAAGTCCAACACTTGGACCGCTAGACCACAGAGGCGATATTAAGTAAGTAAGAGCAGTAAAACTGCAAAATACTGTCTACGACTGCATTACCACGTCGCGTATTAGATATTTTTTTCCGAAAGACAGGTCATGACTTCGAGGTTAAAATTCGTCTTGTGCTTCTTGAGTTGTACATGGTTAATAATGCATATATATTATTTTATGTGTTCGACGAGGTAGATGAAAGCAAATTACCTATATGCTTGTGTTATGGGTGTTAGTCAAAGATTCTAGTAGATACCTGAATAAGTTTAATAAACACCCAGACCCGAAAATGCAGACATCTAAATGTTCATCACACAAATGCTTGCCTCCGTCGGGAATCGAACCCGAGCCTGGCGGTTGGTCAATGTAGTTAGGCGTGTACGCTAAGCCACTCGACCAATGAGACGGTTCAAATGTTGATGATAAACTTTATCAACACCTCGAAATCATAACTTATCTTTCGATAAAAGAACCATCAAAATCTGCTTATTATTGACCACGTACTCCCGTAATGAACATACAAAAAACTTGTATTTGGCTTGAAAACCTCCTCGTTCTTGAAATCGGATTAAAATACTATACGACATGTGGCGCGAGCATACTCCTTCATCAATCATCTTTAGTGCAATCAAAACGTATAAAAAAAAAGTATTTTCACGCCCATATCCCCGGAAAGGTGGGCAGAGGCACAACCAGGGCACCCAGTTATGGGTGCCCTGGTTGTGCCTCTGCCCACCTAGCCGAACTAAGTGTCCACTTAGTGTCTGTCATAGCCGAAGACACTAAGTCCCACAAAGTGATAGGTGGCAATCCTATCGCCAACCGGGCACATTTCCAATCCCGAGCAACGTTTTTTTGGAAAATTGGAAAAACCCAATTTTCTTTTTGCTGCCCGACCCGGGATTCGAACCCGGGACTTCAGGCAATCAAGTCCAAAAACTGAACCGCTGAAACATATGTCATCAAAATGGCCGCTAATGTTCCCGCATTGTAAATCCAAAACACTGATCATTGGAACTTGCCTATAATCATCCATACTGTGAATCGCAGCAGGGTCAGGATAGACAGGTTCAGGATGAGGTAGATGTTGACGATGATTGCGATCGTAGGTACGAAGGGCAAGCCGGGCGTCGCGTAGATAAGCGCCGCTCTAAACAAAAAAATGTATTTTTTTAATTTTTAATTCCTATATATAAATTAAGCGCAGTAAAATTACAAAAAAAGGTGCTGTGTAGCATCCTTAATGGACTGATGCTATCGCCTTACCTATTCGTGCCGCCATTAACTCGATGTTCGCCAGAGCCAGACTTAGCGGAGGGCAAGCGGGGCACAAACTGTGGGGCCTCCACAAACGTCTCAACAGCAGAGACTTCGAAAAATAGCTTTCAAATTCCGGCTTGTAAACGACCTTCAAAATTTTTGTACATTTACCTACGGTACTTTGTACAAACGTCAATATATTGTTTTTAAATATTAGAAGAAAACTCGACTGAAAAAATTGTTAATTTTATTTGGAAAAAAATATTTATAAGTAAGGATATACTTTACGGTTGCTCCACACCTCTAAATCCTACCCTAGTGCTCGTTATGATCGTGTTCGACGACTGACTGAACAGGTAGAAAAATCCAGCAACAATAATTACTGGATTACCATCATCAAGCGACGCATTGTGCATGAGGGTCGTCACATCCCAACGCTTACTTTAAAAAATTTATAAAAGTAGACGAATAAGACGAAATATTTGATTTATAATAAGAAGACTATCTTTAATCCGAATGACATAGCAACTAAAATCGCTATTACCTATTTTGGGGTTTTCGTGAAATGGCCAGCAAGATGATGAAAATCGCCAAGATTAATATGACCATCAGGACCGCGGTGAAGGTGGACTCCGATGGGGTGCCGTAAGCCGCCAGGATATCGAAAAAGATGATCAGCACGTACATCACCCCGACGGCCTTTATCACGTACATACCTGGACATTTTTGAAAATTTAATACCTGGTAATCATATATACTAACTGCTTAAATGCCAGCAGTTTTTACTACTACAGCTGTTACTGGATCGATACCAAACCCAAATATGTGATTAAACATTTTTTGTCTGTCTGTCTGTTTGTATGTTGAGGCATCACGTGAAAACGATGTTCGATTTCGATGAAACTTGGTATAATTATACCTTATTATCCTGGGCATAAAATGGGATACTTTTTATCCTGGAAAAATACGTAGAAAATAAATCTTCCGCGCAGATGGAGTCGCGGGCGGAAGCTAGTATGGAAATATAAACAAAAGCGCGGAAACTCCGCGATGAAAACGAAATGGTACTAACAAGTTTCTTTTCTTCTAAGAGTAACAATTGTAGTAATTGTTTCAGAATTTCAGTTTACAACGTCATATGGCTTCAGATAAAGTAAACCACAAAAAGAAATAAGTCTTTGAAAAGTTAAAAGAACACGTTTTCCAGTTTACGTATAACCATTGTATGAGAAAATAAAAGCCATTGTATTAAAAAATATTAAGACGGTAAACTCTTCGAAACCCGATAAATAACATTAAAGTTTTATATTTACTGAAAGCCCACTAAATTCTTTACAGCAGTTTGGAAACCGAAAAACAATTATATAAATTTTACTTGATAAAAAAATACATTAATTTTCACAAAAACACACGCTTTGACGTTCCTGTTTCTGGAAAGAATTAAAAACATTAGTTTCTATTGAAGACATATTTATTGAAAAAATGTGACCTCATTTTTTCTAAAAACCTTTTTTTAGTAAAAGAAAATACATCATCATTACATTTGCGCGCGCCTGCAGTGTACCTACTCCTATATAAATATAGGGATGATTTTCAGTTATTCTGAAAGACATCTTTTGTAAAGATAATCATCTGCATGTATTTCCAGGTAATAAAGCAAGTAATTTTTTCTTTCTTTAAAATTTATAGAAATTTATCCCAAGCACAGGGCAAGTGCTAAAATAAAAATAAAGCAAGTAATTTTCTAAGCTATAATTACTATAGCTACTAAGCTATAATTAACAGCAATTATGAATTTGCCTAAAATTGTGTATATGTCTTGTAATCGTTTTACATGATTGAAGAACTAATGTGTATGTATTTTGTACAATTTATTGTTAAGATGTAATGCATTTCGATATCGACGAGTAGACGTGTTACCTACGTAAATAGCATTTCATTTGATTTATTATTATTATCATTTATTTTTAATTCCTCTTATTTTCAACGTCTATACATTTAATATATATAAAAAAAATATTAAAAATATAAACATAAAAAACAGGTTACTAAAAACGGTGGTCTTACAACTAAACCGTCAGTGGTCAGGGCGACAGACTGAGGAACCTCCGTACAATGCGTGCCGTCCCCAAAACTGCTGCCTTCTGAATCCGGCCCTTAACCCAGGGTTGCTGAGCGAGTCTCTTAAGGTGTTGGTCGAGACTCTTCGCTATAAGACCATTTACTGACACGACTATCGGGACAATTGTTGTTGAATCAATATCCCACATGTCGGTTACCTCGTGAGCCAAGTCTATGTATTTTGACATTTTTTCCTTCTCGGCTTTCACGAGGTTAACGTCACATGGGACAGTGATATCAACAAGAAAAGCCCTACGCTCTAATCGATCTACCAGCACGATGTCAGGCTTATTGGCGACAATAGTCCTGTCCGTGATGACAGACCGGTCCCAGTAGAGCTTTGCATAGCTCTTTTCAAGAACTGGCTCCGGTGTATACTTATAATAAGGCACTTCAAAACCGACAAGTCCATATCGAAGAGCAAGCTGCTGGTGGATTATCTTGGCTACTTGGTTATGCCTGTGCAAGTACTCGCCGTTGGCAAGATGAGAACTATTATTATTATTATTATTAACTCTTTATTGTACACAACAGACATTAGATACAAAAAAATACTTAAAAGTAAAAAGAAAAACAATGTACAAAAGGCGAGCTTATCTCTAATAAAATAAATTTCTTCCAGCCAACCCGTAAAAGGAAAGTAAAATAAAATAAGTAGACTTGGTGTACAGATATATAAACTACTAAATATATACTATTGAATGAATACACATAAAATAAAAAAAACTAACAAAACAGATAAACAAAATTAAACTAAACCTATACCTAAAGTAAAATTATATGAACGAATTGAGAACCTAAGCTATGTCAAAGAAATGCTCTTTTAGATGTTTCTTGAAAGAATCAAGAGTTTCACAGCCACGAATAACATAAGGTAAGGTAAGGAGTTGATTTATTT
>NJDC01001660.1:13187-37421 GCA_002245475.1 Calephelis virginiensis | reverse complement strand
AAAGTGGTAATGATGCGTTGCCAACCTGAAGCCGGGTGTTAGGCTTCCAGCAAGAGTAAGTTTATCGGCTGCCTTACCCTCCGAACCGGGACACGACAACGGTAAGCGCTGACGTTATGGTCAATCCGGGCAAGTCGCTGCGAAACTCTACCACCTAGTCAGAAGTCGCGATGTTAGTGATGGTAAGCCTATGCTCGCGGTGTTCACAAAAAGTCCCATCCTCATTTTGATTAAATACTGTGTATTTCTTATCAGTCTATAGGACGACTTCCTTGGGTTGGTGAATTAAAGGATAGTCACATAATATTAAAAACTATTAGTTCTGATTTTGTAATCAAAGTATTGAAAATTGCTTTACAATAATAGATGAAGCTTCGAAACATCGTACTCCTTTTTGTAGACCGTCCAAAAAGCTAATGAATTATGCATACAAAATCTTAACCAAATCAGTTGCACCATTAAAGAAGACAAGAAAACCCATAGAAGAATTACAGTATATTAGTTTAAATGAAAATCAAAAGTGATTAGCCGATGTTTAAATGCACAGGCCAATCCATGGGGGTTGATACATAATTTTTTTTAAACCTATTCCACTTATGAAGTTCACATCCACAAAGGAGAATTTTTCAACGTTCCCAACTCCCAAGAGCGTTAATATGGAAATAAAAAAGTATTATTTGTTTTATTCCTTGTACATATATATATGAAGTTTCGAATTGATTCAGGATGACAATTAATGACTTACATATTAGTTGAGCTTAACCCTTAAGAGGGTAAAACTTTAAATCGGCTATAATAATCTAATTGTTAATTATGTCAATGATATAGATTCTTGTTTAAATTTTTTTATAGTTGAAAAAGTATACTTTCAAAGTGGCCTTATTCACATCATTACGATGACAACTTTGTCATATTTGCATATATTTAGAAGAGTTAACATAGAAATGTTATGTATTTTGACTAAAAAAATAATAAAACTTTCTTTCTCCTACTACTGTTTCAAAAATTATAATTCTGATGCCCAACATATTCAAAAATAGCCTATAAACATTTTTTCTGTATGAATATCGTTTTTCATAACTCTTTTGATAAATGTTACCTAAAACGACCAGAACGCAGCACCAAGTCGAGGTACGGTTTCCCAGGAGACAGCCCTTGTTGCTGGCGTTGTATGGAACAGTCCGATCCATCTAAATAATGATATCTCGGACTGAGCACTCTGTTTGACCCACAAAGCCCAGTGAGGTTGTAAAAACCGCGAGATTGGCAACATATTAGTCATTTTAAAAAAAAAGGCCATGCCTATCACTCTACACCTGTACTGGCGCTACAAGGTTTTAACTGCTTATACATTTTTAATCAAATGAAAGTTATTCATATAGAAAAATTTAATCAAACGGATACCAATAGTCGATCATTGGTTTTGACTTCAATGATTCTTCAGCAACATTGAAAGCTTGAAATTTTGTATGTATTTGATGAATTTGTATCGATATTTCATTCTAAATATAAATAATAAGAAGATAAACAGATGTGACAAATAATCCTCTCGATTTTTAAAAAAAGAATCTCCTACAGGTTCCTTTAACTATGTGGGATACATCTGAATTTCACAAGAATCACAGAAATACAGATAAATTTGTAGAGGCACTAACGTATTTCTACTACTTACACGAAATAAATAGAAATGCTAAAGTATGTGTCATGTATGTTCTATTTTCACATCCACGTAGTTGTGTTGCTAAAAAAAAGTTAGACTTCGGAGACATACTTATGCTACTTTTTATCACCACATACTCATACCACCATAGTAGAGCTGTGTCGCGACTCGCGATCTTGGATCAGGTAACATCGCCTTATTAGTTCCAGCTAACACAACGTCAGCGCTCGTAATTTTCTTGATCTGGTTTTAAAATATAATTTCTAACAAATTAATATACTGCAATTACCACAACGAAGTTATTTTTTTTTATACAAGGGAAGGGAAACGAGCAAGTGGGTCACCTGATGGAAAGTGATAACCTCCGCCCACGGACATCCGCAATACCAGGAGTATCACAGATGGGTTGCCGACCTTTAAGGAATAAGTACGCTCTTTTCTTGAAGGTTCCTAAGTCATAATCGTTTGGAAATACCGCTCTCGGTAACTGATTCCACAAAGGTGTTATACGGGGTAAAAAATGTCTTCGGAATCGCACAATTGTAGACCGCCACGCATCGAGATGATGGGCATGATACCTTAAGCTCTGACGCGATGTCCGAATGTGGAAATCAGCGGCTAGAATTAAACCAAACAGCTCCTCAGAGCATTCCCCGTGATAGATGCGGTAGAGAACACTGAGTGACCCAACATCTCTACACAATGCTAAAGAATCAAGCCGATTGGTAATTGCCCGGTCATTGACAATTCGAATTGCTCTACGTTGAATGCGGTCAAACGGAAGGAGCTGGTACTGTGGAGCCCCTGCCCAGAGTTGAGAACAGTACTCCATATGAGGCCGAATTTGCGCTTTCAATAGTTGTAAGCGATGGGTCGGCTTGAAATACTGTTTCGCTTTACTGAGTACACCAAGTTTTTAGTGGCTATTTTAGCCTTCTACTCCAGATGACCACGAAATTGAACATCATTCGAAATGTCAACGCCAACGTCAGGCTGTGGCAGTAAGGGAAACGCTCTTAAAACGAGGAGATGTGACGAAGGGAATCTTTTTAGCGGTAAACGCGCAAACCTTTTTTCTTGCTAGGGTCAAATTGCACCATATTTTGGTGGCCCCAAACCGAAATTTCAGACAGAAGATTGTCAACCTTAGACACAAATTGGTTCCGGCTCTCGACGACATGTTCCCGAGATATATTATGTCGCCTAAAGTATAAGGCTTCCCCAGTAGTGTCGTCTGCATAGCAATTAGTGTTACTAATTTGCAACATGACATTGATATGCAGAAGAAAGAAAGTAGGACAAAACACACAGCCTTGGAGAATACCACCATTGGCAGGATTGGACTTCGAGCACGACCTCGATGCTATGCCCCGTAAAAAAACTAGTGATTCATGTACATAATTTCCAAGGAAGACCGTAAAAAGGAAGTTTCGATAGAAGCGCCTTCTACCACACTCGATCAAAGGCTTTTGTTATGTCCAAACTGACAGCCAATGCTTCTCCCTTGCTGTCAACTGCTTGCGCCCATCGCGATCGGTGTGTTAAGTAAACCAAAATATCACCAGATGAACGACCACCCGACGATTCCAGAACTTTGGAAAACAAAAAAGTTAAAACTATGGGCCGGTAATTGGACGGATCCGAGCGGTCGCCGTTTATAGGGATCGGATGTACTAAATGTGTCAGGAGGACGCACTTCGAGAACAACATGTATGTTTTTATAGCTTCTTTATTTGTAATTTGAAAAAAAATGTTTACCATAAGAATTCTACATTACCCCTAATAGGAAAATGTTATCCACCCAAACGAAGCCAGGACAAGTCGCTAGTAATATATTTAAACATTACCTATTGTTTACTTTATTAATTTTTCTCAACGTTGAATATCGTAACGAAGAAGAATCCACAATCCCAAGCAAGTGAATAATGAAATTCTTTTAACAATATCATTGTCAGATTTGATTAATTCGTACTATCCAATTTCGAGTTAGTTGGTATTACGAGAATTGACCTGTTAATCCTACATAATTATATCTTCACTAAGCCGGTATTAAGCGACGTAATAGTAATTATAAATACAAGTCATTTAGCACCTCGTCTATTAATTCTACGCTGTAAGTTTTCTTGTTATTCATTAATATTTTAAATAATTAATGAAAATGTATGTTTTATAGGTTTGACTGGGAGAGATCATAGAATTTAAATTTTTCATCTTCTTCTTTTTATGTAACTGTACGCTGTGCCTACCTTAACTCAACTTTGTCAACATCATCAGGACTTTACAATTAAAAAAAAATAAAGTATCTTTACGCCCATATCCCCGAAGGATTTGGCAGTGGCACAACCAGGGCACCCACGACTAGCCGAAGATACTACGTATTATTATTATTTATTTTGTACAGCCCGTCTTAGATTATGATTTATTAGTTTCTAATAAGAAATAAATACAAAGTATTACTTAAAAAGCGAATGAAGCACATTTTTTTGCGAATTTATTACTTTGCGAATGGCAAAGAAAGGAAGCCATAAATATTCAACATATCTGACTGTCTGTCCCTATGTATGTTAGCCATTTTATTCCCAAACTATTAGGATTACACCCTTGAAAAATTGTAGGTCGTTATAGGTATTTGGTAAACCGATTTTAAAATATTTTTTACAAAAATAAAAAAATAAGTGCAAATAATATATGGGTAGAAATAAAAAAAAAATATTTCATCAAATCTGTACGTAATGTACGTAATCAAATGTGTATTCTGTAAGTATTTGAAAGTTTTAAATAATGAAAGTATCTTAACGCATCTGCGTCGTAGGTAGAGGCACAACCAGGGCGCCAACGACTAGCCGCAGACACCAAGTCCACAATGTGATAGGTGGTAAACCTAACGTCAAAATGGCACATATCCAATCCTAGGCAACATTATCTTTATTAGAAATTTGAAGATATATAAGATATCTTTATTAGAAATTTGAAGATATATATAAGATATATACATTATCTAAGTTTTCTTTTGTTGCCCGAACCGGAGAACGAACCCTGAAGCTCAAGAAGTCAAGTCCGATGCCGGACCTGTAGAACACAGAGCTGAAGTCTTTGAAAATGATATTGATGTTTCCAAAAAGTCTTTTCTAAGTCAATCGTTTGATCGTTGGAAACACAAAGTTATTTTCCCACTGGAGGCTACACTCCTAACAAAGACTTGGTGTTATTCCCGAATACTGATAACTCACTGTAATGTTAAACCTTTCTTTTGTTTCAACTTTGTTAATTGGTATTATAAAGACTCTTAAAAAAGTACATTAGAGTGTGTTAACATATTTGGAAACAGTAATAAGTCTTTGTTTACCTCCAGTAGTGTTATAGCCTAATGGAAGAAGAGGTAAAATTTGTTGCCTCCAACTTCTAAAATCAAAGAGTAAAAAATATAAAATCAATGAAAAGAAAACGCTTTGCTACATTTCCAAAAACCGCAAATAGGTGTAACTGTTATATAAAGTCGCCTCTGTGGTCTAACGGTCCGGGTGTTGGACTTGACTGCATGAGGTCCCAGGTTCGAATCCCGGGTCGGCCAACACAAAGAAAGTTGGATTTTTCCAATTTTCTAATAAAAAAATGTTGGTCAGGATTGGAAATGTGCCCGGTTGGCGATAGGCTTGCCACCTATCACATTGTGGGACTTAGTGTCTTCGGCTAGTCGTGGGTGCCTTGGTTGTACAGAGGTACCTACCTCTTCGGGGATATGGGCGTGAAGATACTGTTATATAAAAAAAAATTGAAAAACGAATCTATTTGACACTAATGAAAAGTTGAGGAGAATCAGAATCAGAATAATCATTATTCACTTGAACCATACAAGTGGTGCGTGTCGACAAATCGACGTTGTGAGCATCATCCAGACGGTTGTAATCACGCCCCAATCACGCTTTCCATTAAGGTGACCTTGGTGGAAACTTTTTTTGAAACAAATCAAAATATGGATGTAATCTACGCTCCACACGGATGTAAGCCAATGTTTACAACCAATGTTTCAATCCGTGTGGAACCGCTATTGTATTTTGTGACATTCAGTCAATTATTACTTACAATGTTCAATATACACATATCCCCAATATTTTTTAAAAGGTCTGCTCAGTCTGTCACTTAGCCACCTTATTCATTACTGAAAACAAATGAGCAAATTTAGTTCTTAATGACATGTAATATGACACTAGGAAAAAAATCTACTACTAGAAAAAAGTAAGTAACTGTCCCAATATGGTAGAAAAAAGTGAGGTCAACGTCTTTCTTGCGAAATGCTTAAGAGCTTGTTAGGCAAAATATCCTAATATTTTACATAGTCTATAATATAAAAATGAATAGCTAAATGTGTTGATAAGCGCATAACTTCCGAATGATTGGACCGATTTGGCTAATTATTTTTTTATTGTGTTAGTTATTAACTGGAGAAGGTTCTTATGAAGAGAAAAATCAGAAAAGTTGCAGGGGAAATGGGAAAAATAATACTTCATTATTTCCCATACTGAACGGGTGGAACGAAGTTCGCCGGGACAGCTAGTATAAAATAAAGCCGCTTTCTCGGTCACTATGTTGCTTTGTAAGCTTAAATCTTTAAAACTACGCAACGGATTTTGATGCGGTTTCTTTAAATAGATAAAGTGATTAAAGAAGAAGGTTTACATGTATATTTTGTACCCGTGCAAAGCCCGGACGCGCCGCTAGTTTTATATAAATTATATCTGCTTAAATAAAGGCTAAACAATTAAGTTATATCACCGACGTTCATCAGAATATATCCGTTTCACAAAACCATGATAACGTCAAAGGAGAAACATGTTCAAATAATTGAATTTCAGCTCCCGCGAACACCTCTACCGTAAGCCGATCAAGCGAACGTAATTCCTGCTTCATGATATATCATTGTCACCTCCATCGCCACGCCTTTCTAGCTTCAAGAAATTTATCATATTCTTGAAAAGCATTTTTATAGATATTTGTGGAAATATGTTACATTAAAGAACTTTATCTACTACAAAATGAAGTTGCATTTTTTTAACTGACTTCAAAAATATTGTAAATTCAACTGTGTTTTTTTTTGTTTGTTTGTTTGTTTTTTTATACGAGTAGATAAGTCGTGGTTCAATGTCTGTTAGGACATTAAAACGACAAACCGGTTAAGTGCAAGTCAAACTCGCACACGAAGGGTTCCGTACTATCATCCATCTATTAAAAATTACGTTTATTATATGGGCACCTCCTTTTCATATTTACTTTATTGTTATTTTTTACTTTACTGTAAAATTTTAAGTGTCTACCTGTTACCGTTTTTAATACTGATGAAAAAATACGAAAAAACACGTTTATTGTATAACCCCCCTTAACATTTTTTTTCAGTTTTAGTATTTGTTATTATAGCGGCAACCAAAATACATCATTTGTGGAAATTTTGGCTTTGTAGCTGTCACTGTTTACGAGATACAGCCTGGAGACAGACAGCAAGACAGACAGAGAACGGAGGGTTAGTAATAGGGTCCCGTTTTTTCTCTTTGGGTATGGAACCCTAAAAAATATATTGCTTTAGTAAGTACCATTAACTCAATTACCACTTGTCGGATCGTGACAAAATGTATGTGGGACCTACTCGGATAAGCTGTTTTACACAAAATATACTTGTAAATCAGGACGTGATAATAAAGTAAGTATTGACTTTTTAAAGTACGGCTGTACTTAAATTAATTAATAATGCAATATTTGTAAGTATTAACAACCTATATGGCATCATTTGTAATAGATATAAACTGCTTACAAAAGCGCGGTAAAACGCAAAAACCGACTTCAACTTTGTCAATACCTCGTCGCCATTAGATAATTCTTTTTTCGAAAGATAGCAAATGTTTCTGAAATGGTCCCACATAAATTTTATCTTGACGTTTATTTCTAAACAAGGACCATCAAAATTATTAGGCTATTGACGGGTAACCGTGTAAGGAATACAAGAAAAACATATAGTCGGATTGAGAAACTCCTCCTGTTTTTGGAGTCCGTTAAAATGAAGGAAAACTTAGGAATAAATGTTAGTTTTTCTTTAAAAAAATATGATCCTATAAGAGATAGAATGAAACTTGAAAATAGTTGGATAAATTTATAGACGTATCTATAAATATACTAGCTGCCTGTTCCGGCTTCGCTCGGATAGTTTTTTTTTTAATTGAGATGTAAGCTATCCTGTCTTTCAAGTTGGATCAAACTGCACACGGTGTGCAAATATGATTGAAATCGTTTAAGTAGTTTAGGAGTCTATCGCGGACAAACAACGTGACACGTAATTTTTATATATTAAGATTGTAAAAAGTAGAATACAACCACAGACACTTTACTAGGTGGTAGAGTTTAGCAGCGACTCGCCCGGATTGGTACCACCACCTTACCTATTCCTGCCGCCATAACGTCATGACGTGTTCCGGTTCGGAGGGTAAGTAGCCGGTAAACTTGCTTTTGCTCGAGGCCTAACATCCTGGCCTCATGTTTGCAACGCACCATTACCACCTTTGGTGTCTCTAGGCGGCGTGTATTTCTTAACATAAGGAAATCTGTCTGCTTGTTTTCCTTCCAATATCATAAAAAAAATGTTAGTTATTGTCAAAACAAGGCATCTTCACGCCCATATCCCCAAAGAGGTGGACAGAGCTACACCCACGACTAGCCGAAGACACTAAGTCCCACAATGTGAAAATTGAAAATACTCTTTTTTCCAATTTTTTTTATTGCCCAACCCAGGGATCGAACCCGGGACTTCAAGAAGTCAAGTACCGACGCCAGACTACTAGATCACAGACCACAGTCCACAGATAGACGACTGTCAACTTAAGGCTTGGATGTTAAGTGACTTGAAAAGGAAGTTTAGTAGCTAGGCTAATTTCTATAGTTAGTAATAGCGCGCACAGACATTGAGATAGCACTTATATAAAAGATGGTAGAATCAAAACAGGAAAGTTATCGCTTAGCTCTACGTAGTCTCAGTCTTATTATTAGTAAAATCGAAACGAACGGTAGATTATTACAAGCTGCTTGGAAGAAAACCAATTAGTTGGTAACTAGGCTTGCCAACTTTTAAATACGAATTTGAGTGAAAAAGTGGTTTCAAATGCGAGGCAAATACTTAATAAGCGGAAATTGACTATTTTTTTTTAGATTATGAAAAATGTGTTTTTTTATAAACTAGCCAGCCCGGTGGATTTCGTATCAAACAATAATAGCTACTAACAGTTTCTTTAGATCAAAGAATTGTTTTTCCCATTTTCCCGGCAATGTTACTGATTTTGTTAACGCCAGGGTC
Source organism: Calephelis virginiensis (assembly GCA_002245475.1). NCBI lineage: Eukaryota > Metazoa > Arthropoda > Insecta > Lepidoptera > Riodinidae > Calephelis > Calephelis virginiensis. Next base: position 28,428 of record NJDC01001660.1, on the reverse strand, counting down.
CCAAAAATGGGACGGTTGGCAACGCTACTTGATTTAAGTATTCAAATGACTCCGATATCAACTTGAGACTAGATTTGTCTTGTTAATTTTCTACGTGTATATATTATAATTTTTATCACAGAACAAAACATTTGTTCATACATTTCCGTTTACAATAAATATAGAAACAAACTAATATTAATAGCAATTAAAATCTTGAATTCAGTAAAAAGTGTTTACTTTTAGATTCTCGGTTCCGTAAAACATATTTATAAAAATATCCATTAAAATAAAAACACCGTACTCAATTTAAAGTTGGCAAGTGTAGCTGGATTAAAAAGCAAGTTTCATATTCTTGTTGAAACTTCAGTCATGTCGTCCGGAATAATAAACTGAATTTAAATGGGGAAACTGAAGAACTAATATAAGACAGTGTCTTGTTGCCGACGCGATAAGCCTTCTACATTGTAATAACTGACAACTCCTGCACGGACCTTACATTTCTTGGAGTATAGCTTAAGTGCAGTGGAAAGAATTTTTACTCTTGACAAATTTTATTATCTGATTAAAAAAGGTTACATGTACGACTATCATTTTTTTAATTGTATATCAGTTGAATTTTCTACTATTTGTACACCGCTTGAAATATTTTTTTTTATTTTAAAAGCGTACTTCCGAGATACCTCTAATTGAGACTAAGTATGGTTAGAATACGTCATATTATTAAAATCGTAATGGGATTTTCGCAGTTTTACTGCGCTTTAAACGTTACTAAAATTGCAGAATAGACCATCTGCCTTCCTCCCAGGCAGCTTGTAAAAGGTGAGCATAGGCTTACCGTCACTAACACCGCCTTACCTATTCCTGCCACCATAACTTCCAATGCTTGCCGTTGAAGTGTTCCGATTCGGAGGGTTAGATAGCCGGTAAACTTACTTTTGCTCGAGGCCTAATATCCCGGCCTCTGGTTGGCAACGCACCATTACCACCTTTGGTGTCTCTAGGCGGCATGAATTTCTTACCATCAGTAAATCCGTCTGCTTGTTTGTCTTCCAGTATAATAAAAAAAACATCTAAAATTTTTAATTTATTTAATTATCAGTATAATCCGACATCGGGAAAAAATGTCACTCTGCTTTTATTAACACTAGCTTCTGTGATCTGTCCGTATAGAATAATTACTTTAACCCGCGACTTCGTTTATGTACGTAAGTACTGGGTCTTGTAATCTTATGTCATGTTAATTTTAGGTTTTTTTCTCAAAAAACCAAACTAATGTTATTTGAAAGTACTTATGCGTACACTATATTTTTATTTTTGTTTTCTTGTGAGCTTGCTTTATAGATATACATATGCTGTCAGAGACTTTTTTTTAGAACTTTTTAAGGGGAATGTTTCTGTAATACATGTCATAATTTTTGCGAAACTTGAACGCACGCAGCGGAAGCTCTGAATAGGAAAAAAATCCCCGATTTTGAAGCACTCTTCATTTGTGCTCATCTCATATTAATCTTAGCGTGATGATATATGGCCTATAGCCTTTTTCGATAAATGGGCTATCCAACACAGATATAATTTTTTAAATTGTACCAGTAGTACCTGAGGTTAGCGCGTTCAAGTTAACAAATTAACAAACTCTTCAGTTTTATATTATTAGTATAGATTATAGCTACTCAGTAGACACTAGCAAAAAAATATATATTTGTCCCTAATGACAGAAGTTTTGAAAAAAAATGTATTAAAAAAGTACAGACTGCAAAGCTAATAGTTAGTTCGTTGTCAAAGTAGACATAGGGAAGAAAGTTCGTATGTGGAGAAGCAAGTTCTGCATGTAGTGGAAATCGCTAGAGATATGTTTTAAAAAGTTTTGACCTCCATGCACATCGCATTCAAAAGTGACCACAATTTTGTTTCTGTCCTTAATAATAGTTTAAAATGTAATTTTATCTTTAATTTGGGATTTTACTTACTATGCAACTTCCATTAAAGAAAATGACTCGCTCTCTCAAAAAAATATGACAAGTCATGAAAAGTCCATGCCTAAAGGGGAAAATATTCGATTTTATGATTTATGTTAAACGCATTTCTACAAATCTAAAAATAGGAATTGATAAAAAATATTTATCAGAACGATATCCGAGTGTAATGTTTAAATTTTCAATAAAGATAAAACTCATTCTTACTCTTGTATGACCTATGTTGAAAGTTAAATCTAATATATACTTCTTTAATGTATAACAAATAAAAGATACCGGTAAAATATTAATGTTATCTAAAAACATCTGAATACCTACTTGTTATACATAGCTTGCTGACTGTTGCTACAGAATAGGGAGAGAAGTATTAGGGCATTAAGTTAAAGCATTGTCTAGAAGTGGCAGAAGTGAAAACTTGAATATTAACGTTGTACATTTTTGATATTTTGGAATGGTTAGGGAATAATTTTACACAAATTGCTTTATTATCAGTATGAAAGTACTACCATTAATGTGGTAGTATACAATATACATTTATTGCGCTATCGTACACAAACATGACAACACGAACATTCACGCAAGCGCCCTGCGCCGTCTTACGAATTTTTGTCTTACGAATCAGGTCACGTGACCTGACGCGAAAAAAAGTGCGCTATAGAAGTTTTCACTTCTAAAGTAGTTCAAGTATATGCATTTCTGTATGGTCACCCTATTACAGTAAAGCTCTAACGCAGCGCAGCCATTTAAAAATTCAGCAGCAAAAGTGACATCCTGTGGTGACTTATTAATATCGAACGAGCCACTCTCATGATCGTTCACTTTCCTAACTTGACTCTTTCAAAACTTAGTCGACTGTTAAAAATGAAACGGTTGCTGGCATCAGAATCATTTAAAATTTAAAGTTTTTATTTTTATTTAGCATTTCCTAGTTGCGTTAGAATGTAATAACCATAATGTCCAGATGTGAACAAGTTTATTCAGGATAAATAGTGGAGTTTTCCAATGATTTGCTCGAGAAGATTATTATGTAAATTACATTAACCAATTGTATAACCCTATTAAAACTGTACAATATTTTTGCAATAAGCATATACTGGCAACAAGTAAATTGTATATTTGATGATTTTATTTCACACACAGCAATTGACTGCATGTCATTCGCTGACTACTGGTTTTTACGTTATAGCTTAACGGATTGGTTCAAACGGTTTAGCCTTACCTTTTCTATTATTACAATATAGTAGTGGCCCGCAGCATATTCGCACGGTTATGAAATATACATTTAAGCCTTCCTCTTCAATCACTTTATCTATTAAAAAAACCGCATGAAAATCCGTTGCCTAATTTTAAAGATAAGCATACAAATTGACATAGGGACATAGGAAGTGACTTTGTTTTATTCTGTGTAGTGATATACCTTCATTCTAGAAAGGGTGTTTTAGGCCCGTATTCATTTGCGCGTAGACATAAGTGCGTACTCGATGTAATTAAGCTACAAATCATCCGTCCTTAAGCTCAGTTGCGTTTTTGGGCGCGACAGTCGCGGAAAATCTAGTTCATTGCAAGCGTTTTACGCACGAACCAGACTTTATATCAAGCGTATTACGAGTGGACATAAATAAAAACAAAATTAATGGTTTTAAAAAAGAACAGCCATAGAATAGAATAAAACAGAATGACATTCTTTTTTGAATAGACCATTTATTACAATGGGTGTTTGTAATAAGTCTATATGATTCTAAAATCTACCCTAAAGCATGTGGAATCTGTAGAATTGGATAAATAAATAATAAATAAATGAATATCTCTGGACATGTTACACAAATTGAATGTAACCTTAAAGTAAGCAAATTATATTATGCTTATGTTATGGGTGTTAGTCAACGATTCTAATACATACAAATACTTAAATAGATGTCAGAATAAATTTAATAAACAACCCAGACCCGGTAATGCAGACATCTAAATGTTCATCACACAAATGCCTGCCCCCGTCGGGAATCGAACCCGAGCCTCGCAATTGATCGGTATAGTTAGGCGTGTACGCTAGCCACTCGACCAACGAGGCGATCAAATATTCAGTTTTCCACTTCAATGGTATACAAGCCACAATAAACCCCTTATTCGAATCAGCAGGCCGGGAATTGAAGTCCATCTCTGCGTATAACGCACTATCTAGACGTTACATAAATTTCTACACGAGAAAGGTTATGCGCGTAAAAAGCTTCTTTTAAAGCAGCTCTAACCAATTTCGGCTGCCATAATGTTAACACTCGTTATTGTTGTGTCCCAGGTTAGAAAGTAAGTTATAAAATAGAATCAGTAAAATTGTAAAAATAATTAACATCCGAACGGTTGAATACCCTAGCCTTAGATAGTCGTATCGCAGGTACATACCCCGGGATTGGATGTATGCGCCGGTTGACGATAGGCTTGCCACCTACATTGTAGGACTTAGTGTCTTCAGTTAGTCGTGGGTGCCCCGGTTGTGCCTTTCCTACGTCTTTGGTGATATTTGGCATGAAGATATTTTCAAACACTTCTATCAGAAAAGATGAAGTACTATGAATGCATACTATACATACATGAGCTATCATTAGACTGAATATTTCAAAATAAAATTGATATAAAAGTCTTATTATTTTAAGTGATTTAAATTCAAGCTAAATTGAATTAAAAACAACAAAGAAGACCTTCACGGTAGCATTGGATGTTTCCTTTTAATCTTCAACGCATTAGTTTTTGTACATTTAGTTTTTACTTAGGTGGTAAAATATTAAAAATGCAGCTAAAATAAGACATGATATAATAGATTACTAAATGTACTTGTTTAAAAGTTGTATGACAGTATCCAATGCAAGCTTAACCACATACATTTACGAAAGAACAATGCAAAGAATAATGGTATGTACTTTGTAATGAAATATTTTTTCAATAAAAATATCTTACAAGTTAACGTCAATCTGAATAAAATAAGAAGCATGCCTTGTTTTATTGTATAACAAGTCTGCGCCTCTGGCTTCGTCTACAAAACGGTAAGCACCGGCTATTTTTATTTCCATTTGATACATTTTATATCAGTTGTTGGATTTAAATTAAACGTTACACAACTTGTAGGTTAATAAACAGACAAAAACATAGAAGAATTTTGAACCATGTATTAGATTTTTTTCTAATCCTATTAATATTATAAATGCGAAAGTTTGTAAGTATGTATGTATGGATGTTTGTTACTCTTTCACGCTCGAATGGCTGAACGGATTTGTCTGAAATTTGGAAGACAGATAGATTGTGACCTGGATTAACATATAAGCTATTTTTAATCCCGATCGCACACCGGGTTTCTGTGAAAACGCGGGCGAAGCCGCAGGTAGCAGCTAGTATACGAATATACCTACTCGTTTGAAGTTTTTAAACGTCTCCAACAGAAGATGAGTTTTTTGAATTTAATGTTTCTTTAAAGAAATATAGGTAATCGCATCAGCGGTGTAGCGGTCGGGCTTGACTTCTTGAGGTCTCGGGTTCGATCCCTGGGTCGAGGAACAAAGAAATAAGAAATGAGTTGTCCGTGATTGGATATGAACCCACTTGAGATAGGCTTGCCACCCATCGCATTGTGGGGCTTAGTGTCTTCGGCTAGTCGTGGGGGCGTCGGTTGTGCCTCTGCTATAAAATGTAAGTGGGACTATTTCTTCATTAAAAAAAAAGTATCTTCACGCCCATATCCCTGAAGAAGTAGGCAGAGGCAGCCGAAGACACTAAGTCCCACAATGTGATAGGTGGCAAGCCCATCGCCAACCGGGCCCATACCCAATCCCGAGCAACATTTTTTTTAGTTAGAAAATTGGAAAATCACAATTTTTTTTGTTGCCCGACCCGGGATTCGAACTCGAGACCTCTTGCAATCAAGTCCAACAACTAACCGCTAGACCACAGAGGCGAGTTCGTTCTTATTTGTTATTTTTCAAAAAAAGAATAATCAAGTCGCGACGATGTATCTAATTAAATATCCTACCTATTATATACCACGTTTATCCACAACGAAACTTCACGGTGTCTTCAAGTATTGTTCGCGTAATAAAACAGGTTACGGCACGCGACCAAGTGTGTTCATGGTCTGCTGAACTTGGCACAAAGGTGCATACAGGATGCCCGCTCTCGTAAGCACGGTACAAGTTTTTCTTATAAAATATGAGAGGGTACATCAATTATTTTGAAGCACGCGTCGTACAACAGAAATTCTTTATGATTTTCATCTATAACGATCGCGCTGAGAATTTCGTTTTGTTGTGTTACTATCTTTAGCTCTTTAACTTTTTGTACGTGTATGAATTATCATATGAACTATTTTGATATTCAGCGTGTATCTTTTATAGTTTTAATAGCTTAATATAGTTTAAATGAGTTATCAGTATATTAATCGAGCTCAAAAAAAATTAGCAAATGGCACATATAAATACAAGGTAGTTTAGAATTATTATTTAATCTTTATTATTTTTAATTTTTATTAACGTTGTTAATTTTATTTAATGGCAAGCGTCCGACGCCCACCAGCAGATACAATAAAAGGGCTTATGTTTACAAAATAAAAAAGGAAAAAAAAATTCTTCACGCGCGTGTCCCCGAAAAGGTAGCTAGAGGTACAACCAGGGCATCCATGACTAGTCGAAGACACTAAACTCCCATAGTGTGATAGGTGGCAAATGCAACAGCACAGTGATACGTGACGATAAGTTTATTAAAAATGTATAGATTAGCACGAATAGTTCTTAATAGAATAAGATAAGCACTGTATAAATACCTTAAACCCGTATAAAATATTATCTTTAGTGAACAGAAATAAAACACGATATTCATAGTACAATTTTTATTATAACCTCCAAAAACCCAGATCTTGGGAGAAGTCAGTAAACTTATGGGCAATCGGGCACAAACCTAATTACGTGTAACGTTGTTTTTATTTGATAATTTAAAAAAAAAACACTTTTTGTTACCAAGACCCGAGGATAGAACTCGGGAACTAGTGCAGTCAAGTCCAACACAGGACCGCTAGACCACAGATGGGATTATTTAGGAATCAATTAGCATTTTTCTTAAACGGCCCTTAATTTTAATGTTTTTGAAACACAGTATCACTTAGTATCGTTTTTGTAACAAGTTGCTGCCAGACAAAAAACGCTACAGAGTCATGTGGTAGTCGACCACCACATATAAAAGACGGTGTGAATGAAATTGGGGATCTGACACAATGTCAGTTTCTGAAAAGAAGCAGCACATTAAGGCCCGGTTCCTATAATCACTGAAACGTAATCCATAAGCTTAACCACTCGTAGTTTGTCCAAAAGTAACGAAGCGTATCTCATAATTACACAAAATGTTTAGAGTTAACTATCGAAAACGAACGACTGTAGTTAGATTTTGTTACAAAAAAAAACCATTTGTAAGCAAAACGACTCGTTTCTTGAATATTAGAACCGGGCCTCAATCAATCGACTAGAAAAGAAGTTACGATAACATGTTATTTCTTATATATATATGTATGTATGTATGTATATATATATATGTATGTATGTGAAAGATCAATGAACTAGGATAATGATAAAACATAACCGTGGCCTATAGACCATAAATGTTGTAGGTGCGTCACTGTCCTATTTCTAAGATGTCAGGGCTACTGTGCAAGTCGGTAGCCAATAGACTTACCCTCCAAACCGGAACATGACAGCGTCATTGTGGCAGTTGGAAATTGGAATAGGTAAGACGGTGGATCCTCACCGAGCAATATCCTGCGCAGCCTCTACCACCAGTGGTGTTGTTGGTAATGACCTATACCCTGCGCTCGTCTCTTACGAGTTTCCTGGCAGGGAGGCAGATAGTCTATTCTACCCAGAACCAGGAACGACAATAGGTAAAAATTACTAAAGTTCATAAGTTACACAGTCAATCGCCTCTTTGGTCTAACGGTTCGGGTGTTGGACTTGACTGCATGAGGTCCCGGGTTCGAATCCCGGATCGACCAATAAAAAGAAAATTGGATTTTTCCAATTTTTTAATAAAAAAAAATGTTGGTCGGGATTGGAAATGTGCCCGGTTGGCGATAGGTTTGCCACCTATCACATTGTGGGACTTAATGTCTTCGGCTAGCCGTGGGTGCCTTGGTTGTACCTCTGCCTGCCTCTTCAGGGATATGGGCGTGAATTTTTTTTTATATAAGTTACACATTCTTTAATTATAGATGAATGTAGTTGATGTCTTGAACCCAGAAGATGTTATAAGTAGCGAAACCCTACTAAGGAGTACCTATTAACTAAAACTTATTATTCATGAAATTTCACTAAGTGCAGACAATGGAAACTTTAGAACGTATTTTTGCTGTGTCGAAATGAATAGTCGCGGACCCTAAGACTGATATCGCACACAACGGTTACCCAGCTGACTGGAACGATGCGCACGCGTCGTCCGTCACGGCCTACGATTTTATAGCATATGTCTTAGTTTTGTCTCTTTCTCGCACATACATCTAATATGTATCTGTCTTCTTTCATTATATCCTTAACCTGTGGAATACATTTATACCACCTTGAGTTGTTTTTAAGTAGACGTTCCATAAATTACGTGTGATATGGTTCGTTAACATAAGTTCACATTTTAAAAACTACTTCGATTTAATAATTAGAAGGGAAATGGTTTTTTAATATTTTTTTTGTGATATTGGAAGGCAAACAATCAGACGGATATCCTGATGGTAAGATATTCACCCCACCTAGAGATACCAAAGGTGGTAATGGTGCGTTGCTAAAATGAGGCCGGGATGTTAAGCCCTCAGCAAAAGTTTACCGGCTACTTTACCCTCCGCACCGGAACACGTAATGACGTTATGGCGACAGGAATAGGTACGGCGGAGGTACCAATCCGGATGAGTCACTGCGAAACTCTACCACCTAACAGGATGTCACGGGGTTAGTGACGGTAAGCTCGCCTTTTACGAGCTGCCTGGCAGGAAGGCAGATGGTCTATTCTGCAAAGGAGCCCGGACTAACACGGGGGGAAGTTCAATCTATATTTTCCTACGTCTAAACAAAAACGGTTTGATGCATTTTTAAAGCTCCAAAAACGTAACACAGCTTTTTATTTCTTATAGTTATTGTGTAAATCAGTTTTGAGTATTTTATTTTAATGTGTTTGTATTTTTTTATGGATTTGGTGTGCAATAACAATAACATTGTAATATATTGTGCCTTAAGACTTAGACTAAGGCTCAGTCGGTTGGTGAGGTACATATTATCATATATGGGAGGACCTCGATTAGCGGGACATCTCCACAAAAGCAATACCAGTTAATTTGTGATATTAATATTAGAAATATTTAGCTGAACGGAAGCAAAAAAATAATCACCAAAAATTTACTCAATAGGAACCACAAACTTGCATAGAAAATGTAGGTTATATTCCTGTACCTTATAAAATAATTCGAAAAACGTTTCATCGTTTATATTTCATCCCTTTAATCGTACATCGGTTTAATCGTCTAGCGGTTCAATTGTTGGACTTGACTGCATGAGGTCCCGGGTTCGAATCCCGGGTCGGGCAACAAAAAGAAAATTGGGTTTTTCCAATTTTCTAATAAAAAATGTTGCACGGGATTGGAAATGTTCCCGGTTGTCGATAGGCTTGCCACCTATTTCATTGTGGGACTTAGTATCTTCGGCTAGTCGTGGGTGCCCTGGCTCTGCCTACCCCTTCGGGGATATGGGCGTGAAGATGCTTTTTTTAGAAAAATATATCGTACATGCCAGGGCTACTCAAAATTAGAGCTGCATATCTAGAATCTTGCCATTTCGTCATAAATGGTTCACAAAAAAATTTTGTGCTAAATGGTTAAAGATTATTATCATGTACGTTTATACTTCTAAATGATTTCGCTAGGGTTATTCTTGATAGAGTTTTCAATAGCAATAAAAAAAACGTTTTGATAGCGAAGTTATAAATTTTCTTTTTCAATATAAAAAAATGGGTTTGTAAATTAAAAGAGGTCCTAGGGCTATAAGTTTGAACAACCCTGGCAATTCGATATCCGCGCAGCTATGCACCCGAGCTTGCGTGTGGTTATTTAGTTTTATTTGGTTTTCAAACCGAAATTTTTCGGTGCAGCAAAAACTACAAATTCAACAAAGGCAGTTGAAACGATATTTTGTACAATATTTGTATTTGTATCGGTTATTATCAGTTTCGCGTACCGTGAAGGGGGTGGCCACTGAAGCGGTGCGATTGCTTGCACTGCATGTTAGTGCATCTAGCGTGCGATATGCTAAATAAACTTATGTATATATAATATCTACGTGATTCCAAAACTTTGGACCCCTTTTTACGTAAATTGCGAGGACGTAGGAGCATAAAATTTGGCACACTTATAGTTTATGTGTAGGAGAAGTGCAGAAGGCTAATGTTTTTCAATAATGAATTCAATAATAATAATTAATATGGTTTATAATATTCTTGTGAAGTACATTAAATCGATAAATAAAACATTACCCACACTACCAAGCATTTGACACACACAAGCAAATACATTGATGTTGACGATAAAAGATCACAGATGACGCACTAACTATGCAAGGAACAAAGTAGTAAGTTTTGAGAAATGAAGATGGCGTTTTTATCAACAAGATATTAAAATTTTGCTATTAAAATATTAAAATGATTGGACGATGGGTGACCACTGGTGTTGGTAAAGATAACAAATATGTATGTCCATTGGTTACTGCTGTAAAGTATTCCTAAAATTTGTACTAGGTGTATACTAAGTGGTAAAGTTCCGCAGCTACTCGTCGGGATTGGTACCACCGCCTTACCTATTCCTGCCACCATAGCGTCAGTACATGCCGTTGACGTATTCCGGTTCAGAGGATAAGTAGCCGGTAAAATTACTTTTGATCGAGGCCTAACATCCTGGTCTCAGGTTGGCACGCACCATTACCACCTTTGGTTTTTCTTACCATCAGGAAATCCGCCTGCTTGTTTTCCTTCCCTTATTATAAAAAAAATATCTTTATTACATCTAATTGCCGCGTTGTCGCTAATGTGAAAGCAATATTTTCTTCGTCTTATTGCAGTCGCGTAGGATCTAGAAACTTTAGTCATCCAACTTTTTGTCTATACAAAACAACGCAAGATATCAACTCTCAAGAGTTCAATCCAATCTAGAGATTACAAAATATTGTGATGGTTTAGAATATTGCTAGAAAATTATACTTACTTGGATAATGTTAATGAAATACGAAAAACTAGCAGCTGCGCGACAGCTTCGCCTGTGTAACTTGGCTTCTATTGCATCGATTTTGATGAAACAAAGCCTATGTCACTCAGGGGTGATGTAGCATTCTAAAGGTCAAAGAATTTTTGAAATCAGTCCAGTAGTTTCGGAACATATTCGTTTCAAATAAACATATAAACAAATAAACAAAACATCAAACCTTTCCTCTTTATAATATTAGCATAGTATCTTCACGCCCATATCCCCGAAGAGATAGGCAGAGGTACAACCAAGGCACCCACGACTAGCCGAAGACACTAAGTCCCACAATGTGATAGGTGGCAAGCCTATCGCCAACCGGGCACATTTCCAATCCCGACCAACAATTTTTTATTAATATTGGAAAAATCCAATTTTCTTTTTGTCGGCCGACCCGGGATTCGAACCCGGGACCTCATGCAGTCAAGTCCAATACCCGGACAGCTAATATTAGTATAGGCTAGTATTATGGCCGCGACTTCGTTAGCGTAGAATATTTAGTTACGATTTTCATTGAAACTTGCATTGTTACCCCTATTATAATCCTACGACAGTTTTTGGAAAAATCCTATGTTTTATATGCTAAACGTACCTATATCAAATAGGATTAAATCAAGAAATACAAGATTTGTATCAGTATGAATGTAGGGCCAAAACGCTGACTTTTTTTTTAAGTTTTTTTTTTTAGTTTTTTTTTTCGTTTTTTTAAGTTTTGTTTCGTTCCGTTTAAGTTTGGTTTATATTAGTCCAGTGATTTTCCGTTACACAAAAAGAAATAGCTATGACTTCCAAAACAAATTAAGTTATGAAGGTACCAGTAACTCAACTTATTTCTTTTTTATAGATATGTATATGTACAGTACTGTACAGGCACATACAGTATAGGTGGCAGTATATCGCCAACAAAGCACAAATTTCATCCCGGGCTACGTTAATTTTGTTCGAAAATTTAAATTGAACCTAAAACCTCAAAAAGTCATGTCCGACGCTGGACCGCTAACTATTTAAGTTTTTTTTATTTAATTAGGTTACTCGTAAGAAGAAAACACAGGTTAAAATATAGGTTATTACCAACGTGACCACTGCTGGTAGAATGGTGTGCAGCTACTTGCTCGGGTATCCACTGCTTTAATTATTCCTGACACCGTCATTAGACTCATGTTCTGATCTGGAGGGTAGGGTAGACTTGCACAACAGACCTTTCATCTCGGCCTCAAGCTATCTACGCAACTGTAACATGTATGATGTCTATGGACCACGATTGTCTCTTACCATCAGGAAAGCCGGAGCTGGTTCGCTGATCTCTAACAAAACAAAATACAGCGTTACAATATTTTTTTTAAACAAATTATGTATCGCCTCTGTGGTCTAGCGGTCCGGGTGTTGGACTTGACTGCATGAGGTCCCGGGTTCGAATCCCGGGTCGGCCAACACAAAGAAAAATTGGATTTTTCCAATTTTCTAATTAAAAAAGAAATGTTGGTCGGGATTGGAAATGTGCCCGGTTGGCGATAGGCTTGCCACCTATCACATTGTGGGACTTAGTGTCTTCGGCTAGTCTTGGTTGCCTTGGTTGTACCTCTGCCTACATCTAGGGGGATATGGGCGTGAAGATACTTTTTTTTTTACAAATTATGTATGGTATATAATATGAGTAGCATACTCATGAATAGGTGTATGTGAAATATCTTTAATTGTCTGGTATCATGTTGCTATGAATTATTTTTACCTCTGTAAGCCGGAGTCATTGGTTACTTTTTCCCATCAACTTGCGTGGTTCTCTTTGACATATTCTGCAAACTCCTGTTACAAGTAAAGTAATTATTCACAATTTTTTGTAGCAAACACTTGTACTTATCCACTATACACTTTATTTAACACTTTATGTTACTCTTTAGCCAACCGGTTTCACTTTTTACAGCATCATCAGGGCTTTGAAACTAAAGATAAAAATACTGTTTAACGTTCAGTACTTATTTAGTTGGATGATACTGACAGTACCCACAAATAAAATGTTAACTATAAACAACCACAACGAAGTTATACCATCCCAAGTTTTTTCCCCAAAAATAGGGATTACAGTTAGATTGAAAAGTGCTATTGTATTAAAAAAATAAAATTATATGTCAACTTATAGAAAAAACCATTTGGAAAAAAAAATGAAAAATATAAATGATATAAACGATATAAAATGTCAGAATAATACTATAATTAAATTGTCGAAAATATACGAATAAAAATAAATTAAATTAATATATGACATAAATTAGATAAAAATATGGAAATAAAATTGTTAAAAAAGTAAAACTGTATAAAGTGAAACCGGTTGGCTAAAGAGTAACGTAAAGTGTTAAATAAAGTGTATAGTGGATAAGTACAAGTGTTTGCTATAAAAAAGTGTGTATGCAATGCAATTCCATCAAGTGCCGACGATAGCAAGTTTAGACTCTAAAGTACCTAATAGTTAATGTTTTTGACGTATTCAAATGTCGCGAATAATATGTATGATCCAAATAATGAGCTTGCAAGCGAGTTACGATATTAGAATTAGAAGCGGAACCAAGCGCGTGTGGAACAGCATGTTGGAACTCTCTCACCGGGAGCTACACGCGGAGTATTATCTAAATTACAAACCATGACTACGAGCAACGATTTCTATGCTAAATTCACATCGTGCCTCCTTATATTTGAAATATCCTATTTAATATTTCAAATGCGAAAGTTTATATGTTTGTTTGTTTGTTACTTTTTCACGCTAAAACGTCTGAACCGATTTTCATGCAATTGAGCACCCACATAGACGGTAACTTGAATTAACACACAGGACAGTTTTTATCCCGAAAAAATGTGCGTGTGGGACCATTAATCACGCGGACAACCGAAATTATCTGTTAAGTATATTGAATATTCCTAAAATTAAAAATTTATACACACTTGCACGCAAACATACTATTTAAATTCTTCATTTCGTTAAAACTAGCAAATGTTTACAGTAGGGGAGTCTAGTGTACTAAAAATTTTGGACAGACTTTAAACACACGCGCTTGAATAACCGCTTAAAATCTCATCTTAGGGGAACCCATAATATATACCATTAAACTAATATTAAAACACATTAAATATTCAAGTAATCTCTATCATTTAAAGCATTTTAAATTCTAAGCGTATCAATTAATCTTCTACATGCAACCGTTGTTATCATACTAGGTTAGGTATAATTTCTAGGTGGTAGAGTAACAGTACCCTAGAGTAGTAGTCACGCGGATAGGTAACACTGCCTTACGTATTGCTAGCGCCATTAACTATTTATATTAAAATCTGTACTACGCCGATAAAGTGGCGGGCTGTTATCTCTATGCATATAAAACTATAGATTTCACGTTGTGACTGCGTCTGTCTAGGAGTCAGTAGTTTCGATGTGGTTTTCACAGCTCACTTGCAGTTGGCACGACACACAGTGGCTTTTCAGTCACGCAGTAGCTCTGGCAGTTGAAATCAGATGTTTGCGGTTTTCAAATGCAAACAAGGGTTAATGTATATGTTTTTACATACACGACCACTGATGCTAGAGTAATGTGCACCAACTGGCCGGATCAATCGACTCACTTATTATTGCCGCCATAATGACCTGGTTATATGCCGGATAGGGTAGCTGGTAGATTTGCACAATTTTCCTAATATCCCGACCACAGCAAGGTGCCTTATCTATGGTGTCTATAGTCTACATTTGTCTCTTACATCAAGAGAGTATGCTTGTTCCTTCTCATTTAAAAAAAATAGGGGTTGCACTCCGGGATTGCTGGCAGAAGTAAAAGCTTGAATATTAATGTTTTTCATTTTTAATATTTTGAAATGGTTAGGGAATAATTTTGCACGAATTGCTTTATTTAACAGTATGAAAGTACAATCATTTTTGCACAAATATTATTTTCATATATAACCTGCGTTTAGCTTGACAAAAACTAGATAAAGTAAGACCACGTGACTGCTAGGA
>NJDC01001660.1:0-12804 GCA_002245475.1 Calephelis virginiensis | reverse complement strand
TGCTCCTACATACCCATGATAAGCAGTGATTGCTGCCTTGAAACCTATAGTTGTTCTAATTTGTTTCAAGGCGTAAATGAATTTATTTATCTTTTTGATTACTGCATCTGATTATTATCTGTACCATGAACATTGCTCATCTTATACATAAAGCTTATTTTCAAGATGGAACAAAGAGAGCAATGTCTATTGATATTATACGTATCTACTATCATTTTGTCTTGTGAGAATGTAATAGTAGGTATATTGCATCGTATTATTCATTGTGAATCTCATACTCTTCGGAAATATCTAAGCAATACAAAAACAGCAATGAATCTACGTTTTATTTTAGATCTCGCGCCGTCTGCTTTGCGCATACGCAGTGCGCCGTCTTACGTTCTGACGATCTGACGCGAGTTTAAACGTTTTAATCATTACAAAAAAAGTACGCAGCGCCGCTAAAGAAGTTTTCACTTCAAAAACCAAAACACAAGCAAAACGGATAACAAATTGATACAAATTAATCAAACTTGACTAATGACAAATGCTTATGCCTATGCCAAAACTTAAGAAAATGAAGTACTAGCAAATTGTGAGCCATCTTCAGAATGTTATAAGTATCGGGGACGTCCAAAATATTAAAAAATATGAACATGGTAGAAATGAATTTAAAAAACTAATTCCAAATACCATTTCATGGTAGGTTACACAACGCAATTCCATGATATAATATTCATAGTAATTATTAGCTTAGCGACTATTGAATCAAAATCTATAACTTTCTACAACCCTTCAATAAATGTTCGAGAGAATTCTCGAAATGAATTGCGATTTATATTAACTCCATTCTTAGTTAGCATTACGAAAGGACTCGATTTTAATTTCGAATATTGTTTTGGATGTGAAATGATTGAGCCCCAAGAGCAAATTCTAATCTAACGGTTTTATTTGAAACAATATTGAAATAATGCTTCTGACTTTTATTAAAATCAACCGTCAACCCAGTACTGAATAAATATCCCAGCGGGCAAATAGTCTATTACGAGTTCGTTGATTATTCACAATTTTTGGATACGCGTATTATTGTCAACCTACAATGGAATTTATTTCATTACGATTCTTTGTACATATCTTCACAGGGTATTTGATTGATTAACCAATAAACTATGTCCTTTATTATCGTGTCTTTTACTTGAAACTTTCTTGGATTCGTGATGTACTCGCTGTTGTTCGCGGCATTGCCCGCATGGTTATTGGTCCCACAGGAAAATTTTTTTGGGATAAAAACTATCTTTTGTGTGATGATTTCAAATGTTTTTGTAAATATTTTTTAATTTAATAGTAAGTAAATATTTTAATAATAAATGTTAATGATTTGAGGATTTTCAAATACTTGGTATGGCAATACTGTCATGGCAACGACGGTTGGAAACTAAATTTCAAGAATCACTCTGTTCATTACTTTGAACGAGGCAAGTTGTGTTCTTGTAGGCAATTGGCATTAAATATGTAATATGAAGAAGTATTAGTTTTATTTAAAAATAATGTTACAGTTGTTTGAGGTAATATTAGTTAAGCCATTTTAATAGAGCCATTACATATTTTATTAATCCAAGTTACCCTCAAGTATATATGTGCCAAACTTGTTAAAAATCGGTTCAGCAGTTTTTGTGTGAAGGAGTAACAAACAAACCAACAACCACATAAACTGTCGCATTTATAATATTAGTAGAATAACGAGACTTTTAAAACCTATACTGACATAAATTGCAATGCGCCTACTATTTATACTTTTTAAACAACTCTTGAACTTTTTCTCAATACATTTTGTTACATTTAAGCCTACCTGGTTTTAAATTTTACATCATCCAGATATACAGATAGATAACCGTTATTAACTTTTGGTTTTTCAAATATTAAACGTTAAAAACTAACTAGATTTATTAACCAGTTGGATGAGTATAGTATATAAGTGTCAGTTAGATAATTGTAAGTTGAACTTAATAGAAGAAGGCGTTACTTTGCGGAAATCCATACTTAAATCTAAATAAAATTATTTGATTTGCAATTTTCCGCCAAAAATGTATACGTATTATTGCGTAACAAAACAGACAAAATAGTGCGCTAAGAATGAATTGGACTTACCGGAAGCAAAAACTCCCAAATACATCCAGCTCCACACAATACACACCACTAAACTGTTTTAGTAGCACCAACAATACACATACTACTAAAAACTCAACGTACGTTTCGCTTCGTAACCGAAGCATCATCAGGAGAATTCGACTGCACTCCACAAAGGTCGAGCAGATACTGAGATCCACTTTGTGGAGTGCAGTCGAATTCTCCTGATGATGCTTCGGTTACGAAGCGAAACGTACGTTGAGTTTTTAGTAGTATGTGTATTGTTGGTGCTACTAAAACAGTTTAGTGGTGTGTATTGTGTGGAGCTGGATGTATTTGGGAGTTTTTGCTTCCGGTAAGTCCAATTCATTCTTAGCGCACTATTTTGTCTGTTTTGTTACGCAATAATACGTATACATTTTTTGGCGGAAAATTGCAAATCAAATAATTTTATTTAGATTTAAGTAAGTTGAACTGTTTCGTGGAATATTATAAGTTTTATTTGAGCAGTATGTATTCAATGTAATAACACCAATTGCCAACGATGATTAGCCAACTGCCCACTCGTTTTTTTAAAAACTATTTACTCTGCATATATCAATACGAGTATAAAAATATATTTATTTGACGTAGAAAATTACACGTAGACCTGTCGACGTCTAACCTAAATACTTCTTAGTAACTGTACAAAAGCAATGTTATAAACATTTATTCTTCAAAAGTTCTCGTATATTTAAAAAGATGGATGGCTTTTTATAGTTTGACGATATATTTAGTAGCGTTTACGTGGTTCGCGTATTAATATCGCAAACACCTGATTTTTTTTAACATTCTAAAATTAAATAAGCGTAATCTTTAAACTACATTGAAAGAATACTTTAGACCAAATTGCATAAAAGTAAAAACGTTTACAAAAACTACATCTTAATGCAAAAAGAAAATAAAGCAAAAACATCGGAGAGTAACCGAAATACAGGATACAATATTGTTATCCCCGTGTTGGTTCGGGCTTCTTTGCAAAATAGAGTATCTACCTTCCTGCCAGGTAGCTTGAAAATGCAAGCAAAGGCTAACCGTCATTAACACCGTGACATCTTACTAGGTGGTAGAGTTTCACAGCGACTCGTCCATATGGGTACCGCCATTTACCTGTTCCTGCCACCATAGCGTCAGTGATTGCCGTTGACGTGTTCAGGTTCAAAGGATGAGGTAGCCGGTAAACTTACTTTTGCTCGAGGCCTAACATCCCAGCCTTAGGTTGGCAACGCACCATAACCAGCTTTGGTGTCTTAGGCGGCGTAAATTTCTTACCATCAGGAAATCCGTCTGTTTGTTTGCCTTCCAATATCATAAAAAAATCATATATATCACAAAAAAGAACGACGTCTACATAATAGATGAAATATTGTATCTGAGCTATTTATCTTCCTAAACAAACAATAAATGCTAACTCAAAACATAAAAAGTTTTTGATCCAATTTCATAACCAGCTGTAATTTCGTCTAACTTAAAAGATAGCATATACTCAACCTAAGAGATAACCCCAAGAAAACTAATATCTTTAGTACATGGCAAAGCCGCAGGCAACATTTATGGAATAATTAAACGCTTTTGAACAGTTTGAAGGCTTTTCCTACTTAAACAGTATGTCGGCGTGTGCGTGAAAGCTCCTATATTTTACAGTACAGTACAGTATCTTTACGCCCATATCCCTGAAGCGGTAGGCAGAGACACAACTAGGGCACTCACGACTAGCCGAAGACAATAAGTCCCAGAATGTGACATGTAGCAAGCCTATCGCCAACCGGGCACATATCCAATCCTGGGCAAAGTTATTTTAATTAGGAAATTGATATTTATTTATTGTTACCCGACCCGGGAATCGAACCCGGGACCTCACGAATTCAAGTCCGACGCTAGACCGCTAGACCACTGAGGCGATCTATATTTTAGCTTTCTTGTTTTCGTTTTCAAAAATCAAAGTTAGAATAAAAAAAACACATGTTTATTCTGTGCCAGGCCATAATGACTTTTATTCTTACCTATTAATTTAAAAAAACTATTCTAAACTTTGCAGGCGTGCACTCAGTTCGGATAGTAAACATGCGAGTGCCGGAAGTCCTCCAATATGGAACCAAAGACGCAATTACCCTGGACTGTGACTATATTGCCCAAAACGTCACGGGTCTGGTGGTCAAGTGGTTCTACAATGATCGCTCACAGCCGGTCTACCAGTGGATACCACCGCAGAAGCCGCAGGCCTTAGGAATATTAAAAAATAAGGTATTGATTTTTGTACTGTAAATTTTGTCGACAAAATGATGAATCGGAAGTGATTTTTTTTCTCAGGGATACTACGTTTCACAATTCACTTCACTCCCCTTCACATTTACCGATCATCCGCGAGGCTCGGGTTCGATTCCCGACGGGGGCAGGCATTTGTGTGATGACTGCATTTCCGGGTCTGGGTATTTATTAAATTTATTCTGGTATCTATTGAGTATTTCTATGTATTAGAATCGTTGACTAACACCCATAACACAAGCATATAATTTGCTTACTTTGGGGTTAGATTCAATTTGTGTAACTTGTCCAGGGATATTTATTTATTTATTATTTCAGTTCAGAATATATTTTGCCATAAGAAAAACTTAAAACTTTCTAATAATATACTATTTATAAATATAAAATTATATTTAAGTTAAAACTCCAACATTAATTTGCACCGTGTATGATATCTACAAAATAATAGAAACAATTTTTATAAGGCCAAAACATGTTCCTGTTAGTCATGTTCATGTTAAAAGAGTAGTGAAATAATGCAAAATTTAAATTTAGAATAATGATCTAATATGAATTCAAAAGGTTACTTATTACCGCACTCAGAGGCGTCAAATACATTTTAATCAGTCGTTAAGTCGACGTATTCTATACAATATATTAACTTAATGCTAGAATAGTAGTTAATATAAGTCATTAATTGCGTCCGTAAGGCTAACTTTTAATTGCGTCTAAATATTTATGTTATATAAGTACATATAAAAGTAACAAATACACGTTATCTGTAGACACTAAAGATGTTACTGGAACGCTGCCAATGTAAGGCTGGGATCTTAAGTCTGTTGTCTAAGCTAATCGGCTATTCCACTCTCCAATTAGGAATACCATAATGAAAAAACACTAACAAAAATAAATATAGTGTCACCGCTTACGCCTAGCTAGCTGGTAGAGTTCTGCAAGTACGAAACTGGGACTTAGGCCAGCCCAGCTTGTGGGATAATCCAGTAATTACGAGATTATTTTGCAATGCCGTTTTAGTGATAACGTAGAAAATACTCGAACATAAGTAAAGAAACTTTTCATGGAAATTTATTTTCAGCTAGATTTATCATACAAAGTGTCCTCGAACCCGTACACCATGCACCGCGCGTTACGCATCCGCTCTCCTGGCATCGAGCTAACGGGGAACTACACGTGTGTCGTGTCTACCTTCCTGTCAGAGGACGAACGTACTCGGCCGATGGCAATATTTGGTAAGAGAATCCTATTTTTTAAGTCAATATATAACGTTTTAGTCAAGTCTACGTAGATTGATAGAAGAAGGAGTTACTTTGCGGAAATCCATACTTAACTTTACTTTTTTTGGCGGGAAATTGCAAATTAAATAGTTTTATTTGGATTTAAGTCTAAGTAGAGTAAGTATGGCATTTCTAAATAGGGTATTCACTAACGGCCAATATTAATAATCAATCTTAATCCAAAACTTGTAGTCCAAGATTGATATTTTGATCCATTTTTATGCTATCGCTAGCCAATAACATATCTGTGGACAGGACAGGATAAATATTGCAATTAGGTATGGGATAGGCCGCCGGATACGCAGCTATCTAGATTGTTTGAAATCCATTAGATTGAGATACATTATTAACATTGGCCGTAAAACGATAATAAAATCAAGTAACACTTGACTGCTATAATTTACAAATTGTTATTAGAATTTCTGGGCTCTGGTCATTTCATGGTTAAATATTTAATTTCTTGATACATAATGTACACATATTTAATGAATAAATATTTGATCAAATTAGCCATTTCCAAATTTACCCCTGGAACACGCAGGCGGCCAATTCAGCGATGAGTTAAAAAAAAATCTGTAAACATTTTGACATTTATTGCAATTTACCAAAAAACATTAAATTTTTGAGTTGGTTTAAATTATAACGCACTTTTAAGGCTTACAGAAGAGGATATTAAGTACTACGTCTTATATAATTAAGATTCTAACTTAGAATGTTTTTTTTCGCCTTTTACCTAACATTCGCTTTCGCATTCGCATTCGCACATTCGCATTCCAAATAATCGCATTCGCATTCGCGAATGTCTAAAATATGACATTCGCAGCATCCCTGATTCTAAGTACTACCTTTGCGTTATTATTTCAAATTATGTATTTGGAGAAGCACTTACATTGAATCTAGTGGTTTGAATATATATTAGATTTTTATATAACCAGATATTGGAAGTCTCAAACTAGTCCACTAAAAATTATATATATTATATAGATATACATATTATAACAAAAACAAACAGTATTAGAACTAAATCCGAACACGAAATATTTTAATAGCTTATTTAATAAATTATTTAATTATTACTGTGTACAGAATCCAAATCGAGACCTAATCAATTGGTTGTAATTTTGTTTGTCTACCTGTTCACTTCTAAAAACTAAATTTAAAAAACTATTATAGCATAATATATCATTTTTACTTAAATCTTTCGTTCCCATCATTAGGCACGATAAGTCACTTCATCTTGTATACAAAACCACAGACAACAGCTAGTGTAAAATATGGTTTGTTTTAATTAAGGTCAAAGTATATATTTGGGTATTCTATGATTACTATTTTTTATATATTTATATTTTTATAACTTAGCAGAACATTATTTGTTGATTTTAAATTTCGTGCGAGTATTTTTCCCAATATATCAAATCCTGTTGCTTAAAAATCGCTCTTAAAATGTACCACTCTACAATGCTTGTTTACTTTATGTGTAGAAAGAAAAATTTAGCTCTCCATACAAAAAGTTCAACGTCTTCTGAGAAAATGTAAGGAGAAACGAATCCTTTTTTCGTGATTTTCTAAAACTTTAAAAGTTGTAGAATAGAAGGTGTTGCTGTTGATGTACTAAAGCCGCCCTAAAAAGGCTATGCGTTAGTTACCAGTAACCCTGTATATAAGTCGAAAAAAGGCTACTTCCTACCCTAATCCCTTACTCACTCTTAGGATATGAGTGAGTTTTACAACGCGACAAAAGCCGATAATCGTAATTTAAGTAATTCAAAAAGTTGTTACTGTTTCCAGTTCATGAAATATTTTTTTCTTTCCATTGAAACTTGGAAACAGGCTCCATATAAGTATTTCCTTTGAATGTACTCGGGTACGCGGTATCGCGCTAATAATATGCTTTGTGGGCTGAGACAAAACGGAAATTACTTCCACAACTTTACCCATTCTGCAGCCAGTAATAGGATGTACATTTCGATAAGCGAAACGTGCTCTGACTCCACCATTGTACTTATCTGAATATACTCCCATCAAAAGATGGACCAAAATTTTTAAACAAGCGCATAGTTTTAAACCTTTTTAACGCAAAAGGTAAATAAATAAAGTGTAATATAAATAGTAAAAACTCTATTGTTTAATTTAAAAGTTTCATATCCATATTTGTACCATTTACAAATTAAGTATCCTTTATAGGTATAAAACAAACAGATAGGCAGAGAGATTACCAGAATAGCCAAGGTACTTAGTTCCACAATCGCAAATAGTAATTGTATATTTTTTTATTTTAAAATCAAAAACTATACTTTTTAGTTCCCCAGTCCGGGAATCTAACTTAGTGCAGTTAACACATGAATCGGACCACAAGACCATAAAGGCGATTTTTAAGTAAGCCGTAACTAATGTGTAACCTTACGTAAATATTTCGAGTGCTCTTAAAAGAGTTATCAACAATAAGGGCTCATCCTTCTTTCACATGACAACACCATACTACTAGAAGACAGTTGGTAGGAGTAAATTATTGTTTTCGTTCTAATCGTGCTAGTCATAAATTTTATAATATTAGGTAGGTAGGAATTATAAATTTATCTACATTATTTTTAAATTCTGTCAAACATCTTTTGAACACTGTAATGTAAAGTCTCACAACGAATAGTCTTGTTCATTGTTTATAAATAAGTAGAACATCTTTACAAATGTAACCTTGAAATTTATAGAATATAGTTACTAATTTTTTGAATTAGAATTTTGCATACAGCGATATAAAAAGAGGGATTTACATTGATTCTTTTTAGTCGCCATCAGCTCTTTTTTAAATGTCTGCAATGTACAGAATTCGCCCTTTTATAGTTTCATTATAAGTATATAAAATAAATTTACTGATTTGGTAAAAGCAGCTCCAACAAAAAATAACATAATATATTTAATCAACAGTTTGAAATATTAAGCAAAAAATTCTCAGATAATTACTTATGAAAAGGATCAAAATTTTAGGGATTGCTGCGTTTAGGAACATAACTGTTTTAGAAAATAGTTTTATACACTACCAATAAGTGGCAAGTATATTATGATTGGCGGAACGTGCTTACACTTAAGTATGGGACATGGTTTTGCATATATAATATGTTTGGAACTTTCTGTTACACTGTTGTGTTATGGTTATCATTTGTGTAATTCTAACTGTTCGTCATCCGTTTCCGTCATTTTACCCGTATCTTTCTCTATGAATATTTTTGTGTTAATAATAAACGTATTACTATATACCCACATGTTGCTGGCGGGCACTTTTAGATAATACGTTCTGACACACTCAGAACAATTTATTTACATAGACCATACAAGTGGTACTTGGGAGCTTCAACATTATTGTAAAACTACCATCAGGAATCGGAGGCGTGGCCTCACATTAAAAAGAACTCTGAAAATTACATCACTAAGAAACTCCCTTTCTAAGATGTATAACTGACATGGTGAACATGATTAGATGGTTGAGTTTTCCGACGACAGTGTTTACCTATTCCGGTAACTGATACACTAATAAGCCAACTAATACTTCTCTAACCACTATTATATTCGGTTCGGTTGGGGTGCTTTGGTTACCAAGTTTTGACGCAAGCTGCAGATAATCGAGGCATGTTGCAGGCGACGCCTGTCTTTCTGCACTCGTGTGCTAAGCAACTGATATGCATAATGAATAACAAGTGTGTGACATAATACGAGAAATAAGAAGCAATTTCTTATTCTTTTCTTTCCTTACAAACTACCCTAGGAGTGACCCTTACCGCACAGCACAAACATTCTTAAGACTGCTCCGAGCATAAAACGAAAAGAGAACGAAGGATTATCGTAACAAAAATATTTCATTTACACATTTAAAATGTACATATTTTACCACATTTATGGATAATATTTGTATGAAAATTTGTAATATGTTTTGTTGTTGTGTGTTGTTTTGAATGGACTCATTGATTTTACAAAAAAAATGTCCGAATTGCATGTTAGCGTTTCAATGATTTCATTTATTTTCCACATAAATATTTGGATACATTATTTCAGATCAATCTGTTGTATGTAAACTCCAAAAAACGCATCTTTCATTTTGATAACATCACGTGATATTTGATATATTTCTTTTAAAATGCGGCCTAAATTCTCCATACAATCAGAGCCTTTACCGTGAATTGGTATAGATTTCGTTCAGTAATTGACGTATCGAAATGTATTGCCTTTTTGGTCTAAAAATTTAGTGATCTTAGATACCAATAGAGATGCTGTTCAAAGATTTTATACAAACGATTTACTTAGACGCTATCGAGTACTGTAGACTTGACGAGCCGTAAATACATGGTAGGGCTCAGTTCGCTGATAGCTAGTTCGGCACAGTCTTAACGCGGAGGGTAACTTCAGCCTCAGCTCAAATGCCTATAAATGGGTCAAAAGTTAAAACGCGCAAAACTTGCTCAGTGGCAACTTATGTAATATTATATAATAATATAGGCTTTCGTGCATGTGTACCACTAATTGGAAACTGTAAATAATATAGCTTGAATCTTACCTAAAATTTCAAAACAGAAATTAATATTATCCCAATATTCAAGTAACATGTACCTAATTAACAAAGTAAATGTAAATACGGTAGACGAACATGCCAAACTAAAGAGAAACAAGCTAATGGAATACAAATGGCCGTTTTGCTTATACGATAAAACCCATCAATATTTTAAGCGATCAGAAGTCAAACACGGATATTGCGCTTCTAGAAAGTGTAATTATCTACAGTGATTTTATTTTTTTATATGTCGAATTAATTTTTTAGAGTCGAAGAAACTCCTAAAACTATTATTTAAAAAAATATATATTATAAAAAAATATAAAACTATGTCACTAACACCGTGACCGTTTTTAAAAGAGTATAACTAGATTGCTACTCTTTTAACTAGACACATTAATCCTCTGGTTTATATATTTATGTTATGTTTTTATTTATTTATTTTTCATAGTACTTCAAAAACCATAACTAAATATAAATTAACCTTCGCAATATATTTCTTCCGATAGGAATTTTATGGAAATAGGCGTTAATTTATTGCAACTTTACAAGATAATTTTTACTGAAACACGTATTTCATGAACGTCTGATTAACATAACTAAAACCTTTATATATAAATTGTACAATACTTTTACCGTCTTATTAAAATACGTGGACTAATAGGAGTAAAATTAAGTTGACATTGGAGTCCTTAGCACATTGTAATAAAGACGTAGCACCAGGTCGAACCTTGGAGTAACTTGCTCCATGTTTATTAATTTTACGGTTAACGTATACTTAATTTCGTGAGAGACTTAGTTACACCTGCCTCTGTCTACCTCATCCTGAAAACGGTATTTTATTAAATACCAGGTAGTTGTTTACCACTGAATTCGTCAATATAAAAAAGTGATTAGAGATGTTCTTCGTTGACTTTAACATGTTTTTCGTATAATTCCAATTAAAGTTAGTTAGCTACTTTACACTTATTAAAAAAGTAGTCTATGTTTGATTTCGGGTGTTTAACAGTATTCCTATCCACATTCACCACAATTAGTCCGGCGGTTTAGCACTGAAAATGTTTCTATGTTACAGAAACAGACAGACATTAGATATTTTTCGAGAACGTTGTAATAAAGTATAGAAGTATAAATGTAATACTAGACACTTGAGATGTTAGTTGTGTGCCCTCATCGCTAAGCTAAAAATTATAAGCCACTAGCTATTGCCCGCGGCGTTGCCCGCGTGGTTAATGGTCCCACAGGAACATTATTTTGGGATAAAAACTATTCTATATATTAATCCAAGTTACCCCCAACGTGTGGGTGGTACCCGCCAAATTTCATGACAATAGGTTGTGCAGTTTTTGCCTGAAGGAGTAACAAACAAACATTCCAACTTAAGCATTTCTAATATAATAATAAAAATAGAATTTGCAAAAGATGTTTACAGGCAATGACGTTTTAATTCGTTGTAATTTTTGAACTATCTTCAATATGGGCGTTTCTAGTAGCTTTACATCCATGTTTAACCTGCGGGTATCCATTATAGTTTGCGTGTTCCATTGCCGTTGGAACTGAATCTGAAACCTGAAACCAAATGATATCTACATTTACGAATTTTCTTTTAAAACATGATTTACTAATAAGGATGTGAATGTTTTCAATTCTTCAGCTATTTTTAATATGATGTGGCGAAAATTTTATTTTTGACAGCCGCATGACCTATATTGATGATATACAACCATCCCTTAAAGAAGTTACCGATGCGTCGCAATTTTTAAAAAAAAAAAAACACAAATTAAATATAGGTGTTAGTCAACGATACTAATACGTAGAAATACTTTAATAGCTACCAGAATAAATTTAATAAACACCCAGACCCGGAAATGCAGACATCCAAAGCTCAGTCTCATGTTTACAAGCGACTAGAACGTCTTTTATTTACCTGGCGACATTTTGCAGGAATATAATTTGAGAGTAATATATTATGTTGTCTAGAAATTTCATTAACATCAATTCATCATATTATTTGAATAGAAATGGTCTATTAATGACTGTTTGTGGTAGGGTAGAACAATGGGTCTGGAAATCTTAAAAAACTCGATACCTATAAAAATCTTTGTTAGGTGTGAAAGCGGTAAAACTATTACTTAAAATATATACGGTCGAATTGAAAAAACTTCTCCTTTTTTAACATCGGTTAAAAAGTATGAGTAAAGATCTTCCCATCCCATCATCTTGATGCGTGGCGATCTACAACTGTGCGATTTCGAAGACATTTTTTACCTCGCACAACACCTTTGTGGAATCAGTTACCTGGGGCGGTATTCCCAAATTATTATGACTTAGGGACCTTAAAAAAAGGAGCGTACTCATTCCTTAAAGGTCGGCAACGCATCTGTGCCACTACTGTAGGGTTACTCTTGAATCTAGATTTATGCAATATTGGAAATTGGAATCGGATCTGTCACTTTAGGTACTCTTGAACACAATAATAGCGAAGTATTAAAGTTTAATTAATAATAAACAATTCATGATTTTATCCGATTCATTGAATTTTGTTGTAACTAAATGTTAATCATCCGTTATTACTGTGTTCCA
>NJDC01001658.1:279015-296848 GCA_002245475.1 Calephelis virginiensis | reverse complement strand
TAAATATGTTCCGCATAACATTTATTCTAATATTTTTTCTTTTTTTAGGTTTGGGCTTTCGTGTTAGTATTTTGTCATTAGTCAAGTAGAAATTTGTATCAAATTTTATATCAATTTTAGTCAATTATAATTAGTCGTCAGTAAGTCATTTCAGGTTCTTCGGTAAAGCGGTGGCTTCATTACTCAAGCTCATGTAATGAGATTTGGCGGCAACGAGGAAATATACACGGTACGATGATTTCTACATGATTGTTTCATTTGTGAACTTTCAGTGAAGAAAATTGTACAAAATGCCACCAAAATTGACTTATTTCACTCAATATTATCACGAAATTTCATAATTATGAAAAAATTTCGACGATCTTTTCTCTCGATGTCGCCAAAACCCTATTCTATTATTTATTAATTTTTAATTTTGACAAGTAAAAAGTTTGATCATTCTTTGAAAAAAAAACAAATTCAGTTAATCACTAATATTCTAACGTCCTGAGGGCTGATTCCGTATCTTTTTAGTGATGATCACTGGGTGCAGAGTAGATCTAATAGCTGTCAAATGACGTGTTTTACATCTCCTGTAAATCCATAAATACAATGGAGATAGCAAATACATTACACCTCTTTTGACAGTTATTTGATGTATACTTTACTCAGTGACTATCACTAAAAAGATACTGAATAGCCCCACTGCTATCATTATTTCGCATCTGTACCGATGAGTCCTTACCACTGAAGGATAGATCCTTACTTATCCATCTACCATAACGTTTTTGTGTTGCTTTGGATACCCTGATTAGAATACATTATTTGCGTTTCTGCCTGGCAGTTCGTAAGAGGCGAGTGGAATTAAAATATGTAATTACTACCAAGATCACTAATGGCAGAGTCGTATGTAGTAATTTGCCCGGATAAGGATCCGTCGCTTTATTTATTCCTGCCACCATAATGCCACTTTGTGTTTCGGGTCATGTCATATTCTCATGTGAGGGTCGAGTAGCCGGATAACTAACGCAATATGTCTAACATCCCAGTCAAGACAGCGACATACCCATAACATCTATAGTGTTTATAGGACATGGTTATCTCTTACTATCAAAGTAAAGTATCCTCACGCCCATATTATGCGCTGAAGAGGTTGAAGCACGGCATCTACGACTAGCCAAAGACACTAATGCCCGATTTCACCAAGAGTTCCTATACTTTAGGAGACCTTTTAACGTTACTTACGGGACTGTTTCAATATAAAACCATCCGTTAAAACACATTAATAGGTCCCCTAAATATAGGAGCTCTTGGTGAAATCGGGCATTAGTCCCACAATGTAATAAGTGGTAAGCCTATCGGCAGCCGGGCACATATCCTATTCCGCGCAACGTTATTTTTATTAGAAAATTAGAAATATAAATAAAATCTACTATATTTTTCTTTGTTGCTCGACCGAGGGATTGAACTCGGGACCTCAAGAAGTCAAGTCTGACGACCACAGAGGCGTAAAAACATTAGTCGACTCAACAACCATAACTAACCTGAACTCAATTGAAAAACCATTAATCGTAGAAAATAAAAATCAATGTCACATACACCAAAACACATTATGATGTCCATATCAAAGAAAGCCTTGTAAGCACAAGAAATCCTAACGTCAAACACGATATCGCCGTAGCTAATTTAGGTAGCATTGTGCAGTTCACAAAGATACATTTGAATAAGATTATCGTAGAACCCGTTGGGAGTCACTGATCATAAATCATTACCCATAAACCGCATCTGACAATCATCTTTAAGGTTTCCTAGACATAGACACACACAAAAGGCAACCTTATCTATATTCCTTATAGTTTACAATTGCTTGAAAGTATATCTATTTTGACAGCAAGAACATATCTCAAATGACAAGCAAAGTTAATACTGCGTTTGATCGAACCAATTGTTGTTATTGTATTTACTGAAGATTTTTAGACAGAAGTATCTAATGTGGGATTGAATCAATCAATAGACATCTTTAGTTAATGCGTAAATGATGTATAGTTTGCATTTAGATGATCCTTGTACAGTGTAATTGATTAACTTGGCAGTTTTTGACAACTCTGTATAATATAGTGTGTAGCTTAATGTACTTATATTGTAGTTGCTTTAACTATTGAGGTCCCAAGTTCGATCCCCGGGTAGGGCGGGAACAAATATGTTAGAAAATGTATAATTTCAATTTCTAATAAAAAATAACGTTGCCCGGGATTGATTATGTGCCCGGTTGGCGATAGGTGGACACATGGTAGTGGTCCACAATCGGCTAGTCGTGAGTGACCTGGTTGTGCCTCTGCCTACCTCTACGGGGATATGGGGGTGAAGACTCTTATTTTTAACTATAGCTTTCATTTTTAATTTTGAATAACAGGAACAAAAGTTTTGTGATAACACTTAATGTAACCTTATTTTAGTATCTTGTCATTGGTGGTAAGTTTGTTCCATACTCACAAAATACTTTAAAGTTAGCCCTATCTTATTTCATCAAAAGTATATTAAAGTAAATAGAAAGAGACAAAACACTTTTAGTGCTGCCAGACTAGTTTTTACATGTCATTTTTTCAGCCTTTAAATCTGTTAAATATGTAATAGAAAACGCTGACTAAATTTGACAATTTGACATCTTTGGTCTAATCTGACATATCTCAAATTTTACATTTTAGTGTTTTTTAGTTTCATTTGTAAAATGTAGCATGTATCTAAAATATTTTTGTTTATTAACGGCAATTACCATTACCATGTTCCAGTTTGTAAGAAAGGATAGCAGTATAGAAGAAACATATTTCTTCCAACCGATAATCCGTTAATGTACTTGCCTTTATTTATGTGTTATAAAAATCTATATCTAATGTAAAAAAATTCAAAAATATATCAGAACAATTTATATAATTAGTACATATAAGCATAACTTATACATATACTATGGCACAAATCGTTCTCCTTGGTCTAGCGGTCCGGGGTCAAACTTGACTTCGTGAAAGTCTGAACCCCGTGTCGAGCAACAAAAAGAAAATGTGTTCTCCAAATGTTTTAATTAAAACAACATTACGTGGGGTTGGCTATGTGTCCGGTCGGCGAAATGCTAGGATTATTGTGGGACTTAGTTTCCTCGGCTAGTCGTGGAAGCCCTGGTTGTAACTCTACCAACCTTTTGGATGTATGGATGTGAAGATACTTCCCCAGTTTATGTTACATGCAGTTCGTTTAATATTGTCTTACATATTAATGAAAATAATATTTTTTAAGAGTTTACATTAACATTTGGTACTTATTTGTACATTGATGCCTATAAAATAATAAAATTGAATATAAAAATGATAAACATAATAACAGAAGATATCAAAAACATGTAAATCGACTCTGTGGTCTAGCGGTTCAGGTAATTGACTTGTCTTCATGAGGTCCCAGATTCGATTCCAGGGTCGAGCAACAAGAAGAAAAAATTAGTTTTTCCATTTTTTAATAAAAAAAAAGATTGCTCGGGATTGGATGTGTGTCCGGTTTGGCGATAGACTTGCCAACTATCCCACTGTGGGACTTAGTGTCTTCGGCTAGTCGTGCGCCCTGGTTGTGCCTCTGCCTACCTGTTCGGGGATAGGGGCGTAAAAATACTTTAATTTTATGTAGAGAGAATACGTATATAAGATAGAAAAGTGTAAACATGTATATCAAAAATTAATAACATACTTAGATATCAAAATGAAAAAATCTTATATAACGTTTGCTTTCCTCGTAAACAGAAACAAACATGAAACCATTAGCAAATTGCCAATAATTCTCATAGGCAGCAACATGATAAGCTTTGCCTTTATCCAGAGAAATGTAATGAGCATTGAGCACAGCAAACATGGCGCCATATCGCGCATTACAGAGTATATTGCGATTTTTATTATAGTAGCATTAGGAAATGAAGCCATAAGAATATGAAACATTCATCTTGAAGAAAATAGTGTCTATTGTGACATTGAAATAGACAACACGCCAAAATACATAGGATAACTTATCTCACAATCTTATTGCTACGCATTCAGAAAAGTATAGCGCTATGCTCTTCATTTTGCATGTATTTTGGAAATAGTACGTAATTATCATTGTTGATTGGTCATATTTAATTTATTGCAATTAATAAAAAAAACTAAATGACTGCTTACAATTTTTTTGATTTATTTATTTAATATTTTCTTGCACGCAAAAATCAAAAATATACAAAATACGGGAGAGGTAAAAATGCGGAAAAAGCATACTTATCTCTAACTACAAAAATAATGAAGTTGTAAAAGTAATATGGATGGCATTGTGTACAAAAAACAATTGTAGCTATACTTAGAACAAATAACACCTGAGTATTATAATTACGTATGTAAAATAAAATAGATACTCTTACAATTATCATTATTGAAAACATCTTGGTCGAATATACGAGTTTGTTATTATTTCAACGAAAAGTCACGGTCCTTTAATCTTTTCTTAAAAGTAGGTAAAGAAAAGCAATTACGAACCTCAAAAAAAGATGTGACTGATTGAAAAGTTAAAGACTTAGATTTATAATGGGAGTGCTAAGCGGGAAAACGAAGTAGTGAGCTACTGTTGTTTTATGTGTTGATAATGATAATACATTGTGAGATTTTGTGTCTTCGGTTAAACCCTGGTTGTGTGTCTGAAACCTCTTTAGGGATATGGGCATGAATACGTTTTTTTAAATAATGAAATGTTTTTTTTTTTTACTTTAGTTCGATAATCCATTACCAAGCTATCTGAAAGACAGCTCTTTAAGTTTTTTTTAACATTGTTACCATAAGCTGTAAATACTTGATAAAGTTCGGCGTTCATGTCTTCATATTAGCATAAGTTGCTTCAATTATTATTTATCTTATCTATAAGAGCAGATAGCTATTTTGGAGATTTACTCTCCAAAAATCAAATATAGTCAACAAATTTATTCTTGAAAAGCCTTAGTATCCAAGCCTTAAAGTAATAATATAACTGGAACTTTTGTGTCTATTAATACACATTTAAGACCACGAGCTTTCAAAAATATTAATGACAATAACTATAAAAAAATGGCGCTACACTATCATCGTGATACTCCCCACAAATAGGAATCCGCCAAGAATATTATATCCAAGGGAATTAGATCTGGTGTATTCAAAACGGCATACTATTGAGACCTCGGAAGGGAACTGAATCTGATAAGGCAGATCAACGATAGGGCCCCTTTTTCTTAACGCGACACCTTTGTCATGACAAAGGGGCTGTTTGGCTGAACTGTGGCATCTGAATGGGTTTGCAATAACGTCCTGCTTACATCCCGCGAGATCGGTCGCAGATATACATACTTCAAAGATTTATTAATCTTAGCGTTGGCTGGAACAATGAGGGGTTTTAAAAGCACCTGGTACTTTTTTCTCTATACTTGAGGCGTGTATTTGGTTTTTGCTTCGCCGTAAGTGGGGTTTGAGTTGCGGCTGCCCGGGTCATAACCGAAAACGGTTTTACTCCCGATATTACGAGTACGTTATCCCTTTCGCCATTTGCTGATTTTATTTAAAGATTATATTCATTTTCTCTTGTGTTTATTCTTTATCAAAGCTTATGTTGCCGATATTGAAACTAAATATAACTTTAACATTATTTTTCATACTTTTTGGTTATTTAATATAATGATTAAACATTTTACTAAATTATTACAAGATAAGATTTGATTAACATATTTGATGCAGCTTCGCTTTACCCTTACAGGAGACAAGCATTAACTCGACATTTTTACACGATATTCGACTTAATGATGGATTAAATATTGATTGACGTCTCTGATTGCGGCCAATACACTCATAACTTTTTGATACAAATGCCTAAAAACTCTAACAATCCGACAAAATCTGACAAATCTAGCATTTTTTTATAATACGGTGACCACACCACAATCATCATAATTTATGATTTTCAAAGTTAATAAAATAAAGAGAAATATATTTTAGCTTGACAAAAAGACCTAATCTATAAGCTTCTTGGACCTATACTACAAACAAAATTTATATAACGTACGTGTGTCTCAAATAGTCGCGCAGGTATGTAACGTTTTTTTTCATTAATACACATTTATCCTAATCAAGCGGACCTAATCTGCAAGCACTTGCTTTAACCATGTCATTAGACATCACGTCGCGATTTGATAATTATTTTTTTAAAAGATTGAAAATGATTCCGAAATGATCCCACATGAATTTCAACAACATCCTACCGGTAGTTTTTGTGTAATACTTATTAATGCATAAATTTTCTTTCATGTTAATGTTTAGTGGGCGAAAATTTTGCAATAGCTCAAAAAGCACTAGTCAGATCATTATAAAACTTATATGAGATCACCTCGAAATAATTATCTATCTTTCTAAAAACGAACTTTCAAAATTGTTAGGAGTTTTGGCACCATCGAGAGAAAAGATAGTCGAAGTTTTTTCATAATTATTGAATTTTTACCCAAGAACCTGACATGACTTATTGACGACTTCTGACTAATTATATTTAATTAATTCCGATTTTGGAGAATTTGATGGAAATTTCTGCTTGACTAATGGCAAAATAGTAACGCGAATACCAAAACCTAAAGAAAGAAATAAGAAAAATTCGATAAGCTATAGGACGAGTAATCGCGTAACAAACATACAAAGAAAAATACATACAACGTAATAAATAACCTATTTTGATAATTTCTCCGACCTTCTTCTGCATTTTAAACTTTATTTACATCTTTTTCAACCTTCATCTGTATCATTTTTTAAAAGAGTCAAGGTTTTCTCATTACGTTGTATATAAAGATGTATAGATAACAACTAACTAAATGCGTCAGAAGTAGCACGTAAAACTAGTCATAATTTAAATTTATCGCTGGACTTTTGATCTAAGGTAAGGTGTTTTTATAATACTTCATCTCGAATGATCAAGTTACGTGTATAATTTGTCTAGATCGCGTGTGATGGCGCTGGTCTTCATAAATAATATGCTATCTCCACATCAGACGTTCAGACATTCTTACGCGTCCTTTCGCTGAAACTCTAAGCTTTATTCACGTACAAAGTTAATTTTAATTATTACACTGTGAATACGATCCTTTTCACCGGAAGTTGTTTTATGATGAAGTCACATTTACCGTATAAGCATGTTACATTATTATGTTTTAACCGACTCCAGAAAAGGAGGGGGTTCTCAATTCAACTGTTTGTTTCTGTGTATTTGTTACGAGATTACTCCGTCAATATCCAACCGATTTTTTTTGAAACACATTTTTTGATTCCGAGGCGATCCCATATTAATTTTGTTATGATGCGACTTGTGGTTTTTTTAAATTTTACCTAATAATGCCTCATTTTTTCACTTATCAAGATAAGCTCATCATTGATGAAATCGTATATTATACGTGAATATAGTGAAAAATGTTTGCATTGTAAAGTGTAACTCAAGAACTACTAGTAGGATGTTGATAAAATTTATATGAAACCATCTCCGAATCATTTATTATTATTCGTAAATCGTCAAATGTCGACGTGGTACCTAATTAAACACCTAATTGGACACAGCTTTGCAATCCTACTGCACTTTGGTAATTATTGTAATAGTAGCTGCTTCTGTGTTAATTTAGTAGTGTTCATACTTAATGTTCTAATATATGAATAAAACCTCATTCAAACATTAGAGTTGAATATAAATTTAATAAAAATATTTAAGTATTAGTAATAAAATAATCACGACAACGTAATTATTCATCTATTATTTGTAAGAAGCTGTACTTATCGAAAGTCTAGAAACTTTTTAGGTATATATCTGAAAATAATCTATTTTATACTTTTGAATTTTTTCCAGTATTTAATGTACTATAGACTCTCCTAAACTCTGAAATTTTTAAAACAAACTTAAGCTGGTATTGATGATGTTTAAATTAATATTTATTTCTTATATATCACATACAAAATACTACAAATATAAGATTATATTTCAATTAGTATTGTTTTATATTTCACAAGCAAAAAATAAAACAAAATTTAGTACTTTGCATTAAAAAATAGACTAGAATCTAATAATATAAACTTAAAAAAGATCTAGTTAACCAATATTTTACAAGTAGTACCTAGAAGTCAAAAAGATTTTCTTACAAGTAGAATAACATTATAATTTGATGTAATTATTTTGGTTTTATAATGACATTTAAATCATTTATCCGACGCCAGTACCTTTATCGGCGTAGGTACTCTTAACAGCCTAGCGTTTGGGATTTGTCAACGTCTTCTTAATTAATTAATGTAATTATGTACTCTGTAAAACATTATTTGTGTTTGTTATTTAATTAGCTGTTGTTAATTACTACATGTGTTTTGGAAAGCATTTCTAAAGTTTCATAATTAGGGGTATTAATGCTGTAGTATATGCGATTTATATACATTTTTCTCTTGTGTTCTAGTATTCACCAATAAATTAAAATAAATAAAATTCGTCAATTCATAACCTTAACTAAATACATACTTCTCGGATTTTGATGAAATCTTGATTATTTTGATAGTCCTGCACACTAACTAACTAACTAAAAATAATCTTTTTCCTGCCACCTCTGTAATCTGGTGGTCCACTGTTAGCGTTGACTACACGAGGTCACTTATATGATTTTGATTTTGTCAGGAAAATTAAAATATGATTTATAATCAATCACATTGTTGGACTAATGAGCACCTTCGGTTACTCGTTTATATTCTGGTTATACCTCTCCTTATCTCAGAGGGCATACGATAGAAAAAACCTTACTTTAAAATAAAATCTGTCGTTTAAAAAACGGGAACCATTTTAGTAACATTTAGTTACACTATGTAATTTAGCTCTTAGGGGGAGGCCTATGTCCAGCAGAGGACATCCTTCAGTTAATAATGATGATGATATACCTAAATTAGAAATTTTGTTAAATAAATTTCACGATAAACATTCACTTATGCTAGAGTGCGATAAGCAACTGGCTCTGGTAGTTATCCGCCACCTTACCTGTTCCTGTCGCCATAATGACTTTGTCATTCCAGTCCGGGGGGAAGAGTAGCCGGTAGACATGCACAATAGAGCTTAGAGCTCAGGACAGCGACGCACCTGTAGCATCAATGGTGTATACAGACAACGGTAGTGCCTAACCACCAGGAGATCCAATTGATTGTTCGCTAACTTCTAAAATAATAAAAAAACAATAAAACACTTAACAGGGGTTCAAACACTTGAAAAACGCAAGCCTGCCAATACAGTCAAGCAGAAAAACCTTAATTGGCATTTGCTAAACCCACCAGGTGAATTTAAAAAAAGTATGTGACATAATTTATCGGCTTAATAGTTAATACAAGTCAGCTGCATCGATTGTTGATGGCACATCTTGATAAAACGCCCGCATTTGGCGAACAAACCGCAGCGGGACGCCGTCACAATATTTTAGTGTCTATGACTGTATCCGTTGTATTTTGTGGCCGAACATACAGACATTATGGAGAAATTATTGCAACTTTACAAATATTCAACTGAATAATGTAATACGTATATAACTATGAATAATAATAATAATATAACTTGAAATAGGCGTGTTTTTGGTTTTGTATATTTCTTATCGTCGCCGCTTAGTAGAATCTATTAGAGACACAATCCATTAATATCATTTGTATTATCCACAATACATATTATTTATACTTATAATATATTTTATTATTGTCTTTTAGCCAACAGGTTTCACTATATAAGTATCATAAAATCTAAATAAATGCTTGTGTAGTGTGACCGGTTGTCTAAAAGTTATCAATAAAATATATTGTGAAAAATCCAGGAGATATTTATAAATTGTGTCTATGTTTGTTTTCAAGCACAGCTTTTCGCGAGTTTTAGAGTTATTTTGCTTCACTGCACGAGCTTTAGATATCAGGATAAAAATAATATATGTGTTTCGCAAGGCGTGAAATATTTTAGTATCTTCTTCCGCCCATATCGCCGAAGAAGTAGGCAGAGGCACAACAAGAGCACCCGTGACTAGCCGAAGACACTAGGCCCCACAAAATGATAGGTGGCAAACCTATCGCCAACCGGGCACACATCCAATCCCGGGCAACGTTATCCTTATTAGAAAATTGAAAATTCAGAATTTTCTGTTTTTTTGACTAACCTAGGAATCGAACCCGGGACTTCAAGAAGTCAAATCCGACACCGGAGCGCTAGACTACAAAAAATATGGCTAATGTTTCCTGTTTTGCTTTTAAGCTCCGTAAAGAATACCAACTGCTGCCTACCAAGCAGCTTAAAGAGGTGAGAGTCGATTTGTGTAACTAGCACCGCGACTTTGACTGGGTGGTTAAGTTATGTAACAACTAGCTCAATGCCCAACACGTAGATATTGGCGAAATCATAGTAAACACGGTAGTTGTAAAAAGTCATCAAACAAGAAAAAGAAGAACTCACTCAATGCAATACTTTTGTATTACCTATTCCTGGTAACCTACCGTCAGTGCAATAGGCGACAAAATTATTTACCTAAGAAACTTAATCTCCCAACCTTAGACTTGCAACGCATAATTATTTAGTGTCAATAGGTGACGTTTCTTAAAATTATAATTACACAAATTTTTATGATGATGTAAAAACTAAATTTATTTTTGGATTAGACGCCAATATTAACAAGTGAATAAATTAAAATTATGGTTGATATATTTAATATAGTGGTCCTCACATATTAATATTTTAATCACTTTATTCTGTCTCGTAGTCCGAGATCTATGAACAGCCAGACATTTGTCATTTTATAAGCTGTGGAATTTTTAGGACAGTTGTAAAATAAGGTAAAGAAGTACAGAGGCATTAAAAAATTTGGATCATCAACGCTTTGTAGGCATCACTAAACCTTTGTCAAGTCAGAAAGCGTATTTTTGTACTTTTATGATAACTAAATTTGAAATTATATTACAAATAGTTTAATACATACCTGTAGAAACTCTTTGTAATACCCTCTGTTTTTTTATTTTCAACTACTTTCTTACCCAAGGACTTAGGTGTGTTAAATTACTAATTTGGTATACATTAATTGGATAATAGTACATAGTAAATAAATAAACATCCCTGGACAAATTACACAAATTGAATCGAGCCCTAAAATAAGCAAGTCATAAAGGTACTAATAATAACAGTATTAGCCGACAATACTACTAAACTTATAATAAGAGTATTAGCCGACAATACAACTAACACATAAAAATACTTAAGTAGATACTAGAATAAATTTAATAAACAGACCCGGAAATACAGACACCTAAATGTTCTTCACACAAATGCCTGCCCCCGTCGGGAACCGAACTTAATAATATAGATAATGTTAACGTTTTCAACGCCTACATCCTACTTTATAATAACTTAGCTACCTTAAACCTGCACAACACATAAACATCTAAATTTCAAAAATCCATAGGTACTATCTAATTAGAATTACACACTCAGGACTTTTCAGTTTTTTTAAAATTTCTCAGGTCTGACCTTGGCTCGGATTTCGCTCTCT
The DNA here is from genome assembly GCA_002245475.1 of Calephelis virginiensis. Classification (NCBI taxonomy): domain Eukaryota; kingdom Metazoa; phylum Arthropoda; class Insecta; order Lepidoptera; family Riodinidae; genus Calephelis; species Calephelis virginiensis. Next base: position 285,279 of record NJDC01001658.1, on the reverse strand, counting down.
CAAGTCTTATATTGATATAAGTCACTTGACAGAAATTACCTTTTCGCGAATTCTCATAAAAGAGGATTATGATAGTTTGCCGAAGATATAAACTGTTCCTGGTATCACTAATACAATGTCGTATCCCATAAATTTGACGATACAAGGTAGTCAATTCGAATCTTTAAAACTTCGTGCTATAAATAATATAAATTCGCTTGTTGTGATCACTCCTTCCAAAAACATTGGATCTTGCATAAAGGTATCTTAAATCCACTTAAAAAAACTTTGCCTTGTCCCGAGCTCCCAAGCTTTTGTGTTTGTGTAAAACCGCCCTTTCCTAAATTTATTGTTGGGGAATGATATGATGTCTTTATGTTGTGGTTCCATTGTGGAACACTTATCTGATCATTCTTCGTGTTATATGTAATGGTCAAACCATACCACATATTTGAATGTATTGTCCTTTTTGTTTGCTTACTAAAAATAGTTTTGAGTTTATGACAGTTATGTCTTTTTTAAGTAATTTGATATCTCTGTATTCAAAACAGCGGGTGCTTCTCATGTGAATTGTTTTATTCGGGCATGAATGATAGTTATGAGTTCTAAGCTATATGAAAGTAATAAGACACTTTTATAACTCATTTTTGTTTCCTATAAGTTAAAAAAGTAATCGTTAAACTTTAAGATGGTGTGAAATATAATAAAAGTGACACATTACCTTAAGATGTACAACGAGTACAGCCAAACCGTTCAAATGATAAATACTATGAATGAATACATATTTTAATTTTTTTGTGTAATAAATAAACAAGTACATAGGTCTCCTAATGGTAAGAGACAAACGTTGGATAAAGACAGGTGCATTGCTGGCATAAGGCTTCTTGGGCAAGTTTACCGGCTGGCCCTACCATACGGACTATAACTTGTACGAGTGATTAAGGCGGCAGGAAAAGTAAGACAGTAGATCCCTACCCAGGCCAGTTGCTGCATAGCAGTTTACCACAAGAGAAAATGTAATGTAACAACAGTGGAAGCGATATACTTAATTGTTTTTTTTTTTCAGAATTCATATCTACGCTTTCAGATCTAGTTTGTACAAGTATAATCGTTTTATCGAAGATAGCTATCGGCTAATATTAATAATCAATCCTAATCCTAAACTTGCTGTTCAAGATTGATATTTTGATCCATTTTTATGTTATCGCTTGCCAATAACGTATCTGTGGACAGGATAAATATGGCAATTAGGTATGGGATAGGCCGCCGGATACGCAGCTATCTAGATTGCTTGAAATCCATTATATTGAGATACATTATAAACATTGGCCGTATATCTACAACAGCTAAATTAGACATCCAAAAAAGACTTGTTTTCTAATTTTATCTTTACCTATTTAATATGAAAAAAATTAATTGTGTTGGATTTCGTGACGGTATCGCATACTAATATGTCGTCCAAAGATCATTTGCGTTGCGCTTTAAACTGGAAAACCGCTCGTGTTAACGGCAAGTGCTGATGATAGGTAAAGATCCATACTAGGCACTAGTCAGTATAAAACTGAGTAAATTGGTGCCAGAATCAACCACCAGTATCTAGTATTAGCTAGTTAGCTAAGGGTCCAGTAATTTAAATTACTATCTGACTGACTTTTTATGATATATAGGTCGAAGATACAACAAATAATTTTGGATATTGTTCTAGCGTTTTAAATGTAAGTAAAACTATACGGTCTTGATTTTAATTTAAAATCTAACTGGTAAGTTTGACAAACCGCATGCATTTGAATAATGTAACCTGTCTTGAAGGCGGCCGGGAGATGACTTGACATAATAAGGCACGAGAACGAAACGCGACAGGTACATATATTGTGGATAAGCAACATTAAAATGCTTAGATAATTTAATTTTAGCATGTTTCTGTCCTTTTGTTAAATATTCATTAATATATAAAGTAAGAATAATAATCAGTTTAGACAAGATTTGTAGTTTTCGTAAAAAAAAGATGTAAAAATGTGATTTAAAATGTTGAACTCACATTTCGTTAAATTATCGGGCAGTTTGCAAAACGCCAATCAATTGCAATCTACGATTTAGCACTTTGTAGCACATGTTACATTATTCACATGAGTTCGGCTTATACTGAAACCGAATTCATATTTAACGGCTGTTCGGTTTGATTCAGCTTATAAGCCTAAACCAAACTCAAGTAAAAAACTGTTTTAAACAGTTAAACCGTTAATAAAAATTAATTTGCGTTTTGGCAACTGGTAGTATGTATAAGGACATACTATTTGAATCATCAATAGCTCAAAATAAAGAGGGCTACCAGAGTAAATTACTGTTCCTAAATGCCGAGCATAGGTTAAATAAGTCTTTACCAAGTTTAAAATCTGTGTTAGCAAAATTCGGTGTAAAAACAAGCTAAAATTAACTTCGTAATCCGTTGAAATGATTACATTCTTATTATTCACCTTGTCGTTCATATAACTGTACTCTGCTGCTATATCCTTCAAGTCATTCTTCAGCATATTCTCATCCATTCACAGTTTATGCTATAAGATTGTAGAAGTCTCTGCTTTGTGAAATTCGTTTGCTACGAAACTCTTGATTTTTTCAAGAAACAACTACAAGAGCATTTGCTTGTCAAAGTTAAGACTGTTTATGCGCAAATATAAGTAAACTTACATTTTACGTTTTGCTATTACAATGTATGTTATGTGTAACAAAAAGTTATTTATCCGTACACCACATACTTCTTTTATATTTAATTTTCATTTTATGGGTTGGCTGGATATTTTATTAGATACATACTCGCGTGTTGTACCTACTGTAGCAGCCTGTTGTTTTATTTAGTGTTAAGGTTATTTTGTAATACCTGTTATGTTAATTATAAAGTACAGAGTTAATAATCATCGTAATCGTCGTAGTCGTAGTAACTGCTGAGGAACGCATTTATAACATCTACAGTATTAGGGTTAGTCAAGTGCTTCTTCTCTGTGTTATTCCATAATAAAAGGATGTTTTTAAGTGACCGTATTTGGCAATGGTATGCCTCTAAGTATGTCCATATTATTTCAACGTAATATGTGCGTTCTTCATACCAGGAGCAAAGAACACAAATTATTCCTCCCACATAGCTTGTAAGTGCATCTGAATCAATCAAAACAACGTTGGTTCCGCCTTTTATGCAGCTGGCATGCACGTTCCGCTGATTGAAATTGAGCCATATGATCTGGAAAATTATCTGGACTCATTATCAGATAATCATTGCGATAACTTCTGCTTGTTTATAGCAATTTTTCATAATTGTGACACAAATTGATATTCTTATCGTTTTAAATGAAGGTGTCACATTTTTGGTGTCGATATCGTGGTAAAAACTCCCTCGCTAGCGAATGCAATGGTAGTCATATACATATTATTTATAATTTTATCATTTCTTTACTAGATTATTAATTATTACTTTACTTTTTGAAGGAATCTAAAAAGGAGAAAGTTCTCGATTCGACGGCATGTTTTTTTACTTATTTTGTATGTTTGTTACGCGATTACTTGGGCAATAGTCAATCAATGTTGATGGTTCTTTTACAGAAAGATAGGTTCAAAAGTGTTCCAATAATAATTTCATCATGGTCCGAATAACGTTTTTTAAGTTATACTGAAACATGTATACAGTGTTCACATATGAAATTTTTGTATTATCAAGTACCATTCAAAATTTGCTTCTGGAATGAGACAACATGTGTATGGGATGATTTTGGAATCATTTGCTATGTTTCACATTATTGATTGACATTATTGTGTTATTTGCACATTTAGTGTTTGTAAGCGATGTGTTTAATTAATTAAATATTCCAGGAAAAGTTACACAAATTAAATCTAACCCTGAAATAAGAAAATTTTAGCTTGTGTCAAAGATTGTAACCCAGGCCCGGAAATGCAGACATCAAAATGTTCATCACACAAATGCCTGCCCACATCGGGAAGCGAACCCGTTTTTCAATTGTTACAAAATACGTCTGTTTATTTGCATTTTGATTGCATAAAATGTCATCAAATCATAACAGTTGTGAAAAAATATGAAAACTGAACCGGTTGGCTAGTTTTGTAAAATTAAATTATAATGAATAAAAGTGTTCTTAATATCTAACTTCTTTGTTGGTCTGTGTAATTATTTATAATAATATTTCTATGCGTTAATTTAATCAACTAAAATTAATAACAGACGCATATATTTTGTTTTATTTAGGGAGAGACTAATTAATTAATATGTATACGTTTTTACAAATTTCTCAATATCTAGATGATAAGTAACAATGCTTGAAATTGGTTGCTCCTTAAACCAATCTTTTACAAATATATCTAATTGAATTAAAAATAGAAAAGAAAAGACAAGCCCGCTGTGTTTATTTCGCCAGATCTCCTTAGTGAGAGGACGTGTTCCGATCCGGTTATAGCTTTTAGAATAATATACATTATATGTAGCCTTTATATATTGAAATGTATGATTTTAAAATTAATGAAATTTTTAAACATTTATTTACAAATAACATAAATGTCACGGTATATTTTTTGTATGAGGAGATAGTATGGAGTCTATATATATGTCATATTAAAACAGGTTTCCTCAGGAAAACTAAATAATTAAAAATCAGGCAGAACCGCGGGCGATTCTAGTTTATAAATACAAATGGAGGTCCACCAAGGGCCGACTATGAAAAGTGTATAATTCATAGGTAAATCTCAAGTAGCTAAAGGTCAAATAGAAAGACGTTTAAACATCCATAAATTATTAGGGCTACGTCGATCACTGTTATTAAATTCAGCTTTTTTTATCAAGATTGAAAATAATGAGACGTGGCTTCCAATACTTATTGCCCTCGTAAAATATTCAGTACGGAACCCAATACATTAAGGCCCTGACTATTTCTATTTCCGATGAAAGTTCAAATAACTGATACTTACTAGACTTAGGATTAGGTAATCGTGGATACTTTAACTAACGAAAAGAAGCAGACAAGTTATATAACGTTAACGTAAAGTCATCTATGAATGTAAAGACGGGACGTGACGACCCCTCCACTGATGGTTTCTTAGGGTTACCGCCTCGTTACTCGAATGGTTGACGTATCCGCCTAACTCCACGACCCAGCCGCGAGATTCGGGTTCGATTCTCGACGGGGGCAGACATTTGTGTGATGAACATTTAGACGTTTGCATTTCTGGGTCTGGGTGTCTATTAAATTTATTCTAGTATCTATTTAAGTATATCTACGTATTAGAATCGCTGACTAACACCCATTAGACCAGCACTTATTTTACTCATTTTTTGGTTAAAATAAATCTGTGTAACTTGTATAAATAAATCTGTGTAACGGATATTTATTATTTCTATGTTGTGGAGTGCTGTGCAGCAGTTTGCACGATTTAGTACCGTCACGTTACTTAACCCCTACAACTTAACTACTACAGCACGGGGGTGTAGGCTAGCTGGTAAACTTCTATGGTGTATATAAGCGATGTATCTCTCACCATTTGCTACCTTGTAATATAAACAATTAAGGGTAATAAAACTTAGGAAATATTCCCCAAATATTTTATTTGGAACCACATCGCAATTTGATTTTTTTTTCAAAGATAGCAAATCATTCCAAAATGGCTACACATACATTTTATCAACATCCATATTGTACGGTGATGGTTGGAGAGAATTGAAAACACTCGATGCTTATTTCAGACTGTTTTTTCTTTCTTTCTTCTTATTTCTTTAGGATTTGACCTTCACGTTAGTATTTAGCCATTAGTCAAGTAGTAATTTGCATCAAATTTTATATCAATTTCAATTAATTTTAATAGGTCATCTGTCATAAGTCGTCAGTAAGTCATGTCAGGCTCTTGGGTAAAACGGTGGCCTTTTTACACAAGCTCATGTAATGAGTTTTGGCGGCAACGAGGAAATATACGATACGCTAATTTCTTCCTGATTATTTCATTTGTGCACTTTCACTAAACAAAATTGTACAAAATGCCACCAAAATTGACTAATTTCACTCAATATTAACACGAAATTTAATAATTATGAAAAAACTTCGACCATCTCTTTTCTCGATGGCCAGACTGCTTTTATTACATATCAGCTAAACATTATATATTCCAGCATAGTGCTGTAACATTATAATTATCGATACTAGTGTTGCGACATAATTATTAATATATTTTATTTTACCTTTACAATCTAGCAGTTGTTGAGCTATCCTTACTAGCCATAAATTTTAATTTATG
>NJDC01001658.1:222628-271869 GCA_002245475.1 Calephelis virginiensis | reverse complement strand
AACTTATAAAACCCTTCGTGTCGCGTTGGGGGTTAAAAAGGAGTATGATGAAAGTGTTCAGTATTTTTACCACTAAGGAAACATTGTTTTAACCTGAGTCACTCTTTTTTATTTAAATTTTCGTGTTTCGCGAAATAATTAAATATTTATGATCTCATCTACATAGCCACACAAGGTGTTTCTAATTTAAATATACATATTATCATGGAGAACTTCATAATGTAATAAGTCAGCAATCTTTTGAAAATGTATGGTAGTACTATTTAAGTTATGCGCTTCGGTTAAATTCGTCAAGCTTCGGAAATCCGAATGTATTATAAAGATATGTATATAGAGTTGTATTACATAATTAATTATTTCGGTTACATTTAGACTAGGTCAGTCAATTTAAAAATAAAAGTATATAGTGGATAATAAAGAGTAAAAAGTGTAAAGGTGAAGCGCATAATTTAAATAGTAGTACTTGTACACACATGCATGTAAAATTAGTAAGTGTATATATTTAGGAAAATATTCGCTTGCTTAAATAATAAAATGTACTTAATGTAAATGTGTGTGTGATTTTTTAAGAGTAGCATAGCAGAGTAGAAGTTTTATAAACTAAAATTAAAAATCTTATATTATATAAGACTAGTAGGGACGCTGGAGAATTGCGTTTCTGAACGGATCCATATGAGAAGACTTTATCACTTTACTTCTTTTTTGTGATAGATTAGTATCACCGCCTTACCTAAAACTTGTTTATTTTTTTTCCTGTAACACAGTAACAAACAGGCAAACTGAAGAATATCTTTAATAAGAAATTGTCTTTTTTCGCATCTGTTAGTTATTGGACTTGACTGCCTGAGGTCACGGGTTCGAATCCCGGGTCGGGCAACAACAAGAAAATAGGGTTTTTCCAATTTTCTTATAAAAAAACGATACTCGGGATCGTATATGTGCCCTGTTGGCGATAGTCTTGCCACCTATCACATTGTGGGACTTAGTGTCTTCGGCTACTAGTGGGTGCCCTGGTTTTGCCTCTGCCTATTTCTTTAGGGATGTGGGCGTGAAGATACTTTTATTATACAATTCTGAGTTTTTTTGATCCGTTTCCCGTTACGAGATAGTAAACATAAAGCAAACTAAATGTTCCAGCAAAATATCTCAAATATGATTTCAAGAATAAATTTAATTTGCATACATAGCACTTTTACGATTGTATGCACTGATGTATAATAAATGAGTATACTCGCGTGTTGGACTGTAGTCTCTGTTTTGAATAGACCATCTGCTTCTCTGCCTAGCAGTTCATAAGAAGTGAGCATAAATTACGTTGTTCATTACTAACAATACCAGTGGTGGAAGAGTGCATTGCAACTTCTACCGTTACATCGACAGTGTTTGGAGAGTTTAGTAGCGGGTAGGCTAGCACATTACTTCTACAAATTGGCTACATAACGTCAACAAACCCATAACGTCATTGGCTGAGGTTAATGTGCTTGTTCGCTGTCTTATCTCGTAAATATTGGATAAGTAAGCAAAAAATTATACTAATATTATAAATGCGAAAGTCTGTTTGCCAGTCTGTTTGTATCTTTCTCTTGACAGCCTTTTTTTATCGTGGGGAAATCCGTCATGGACACCTACTGACTAAAACCCCACCGTTTCCTCCCCTTCGCCAGGTACCGGAGCTGCGGGGATACTTTGGCACACTTCCACTGCCACGGCGGCGCTGGCTCCGAAGATCCCCTTCTAGCAGCCCACCCAACAGTGGGCCGCAAACCATCTGAAGTGGTATACGGAGATACAGGGTGCACCACTTCGGGGATCCCAGTGGCAACAGGCACCCCCGTACCTGCGGCAACCCCATCTCGACCGGGCGGGCTGGATGGAAAGCCCGCCCCATCCTCCGTGGGCCGTGCTGCCGCCATCCCACGCGGGCCAAGTGGCCCACCTCCATGTGTGCGCTCGTGTCCCCTCTTGGATAGAGAGGGGTACTGAGGAGCGCCCTCCCTGGTCCGTATTGGGCTCACTGGGGCCCCGGCTCGACCCCAGTTACTCAGCTCCCCCGCCACGACAAGGCTCGGACCCTCGGGCCGGTATTTCTCTTGATAGCTTGCGTAACCGATTTTGATGTAATTTGATATGCATTTTTAAATCGAATATTATTGACTTAAATTTTAATTAATTTTTTAACTTTTTAAGTGTATCGAAATTGTAACTATTTTCGCCTTTTGCGGATTTTTGCTTCTCCTGATTTTTGTATAGTTTTGTTTGTTTGTTTTATTCAAGCCTAATCCCTTAAGGGATAGGCAGAGAGTATCGGAAGCCAAACCTCGCGATTCTGCCTGGCTTCCTCTACGTTAATTACCGTTTTCAAATAATTAATAAAATAAATTAAATAGTTTACGTTGACGAAGATGCGGGTAAGCAGCTAGTAAATATAAATCTTTAGTATAACCTCAATAAAATAAATTTATCGGTTGCACCGTAATCTCATATCAAAGAAAGCGGCTTACCTGACTTAAGGCAATTTCGCCGTCCGCTGGTTCTAGCGAGGATCTTAGGTCTTTGTGCATTCGCCTATAGCTTTGTTACTACGTGATACAACGTTCTTGACGGGGAATAGATATTGTAGTGCTTTCTATACAAGTTAAAGAGACTTTGTATTGTAGTAATACTACCATTCTATGAAATCCTAGTACATCCGACTTAGTGCTCTTACCCAAAAGTAAGTACTAACCTATTGTTATATAGCACATGTTACAATTTTGAAACAAATATAAACTATCTTCACTCCCTTATCCCCGAAGGCTTAGGCAGATGCACAACCAGGTACCCACTACTAGCTGAAGACACTAAGTCCCACAATGTGATAGGTGGCAAGCCTATCGCCAACCGGGCACATATTCAATCCGTCCAGGATTATTACGTTAACGATTTACGTACGATAACATTATTTTTATTACAAAATTGAAAATATACATTTCGTATTTGCCCGACTCGCGAATCAAACCCGGGACCTCAAGAAGTCAAGTTTGACGCCTGACCGCTAGACTACAGAGGAGAAATATACGTTATTAATTTATTTGCATCTATACTAATATGTTTGTCTGTAACACTTTTACAGGTAAACTGCAATTTTCTTATGTTAAAAGTCAAAGAACAACCACAAATTTCTTCTGATGGTAAAGCATCATCTAGACGGTTGTAATCAAGCCCCAATCACGCCTTCCACAAATATGACCTTTGTTGAAACTTTCTTTGAAACAAATCCAAATTTGGATTAAATCTACGTTCACGGGGTTACAAATCAATGTTTACAATCAATGTTTTAATCCATGTGGAACCCCTGTGACAAACGTGGCATATAATCACTATAAACGTGACAGGTCGCTATCCTGAGACCGGGATGGAAGGCCTATTGTACAAGTCTATCTTACCCTCCAGACCAGAACATGATAGTAATTACAGCAGCAGGAATAGGTAAAGCGATTGATGAAGTTGCTGCTGAGCACTCTGCCACCAGTAGTCTTATTGATAATGACCTACATTTTAAACAGTGCTCGTCTCTTTCATGCTGCCTGGCAGATAGGCAAATGGTCTATTTTAATCAGCGGACACGGACCAACACGAGAATAATAATTTTGATCAAATATACACATATGGATAGAAAGTTCAAACATAGACTGTAATGAGAAGTTTAAACTTAAAAGAAAACCTATACTACGCTGTAAAATCGAAATACTAAGAAAATATGTTTTTTACGTTGAAGAAGTAAATAATTCTAATACGTAGGCGTAACTAAGAAAAACATTTAATTTACCCATTGTTTTGTGTCTGGCTCTTATTAGGTCTGTAACTTTAGAAATAAGAGCAGAAATAAACGTTTAACTCTAGTTATTACATTAGCTTTCACCCGCGGCTTCGCTCGCATTTAAGTTATTAAAAAAGCAACCTGTGTTACTTTTAATACTTCCAAGAATATGTGTATAAAGATTCATAATGAATGGTTAAGTAGTTTTTGAGTGAAAGTGTAATAAACAAACTTACATTCGCATTTATGACATTAGTAGAGATTATCACGCTGCAGCCACTTTCACGAGAACTTATCAAATTAACTATTATTTAGCGGTTAGCCTCACCAGTGCTGGCTTTACCTCGTGCCGACTCCATTTATCCACGTAATGCGATATTAAATGATGATTTGGAATTGTCAGAGCAATATAATTTTTAACCGATTTTAAAAAGAGGAGGTTATATTTTCAACTCCTATATTTTTTATGTTAATCGATTTTTCCGTCATATTCTAACCGATTTTACAAATTATTTTTGTATTCAAAATAACTCGCCCCCTAGATGGTCTCACTGCCACCAAATCTGGATTTGATAATAAACACCAAAAAATAATCATTTTTGTACACCTAAACGACTTTTTATTTTTTTTGTAATTATTTAAATAGTTTAAATGTTAAAACATTTTTAGTTTTAATATTTGTAGCATATGTTGCGCGTGGCTACACAGCGTATCAGTTTTTAGGTAGATCTACTTTGAGAATTCGTTAAGTTGAAAGAAGTATCTTCACATCATCATTCCTGAAAATATAGCCAGAGGTACAACCTATAATTAGCCGAAGGTACTATTTAGTCCACAGTGTGATATGGAGGGCAACATTGTTTTTACTGAAAATTTCTCAAGTAACTCATATCATTTTCCCCGTGTTGGTCTAGGTCCACTGAGTAGAATAGACGAGTAATAGGCGAGTACTGGTAAAATTGGTCATCATCAACAAGGCTACTGGTGAAAGAGTGTCATGACTGTCATGTTTCAGTCTGGATGGTAAGGTAGCCGGTATACTTGCAAAATTTACCTAACGTCCGACTACGGGACAGCCACGCACCTGTAACATCTATGATATCTATAAGGCACGAGTATATCTTATCATTAGGAGACCCGTATGCTTGTTCGCTGACTTCTCACATAAAAATATAGATAACTGCTACACTGTACTACTACGCCTTCTTCTTGTGTAAAAAAATCTAAAACGATATTTGGATAATATTGTTGTATTCTAAAAATACAGATGATTTGATACTCTGTTCAATATCTGAGTTAGTTAAAAATGTTATGCACCGCTGTTTTATACAGTTTTTTAAAGCTCCAAATATGTTATGGCCATTAATAATTACTAGCATATTAATGGTCGATGCGTTTTTAATTATAACACCCACGATAAGAATCTTATTTACCAGGTGGGGCTTTGTGTTCATACAATATGAAATGACTCCACTGTTTCCTTGGGTCTATTAAAACAATTTAGTAGCCTTTGTAAGAACACATTAAGCCAGAGGTTTTAAACATTTTAGGAAATTACAAGAATTTTTTTGGGATTACTGCCACTTTTTTCATTGCCCATGACCAAGGTTTTAAGGGATGAAAATAGGAAATATTTTTAAGTCACAAAAAACCAAACAAGCATACGGCGCTTCAGACAGTAACAAAACAATAGTGGTCTATAGATACTGTAGATGTTGTACGTGTGACATAGTCTTGTAGTCGGAGTGTTAAGGTGCAAGTCGTCTGTTATATAGATACTATTTAACAGAGAACTGTTAAACACCTAGCTGTTTCATAACAAATATAAAAACGTTAGACACATGTATATACTGTTATAGTACTACTATTATAGTAAATAAATTTCGATTTTGTAAGCCTGATTACCAAAAGATAAAATTCTAACACTTTGTCCAATAGCACAAATCGTGTATTGTTTAAGCTTTCTACCATTTAGTCCATTGCAACGAATTACTGAATTTTCCATTTGGTAGTTTATATGTTTATTATTTACAAAAAGGCAAATGAGAAATTTTAAAATGTATGATGTTGATAGATATTGTAATATACTTTTAAATTAAATTATATTTTTCTGTCTAATCAGTATTATGTTGAATCCTTAATTTGATTTCAAAAGTATTGTGCAGGCGTATGATGAAAAATAAAACAATACTTATTCCTGTCACCATCAGGGTTACCTTTGTGGTGCAGGAGAGAAAAGTAAGTAACCGTAAGACTTGCTCACGTTTCCTGATATCTTGCCCAAGAGCCAGTTACGTAACGGTAACGCTTATAGTGTGTGTAGTTGACAGTTGTCTCTTTTCAGCAAAGGGCTACCTTATTAGCTATCATGTTGCATATGAAAATAAACACTGTCTATAAAACTTGTTATACTTGTACATGTAACATACATTTTTAATTTTTCCTTCAAACTAATATTAGCTATAGGGAAATTTTACTTCATAATCAAAATCTGAAAAGCAGTTTTTTGAGGGTGTGTTTTGGTCGAATTTCTACAAAGTTAAAAGAAAATAGGATATAACTATGAAAGAAAAAATAGATTTCAGCCACAGGAGTTGAATACTCAGTACTTTGTTTAAACATTTACCGTCTTCCGTCTTTCCGAAGTACTTCAAGGATCTTCAGGGTATTATAGTTTTTATTACAAAGTGATACAGATTATAAGACGGTTAGAGCAATAACTGGCATGAGACTAGAGAATACAGGTTTAAATCCTCTAAGGGGCGCTCAATTTTTCCTTCTTTAAAATTTGTAGAAACATTAAAAAAACATTTGTTACCATTATTTAAACACAAAAACAGTAACAAAATTATGAACCTTTGTATAAAATGTTTCTTACTCCTACCTTAGACAAGACAAAATGTTGCGCCCCGTCGCGATACATAATGAGATAAAATATAGCTTTGTAATAAATGAAGCTATCACCTTACAAACATATGGTGAAGGAAAAGTGCTTTGTATTGTTCACATTTTTTGCCAATTTATCATTTTGTTTTTGATTGTTTAAATCCTGTTCGGATAGCGGATACTTAATTTACTTTTGATAATATCAAAAAACTGATTATGTTGAAAATAAAGTGTGATAAATAAATATGGGTAGCTGTCGTCTGTCGGGTACGTTGTCCTGTACTTACTATGAATATAGATTTTTTCTTCATATGTAAGGTTCATGAGAGTAACTAACTAAGGCAATAAAAAACGAATTAGCGAAAATGGCCATCCTTTCAGGCATAATGCCAGTAGACTTGCACCATAGGCCTTACGTCCCGGCCACAGGAAAGCAACGCACGTATAACATCTATGTTGTCTACAGGCTACCGTTACCTTTTACCATCAGGAGAGTCGTGTTACATAAACATACATACAAAAAAAAACATTGTATTGATACGCTCGCTGACCATATTTGCGACAATGAGATATGAAATAATAGAGTATGAAATAGTGGGATTGAAACAAACAGTTGGAGTAAAATGAGAAAGGACATGCCCAGTTGCCTTGGTCATGTATAAATTATCACAGATAAAAGATTGACAAAATAGATGAACTATGCGAATGTGGATGGATGTAGGTACCCGGGGAGACCAAGGTTCACATTACACGATTAAATCACTCGAATTTTAACTAAGGGTTGTTGCAACCTGAAACCGGCGTGTATGTATGGGAAGAGAAATAAATGTGGAAGAAGCAAAGCAGGTCTGCAAGGATAGTGACATTTCGCACACGATACTTTCTCCCTACCCCGTAAGTAACTTGGCGTTAAGAAACAAGTATGTGTGTAAATATGCTTGTCGTAGGTCTTGTTGCGTGAGTGGTAAACATTGTATGTGTGTTTTTGCTAGCTGTATGCACGTATACATTCAAAAATATCTACAACACAAATACCTTTGATAATAGACAGTTGTTGTTGGGACAGTACAGTAAATATACGTTGATACTTTTATTTAATTTAGGAAAATCTTCAAAACATACGCTACTCTTCAAGTTTTGAGAGGTTCCTGCCAAATAATCTAGATAACCACATCCTCTGTGATCGTTGAGGGACTCTGAAATCTCCTTTTGGTACTTTCATAGTTTACCGAAACAGTAAACATGAAGTGAATTATTGGTGCAGTGCCTTAGCCCTTTTGCGGATGTGACCGGTTTTTTCTAGAATTTAAATTTTAGGGTGTTATAGTATAGGTATAAAAATAAAAAAAATAAAATTCGTTTATTATCAGGTTACATAGACCCATAAAAATAATAATTAAAATTTCATATCAGGTAATAAAGAAACACATAATATCATTATAATGACATGCTTTAAATAAATAATTAATTAATAATTGATTCAAATTGATTTTATAATACAATAGCTGATTTTAAAAATGTCAAGCAATTAATACAATGTCAAAATAATTTAAAATAGAATTCAAGTACAAAAATTAAAAAAAAAGGAATAATAATAAAAATAAAAGCAATGCAATACTACAAACTGATTAAAAACTATATATATAGTATAGATAATAGAGTGGTTTAAAAATGCACATGGATATCCGTGTGACATAAAAATGTTAACTTCCTACCATGATGTTGGCAAATCCGTCACCATCTTTATGTGTATAGGCGACCTTCACGAGGAAATATGACTGTTGATATGGTATTCCCATAAAAACATTGTTTGATGGTCCTGTGGTCTAGTGAACCGGTATTGATGAGGTTATAGGTTCAATTCGAACTGGGTTTAATTGGGAACTAGAAATGTGTTTTATTTTAAATAAAAACAACGTTAACGAAATTGGATTAGTACTTACTCTGTGAATTTTTCACCTATTACATTGTGGTACTAAGTATCATATTTTAATCATGGATGCTCTCATTCTACTCTGCCTTTCTCTTCGGGGATACGGGCATTAAGATGCTAGTTTAACATAATAACATATATGTTTAAGCTGAAGAAAAACAAGTCCCTAACAATGTGACAATCCAAACAATGACCACGCAAATGCGACGCCTTAACTGACTACTGGTACTTTTGATACTTGAAATCGTGACTGCGGTAGGCAGTAAGCCGTTACTGCCTCTTATTAAGCTAACTTCAAATGGTATAACTGTGATGTTTAGAGGTATCTACAGAGATATACATGTTTAAAGAATATTCATAGTACATAAAACATTTTATTACTTCATGTTGTTAAAGAAAAAGTTGGTGTTAAAATGCGAGAGGGCATGCTCTGTAGGTTCGGTCGTGTGGAAGGAATGACAGGTGAAAGATTGATAAGACAGATATACAATGCGAATGTGGATGGATGTATGTACCCGGGGAGATCAAAGTTGACATTCCACGATCAGGTAACTCGGATATTATCCGAGTCCGAGATCCGTAGACGTTTTAGGTACGTCGCTGTCTATTGGCCAAACTACGAGTATTAAGCCAATCATTGTGCAAAATTACCAGCTACCCTACCCTCTGCACTGGAACATGATACTGTCATTATTGCGCCAGGAATAGGTAAGGCGGTGGATCCCTACCTGGACAAGTTGCAGCACGACACTCTAACACCAGCTGCCTGACAGAAAATCAGAGAGTCTATTCTACACAAGAGACACAGACCAACATGGGGTAAATTACCCGGGTTAAGCTAACAAATTGTATCTAACCCCAAAATAGGCAAATTATATGTTATTAGGAGTTTTTAGTCAACGATACCTTAACATATATATATTGATATTAATACCAGAGTAAATTTAATAAACACATCCAGACTCAGAATTAGAGACACAAATGGTGACTCCCGTCCTGAATCGAACCTGAGCCTCAAAGATGTTCGTTATCATTAGGCGTGTACACTAACCTCTCAACTAATAAAGTGGTTATATTAAAGTTAACAAACGTATATATCTTTAAGCCGATTTCTTTCCATAGGCAGAGAGTACCATATTCCTACAAACCCGAGTAGTGTCCTCTACATACATTACTCTTTCAATACCCTTGAACAAGATCCTAGGGATTCGATCGTGGAATACTCAAGTTCTCACAACCATCCACATTCGCATTCCATATCTCTTTTTTTCAAAATTTCATCAACCATTTCTTCCATATAATGGAACTAACGGAATATGTTTTTTTTACGTTTTTACAATTATACTTTCTTTAAAAGTATCTTCACGCCCATATCCCCGAAGAGGTAGGCAGAGGTGCAACCAAGGCACCCACGACTAACCGAAGACACTAAGTCCCACAATGTGATAGGTGGCAAGCCTATCGCCAACCGGGCACATTTCCAATCCCGACCAACATTTTTTTATTAGAAAATTGGAAAAATCCAATTTTCTTTTTGTTGGCCGACCCAGGATTCGAACCCGGGACCTCATGCAGTCAAGTCCAACACCTGAACTGCTAGACCACAGAGGCCATCATATATACTTTCTTTAAATCCTACTATAACCTAAATTTCGTGCTAACTGTGCTAAAGAAAACCTAGAATAAAGTTTGAATCTTACCGTCTTCATTCGGGCTCTCTTTCGTGGACGATCAGCTGTCCTGCCTAGCAACTCGTTAATTGGGTCATTATGAGCAAGACTGGTGGTAGAGTGCTGCAGCCTGGTGTCAGGATGATCCACTACTTTTTTCAGTCCAGAGTAACACAAGAATTGCCTATTATGCCTAACACTCTGACCATAAGATAGCAAAACATCTATATTATTTAAGGTAGGTGGTACCTATAGGCCACTTATCTCAGAAAAGAGCTCTACCACCAGAAGTCTTGTGGGTAACGATTCATTTAACTAGATGTTAAGCAGTGCGGCAATATACACAGGCAATCAGCACCAGTGACGAAAGTTACAAAGTTTTAACTAACAGCATTCCATATCAGTATTCAGTTCATATCTAGCATAATCGTTATTACAGAAAGCTGCAAAGTTTGCGATTTTTTATCAATTTTTTTGTTTAATCGCCGCTATGTTCCAGCGGACTTGACTTCTTGAGGTTCCGAGTTTGAATCTCAGGTCACCCAACAAAAAAATAGAAAATGTGTATTTTCAAATTTCTAATTTTTTTTTAACATTGTCCGGAATCGTAAATGTGCCTGGTGCATTATGGGACCAAGAGCCTTAAGCTAGCCGTTGGTACCCTGGTTGTGCTTCTGTCACGTATTCAGCGCTATGGGCGTGAAGATACTTACTTTTTCTTTATTTACTTACTTTTTCTTTTTTTAATCACAAATACCGCGGACAAAATAATTCACGAACCCAAACAAACTCCTAAAAAACTAAACATGGATAAAAATACAAGTTTGAAAATTTAAGTGTACCTTTCTATTTTATTTATACAGCCATTCAAGTACGGAACACACAAAATGTCAGACTTTAAATATTAGTGGGGATTACGCTAAGCGCCCACACACATGCTAGCGGAACGTGCTCGACGAACAGAAAAAAATAAAAAACATGAAAGGGGAACGAAAACAATTTGTTGCACTAGAAACATGTCACGTAAGGTCTTCAGTTTGATTGTGAAATGGAATCCTACGATTTCTCATTACCAGATTTTCCCCTTGAACAAAGCTGGCACTGAAATCAAAAAAGTCCAAGGGTCCAGCAAAAAAAACTAGCTCCCCTAATGGCGTTCCGAAATGTAATCTACTGATAAGCTTACTAGGAGGCTGCTCATTTTTATTTTGTCCATTCCACGTGGCTAAGTATTTTATAGGTGGTCCAAGTTATAAAAACATGATCATCCTTTTCTTCAGTTTTAAATAAACATTGTTTTATTTATAAACATTGTTTAATGTTAAATAAAGACTTATTGGTAATCCTGATAGTTACGTCACTTTAAATGCTCATCCTAATTTGATTAAAATTAACTTGTCATAATAATTATTTTGTTTGTTTATTTGTTTGTCTTTGTTTGTTACTTAGTTTTTAAGTTTTATGTTTAGTGCAATTTACATTATTTATAAATTTAGTGCACAATTAATTAATTCTATTTGGTTCAAGGGTAGATGTTTTTAAAAATTATGAACTTTATAATAAAAACAAATTTAAATATTTGCATACCACAATAGCATAAATTTAGATGTGGAAGTGCCACATACTTCCAGAAGTTGGGGTTCTTCGTAAGGTCAGACTACTACGGCTTCATATGGATCACTGTTTGCACCTCTGGGCTGGAGCTCCCTAGTATCAGCTTCTTCTTTTTGACTGCATTCACTGTATGTCCAACTGGCTTGACCCTATGGCTTTGCAAAGTTATTTGGATTAGTACCTGAAAAGCATTTCATTTCATTTGTATGATCTTAACATTTGCTAATTTTAAAATGAAAAATTCAGATTAAAAGCATTCAAAAATGTATATTTATGGCCGCGACAACATATGCGTAACATTAAGCCTTTGAGTAATTGGTTTAATACTCAAAACTTTAAGCACAGTTTGAGAAAAAAACTATTATAAAACTGCCAGTCACATAAATACAGTTATATATTCAAGGTCTTATTACCTAAGTAAACTTAAATAATTAAATTTAATAAAAAATTCAACACCACTCACATCTTCGGATCCTTTTTTTTCGGACCTTTTCTTGATCGTTTTGACATTTCGCGATTAGTGACAGTAACAATTTTAGTTTTTTCAACTCACATTGATATCTTTTTGAATTTTCTAAAATATCATAGATTTTCCTAAAAATAAATTAACCACTCATTTCAATTTAATTTTTTATTATGCGTTTGCCTCCTTCTAAACATAAACCCATTTATTGGTGTAATCGGTTAATAAATGATAACCAAAAAAACAATACGACGCGGACGTGGCCACTATAACTTTTTTATAAAGCATACACTTAAGAAATATTTTTTATGCAATTAAGTACAAGTATTACAATACATGTCAGTATACATTACCACTTGCCCGAAACTTTTCGTGGTTAGTGATGAAAACGAAAGATTGTGCCGTAGTAAACGATATCTAAATGTTATCCAGGGCCTTAAGCTATTATTAAACAAAATTTGTTAAAAATCCGTTCAGTAGTTCTTGTGTGAAAAGTGAGCAGACATACATACAAAACATTTGAAAACCCTCGTTTTACGTTCTATATTCTGTATAAATAGCAATTATTGTTTTAAGAAATATTTCATATACAGATCTAGTTTACTATATTTATAGATAAACGCTTTCGACTATGCCTCGCACCCCACAAACAGAGGTATGACTATGCATTCGCCTCCACCACAGCCTTAATCTCCGTATGATGCGGCTGCGATAACGTTTGTGTACCTCCAAGCACAGTTGTTATAGAACTATTCTGAATACAAATGCTTATAATATTAGTACCAGTGTTTTAAAACACGTTAAAGGCTTACTGTTTTGTGGATCTAGTTAGGAATCGTTAACTACAAAGTTATTTTCTTTAATGTAACATTAAAGGTCAAATGTTTTATTTGTATTGACGGCCTTGTTGGTCGAGGGACTAGCATACATGTCTAACTTCAACTAACCGTGATTCTCGGGTTCGATTTTCGAAGGGTATTTGTGTTATGAACATTTAGATATCTGCATTTCCGAGTCTGGGAATTTATTATATTTATTCTAGTATCTATTTAAATTTTTATTTATATTAGAATCGTTGACTTACACCCATAATACAAGCATATATTTTGCCTACTTCGCAGTAAGATTTTATTTGTATACCTTCACCAGGAATATATTTATTTATTACATATAAGTAATGGCCAGTTGGCTTTTTTGGTAAGATACAAGAGTCACCTCTGATACAATCGCCTCTTTGGTTAAGCGATCCAGGTGTTGGACTTGATTGCATTAGGTCCCGGGTTCGAATCCCGAGTCGGGCAACTAAATGAACATTTGGTTTTTCCAAATTTCTATTAAAAAAAAACATTGCTCGGGATTCATTATGTGCCCTGTTGGCGTTAGGCTTGCTACCTATCACATTGAGGGACTTAGTGTCTTCGGCTACTCGTGGGTGCCCTGGTTGTGCCTCTGCCTACCATTTCGGGGATATGGGCATGAAGATACTTACTTGTTTTTGTACAAAAGTCACCTATATATAACATAGCTTTACTGAAAAAAAGTGCCGAAAGATAGTGAATAATAAAATATAGTGAAGATAGTGAATAAAGATAGTGAATATATTTAATAAGGTATAACTTTTTTTTATAATATTGGAAGGCAAACAAGCAGACGGATTTCCTGATAGCAAAATATTCTCGCCACCTAGAGACACCAAAGGTGGTAATGGTGCGTTGCCAACCTGAGGCCGGGATGTTGGGCCTTGAGCAAAAGTAAGTTTACCGGATACGTTACCCTCCAAACCGGAACACGTTATGGCGGCAGGAATAGGTAAGGCGGTGGTACCAATCCGGGTGAGTCACTGCAAAACTCTACCATCTAGTTAGATGTCACGGTGTTAGTGACGGTAAGTCTATGCGACGATAAAAGGCGACTTTTACGAGCTGCCTGGCAGGAAGGGAGATGGTCTATTCTGTGAAGGAGCCCGATATTATTCTATTCATAACTTATTTAAGTAAATGTGTTATAAGGTTTATAAATGTATGTTTGTTATACCGACATTCAGTCAATGCCTAATTCGAATATTACACAATTTGGCACACAGATAGTGTAGTATTCGAAAACGGATTTAAGCTACTATTCATTCGTACATTTTATATGTCTATCTATTCAAGTATATCTACATAAGTAATATATATTCCCGACGTGAGCAGGTACTTGTGTATTAAACTTTAAGATGTCAGCATTCCCGGGTCTAGGTGTTTATTAAATTTATTCTAGTAACTATTTAAGTATTTATATGTGTTAGTATCATAGTAACTAACACCCATAACACAAGCATGTCGTTTGCTTACTTTGGGATGACATTCCATTTGTGTGACTTGTCCATGGATATTTATTTATTTATTATATCTATGCAATAGTAACACAAGCATATTATACTAAATTTAAATTCAATTTTTATAATTTGTACATGTCTGACTATTTAATTACGGTCCGAGTTAGAATAAAATAAACTAATGCACTCATGAAAGAAGTCTATTCACATTCGTATCCCCAAAGAGATAGGAAAAGGTACAACCAGGGCACCCACGACTAGCCAAAGACACTAATTTCTACAATGTGAAAGGCGGCATTCCCATCACCAATCAAGCAAATATACGATCCCGGGCCACGTTGTTTTATCACAAAATTAATAAAACAATTTTCATTTTGTTGCCGTACTTGGAGATCGAACCGGGGTCCTCATTAAGTCAAGTAAAACAACTGGACCGCCAGATTATGAAGTCGATTTTAAGTAAAAAGCTGTTGGTAATATTTCATCAATCTATAAAATATTCAACAGTTGAATCTCGGTAGGATATATTAGTCTCTGGATGTAAACAGTAACGGTCTTTTGATATAATATCTATTAATGATATTATCGCTTTAATCGTAAAACTTTAATAGACTTTTATCAATTTATTATCAATTTAAACCAGATATAGAGTTTATTATGTCTGTCTAGAATATTCGAAGTGAGAAAATGTCTATAATTAAATGATTATCGTTATATTTATATGTTAACAACATTAGCGTTTATCTATACAACATTACTTTTTGTTCTTTAGAAAACATAAAAATTGTAATAAAATATAACAGTCAATAGATTTTAAAAACTATTTGATAAGTTTATTCTTCAATTTCTTTGATTATAAGGATTCTCATTTGATTTTTCTAGTCTCAAAAGTAGTTTTGGACACCTAGATTTAGCTTAAAGACAATTCTATTCTAATTCTTCGACTCTATCTTGTATTTCACACCTATTTTAGATAGTTGTGATAAATGTTAACTAATTTACCACTCTTTTTTATATCAGACATCTACTCTATTTTATGTCAGACACATTCAAAGAAGATTTGAAAATAATTCAATCATATTATCTACTCTTTTTATATCACATGCTTTTATAGGAGATTTGAACAGAAATCAATCTAATTATCTCTCTATCTTTAATCAGACAACTTAAATAAAACATAAAACGAATCCAATCTAGTTTTCTCTTTCTGTTTTGTAGTAGAGATTTAAAATTAATCCAATACAATCTCTCCAGCACGGCTCTAGTCAATCTCAATCTCTATCCTAATCACTTCTCTGTTTCGTCTTCTCTTCGATTACAATAATTTCTCTTACAATTACTACACATATTTTGTTACTATTTTAGTCCAAAAAATTAAACAGTGCAAAAGATGTCCCCTGACAATATGCACACAATTTTTATATCAAAATAAAATTCCTAAAGCTAAAACGTGTGTTTACAAAGTGTGAAATTTTACTCACATTTTTGTTTTCTAGTAGTATATTTTAAACAAAATAGGGTTGTAAATACATCTGTCGGGACTCAGTGGCAAAGGAAACATTCCAGTCCCATTCCAGGGCAAAAATACTTCGATGACAATTTAAAATTCATCAAACAAAGATAAGCATTCCTGTGACGTCACGGGGACAGTGACCTATCTAATACCGCCTGTGAGGGGGAAAATATCAGATGTTACCTGCGGTTTCACTAACTTAGATTAGCTTTATTAATTACTTGTATTATCACCTCTGTGATCTCTGTTCTGGTCTACTGCTCCCGTGTTGGATTTGACTATATGGTCCCGGATTCGATTTCTGGTTTGGGTAACTGAATTTGGCTTGTGTTTTCACAATCTTACTGATATTATAAAAGCAAATGTTTGTATGTTTGTTGGTTTGTCACTCCTTTACGCGAAAACTGCTGAAGCAATTTTCATGAAATTTGGCACACACATATAGGGTAACTTGGATTAACACATAGGATAGTTTTTATCCCGAAACAATGTTTCTGTGGGACCATGCGGGCAAAAGCTAGTTTTTAATAAACATAGACGACTACTACTCCAAGGTTGGCGAAACACATTTTTTAGTTTTATCTAAAAACATGTTCCCTGGGACCAATAAACACGCGGTAAACGCATCGGCCGATAGCTAGTTTTTTTATAAAAAAGGCTGCCCGGATTAGATAAGTCTACTAATAATACAAACGCTACATATCACATTGTGGGACTTCGCATCTTCGACTATTTTTTTTAGTTGTACTACTGCCTATGTTTACGGTGATACAAGCGTTAAGGTATTTCATTAATCATTTTCAGTTTTGTGAGCTGTTCATAATCATTTTTCAAAAATTGTTTTTCGAACATTTTTGATGATTTGATGATAGCCTCTATAGTCTAGCGTGAGGAGTCGGATTTGACTTCTTGAGGTTCTTGAGTTCGATTTTCGAAAAAATAGGAAATGTGTATTTTCAATTTTCTTATTAAATTAACGCTGCCTGGGATTTGGTATTGGCCCGGTTGGCGATAGGCTTGCCACCTATGACATTGTGGAATTTAGTGTCTTCAGCTAGTTGTGGCTACCTGTTTCTGCCTCTGCCTACTGTTTCAGGGGCGAAGATACGAATACCTTTAATATTCAGGCGCTGTTTATTTATAATTTCATAATTCGTATAGATATAATTTTTCCAAGCTATAAAGTAAGCAAATCACATATTTGTGTAATAGGTAGATACTGACAATACTAATACATAGAAACATATTTATGAGTTGATATCAGTATAATAAAATGAACACCTAGTTCCAAAACCAAGGACAAAGATGTTCATGGTAGAAATTTCCTGTCGCTGATGGGCATCAAACCCACGCCTCGCGATTGGTTAGAGAGAGACGTTTACGCTAACGTATAGGCGGTCAATGATTATAATATAGTTTTACTAAAAGAACACACACACATATATATATATATACAGATACATCAAACACTAAAATGTGACATCCGAAAAAATATAGTTTATGACGTAATTCAGATGAGAAAACGTACCTTAATAATGAAAACCAAAAGTCTTAGAAGTTACTTTGTTTGTGGTTACCTATTGTTTATTTATTAGATGTACGATTTTTGTGTCGATACCTTATATGCCATGTACTTACTGAATACTAAAAATTATAATACCTATTTTGAAAGGGCCTTATTTAACAAGTAAAAAAACGGACACTAAACCGTCAATGGTAACTCTACTATTTTCAATACAGGGATAGGTCGATGACAGTTTAAAATTCATCAGATAGCGAAGGCCACCCTTCGGATACCACGGGGGATAATAACCCATTTAATAACAAATTAGATTTCGTTGCATTAGACCGAATGCTTTCAATCGCTCGGCATCCTTGGCAATTTTAGGGTTCTTTAGCCGAATATTAAAAAACAGCACCATTGTAGGTATCACATAGCAGACCGTTAATTATAACTAAATTATTATGATTACACAATTGAAACATGATAGGTAAGCGTAATTTATTTCTTTAGATACAATTACATACAATAACAAAAAAATACAAGAGTACATGTACAAGTACTTGGACCTAAAACAAAAAAATAAAAATGTCTAATAATTTTCGACATACCCCACATGTAATGTATCAAAGAACTAAGTCGATCACGTCAGCTCTTAAACAAAAAATCGGTCAATCCGTTCAAAAAATATGATGCCACAAGCAGACCACACACAAAGATACGTTGAATTTATAACAGCTATTAACTCTAAATTTATTAGTAACACTGAAGTTCTGAAAACCAGTTAATTTTTCAAAATCACTGATTTTTTTAATTTGAAAGAGGAACCCTTCCAAAGTAGTTAAATGTGTCCCTACCTTCTTTAATTTACAAAATGAGACAGTCAAAACTTTAATAAATGTGCTATGTCGATCTTGTTGAAATCTTTTCGAGATCCAACAGCTTTTCAGATATAGCACATTTTGAAAAAAAAATCAAGCAATAACTTTGACATTCACCGAAACACAAAGAAATTATTAGCTAGTAAAAATTGACATTGGTGTTTTGGTCCAAATATTACTTGATAATCTTACTGAAAAATCTGTAAAATAAAACACTGAAAAAAATATATAAAATATGTTTTTGCTATTGCGGAACCCGCCACGAGCGAGTCTGATTTCCACTTGGCCACTTTTTTGTTTCTTTGCATTCGTTCCAATTTTTTGTCATCCCAGAAATTGAATTCACCTGGCTATATTTTTTATGGTGTCTATTATGGGTTTTGCATAAAGATTAATATCTTATTATTTAAATAGTTTCGTGGGTAAATTTAATTAGGAATTCCTGTTTTGAGCTGAAGTTTGCTAGTGTCGGGATGTGACGACTCTATCGCCTATATGTGGCAATCTAGTAATTTAGGTTATTGGGTTATTTCGCGAGTGCAGTCATTCATAACTTGTGCCATTGAGGTTACCGCTATACCTAGTCTTGCCATTGTTACGTCTGTGCTCGCCATTGTGGTGTTTTAAGATATAGGGTAAGTTAACCGGAAGACTTACGAACGTGGCCAAATACCCGGCTGAAAGTTAATTTCTTAAGAAATGTAAAAGAAACTTAATTTTTTTAAGGACTTTAAAAAGAGGAGGTTATTATTTTGGCTGTCTATTTTTTGTTTGTTTGTTACACAAATGCTTGGTCAATAACGAACCGATTTTAATAGTTCTTTTAGTTCATACATTTTTGTCAAATTTACTAGTTGATAAAACTTATGTATATCATTAGCATTATTCGTTTTCATTTATCTTTAGTAAGAAGAATGAACAAATTCGCAACGTGGTATTTAAATAATTGGAGTGGATTTTTTTAAATTTTGCTGTAATTATTAGTTATTTCATATATATCCATATACTCTAACGGCAAATATTCATAACCTATATAAGATTATATATAATAATTTACAAAAATATATTTGCAACAAATCTATAGAATCTATCTTTATTTGTAGATATGTTATTAATACTGGCCGTTTATAAATAAATTTATAAATTATCCGTTTATTGAAGTGTTTTGTAACAATAGACCATCGCCCTCTCCGTCAGGTATCACGTAAGAAGCGAGCACAAATTGAAATAAAGGTCATTACCAACAAGACCACTGATAGTAGTCTTAAGCAACACCTTGTGCTGGTAGGGATAGACCGCCTTACTTATTCCTGCAGCCTTAATGACAGTATCATGTTCCGGTCCGGAAGATAGGATAGCTGGTAAACTTGCGCAATAACTGCCCTTATACCTCGGCTACAAGACAGCGATGCACAACATTTACGGTATTTTTAGGCCACGGTTATCTCTTACCATCAGGAGAACCGTTAGTTTGTTTGCTATTTTATAATTGGATCCCTCAGTGTAGAAAACACTGAACCTATCATGGGAAATGTTCTGAGGAGCTGTTTGGTTTACATCCAGCCGCTGATTTTCACCTTCGGACTTTGCAGCAGAGTTTAAACTATCATGCCCATCATCTTGATGCGTGCCGATCTATAACTTTGCAATTCCGAAGACATTTTTCAACTCGTACAACACTTTTGTGGAATCAGTTACAGAGGGAAATTATTCCTTAGGGACCTTAAGAAAAGAGCGTACTCATTCCTTAAAGGTAACACTGTGTGACTGTGACACTCCTGGTGTTGCGGATGTCCGTGGGCGGCTGTGATCACTTGCCATCAGGTGACTCACTTGCTCGTTTGCCTCCTCTTGTATAAAAAAGATCAGGAAATACTTGTTTTTCACCTTGTAAAGTAAAAGTCTCGAACTAAAAAGGGTGCAACTAGACCGAGTAGATAGCTATAGTCAAGGACATAAATTAAACTAAATCCACGTTTTTAACTCGATCATACCATCTGGTGCGGTGCCCATTCTCAGCGAATTCGTGAAAAGATAAGAACAGCGTCGCCATACAAGGCTAATCAAACATTGTTACCTATAGACAACGGTATTAATATTGTTCATTGCTAAATTTGTTCTTATGATACGTATCTTGTAATTTAATAGAACTTTTCTACAATATTATACGTAATGGTAAAAAGGATTTACTCAAACCGAATCATAACAAAATTCCCATTTCATCCAATGATGAAATCAAACCGATTTAAATTGATGAAAAATGACAAATAAAAAGTATCTTTATTTTACATATTACATTATTAACAGTTACAATAAATATCTGTTGATGGCCTCACTAGGCAAGCCTGTATCGAGGTAACCTTTATTCCTGCTTGCTACTTAATTTAATTTAAACTTCGTCCACAGAACAGTTTACTTGTTACAAATATATATTGTTTTGTACAAAAAATCAAAAGAACAATATTCTAAGAAGCTATATAAGAATATTATAATCTAAAAAAAAACTAAGACGGTGTAATAAATAAACAGAAAGTTACATTTTTATCTTCATAAGTTCCTCCTTGTCATCGTATGATAATATCTGTAACCATTTGCAAACTAAGTATTTCGCTTCACAAATATTTTTGTTTTTAATGTCACAGTACTTAGTTAGCCTTTTGTAAATGAATACGTTTGTAAATATATAACCAATAAATAATCAAAATATGTGCTTGTGTCAAAAATGTCTTTTTAATTCTTAACGTTTTAGCATTTGATAAGGAACGCATCATTAGATAAAAGATTTTTCTTCTAATTTACACAACATACATTTTTTAAAGTCACAATTTAGAAGGCAATTTTTGCTTAAGCTTTAAATTTATTTTCTCTTAAATTTGTAATTTCCTCAGGAATTTTATTACAAAACCTCACACAAGCACCGAGAAAGCATTTGGAAGTTTTTATCTTAATTGATGCTACTATAATGCTGAATTACAGCTGGTTTAATTTTATTCCTTGCATTAAAAATATAAAAATCTTTTTGTTCACAAATGTTTACATTTTTTCACATACATTTTGTAAATGAATTTACTAGGTACAGTCATAATAATAATTTCTTTAAATAATAGTCTCAAAGAAGTCCTGCTGTTAAAATTATATTATATCGTTTTTTTGTAAGATGAAATCTGTATATTATATCAGCTGCTTTTCTTCATGTTACCGCTAGGCTTGGGTTCGATTCCTAACGTGGCAGGCATTTGTATAATGAACATTTAAATGTTTGCATTTCCAGGTTTCGGTGTTTATTAAATTCATTCTCTTATATATTAAGTATTTCTATGTATTATAATCCATAGCTCAAGCATATATATTTTCTTACTTTGGGTTTAGATTCAATTTGTGTAACTCCTTAAGGGATATAAATTTATTATTAATTATTATATAACGTCACGCCAAGTACTTTGCAAAGTAGACAGAGAGTATCGAGTGTCAAATCACAATCCTAGCAGACCAATAATATAACGTAACATACGAATAGCACAGGGAACGAATGATAAAAAATAACTTTAAGTGATTTGTTGACATACTCGTAAAATGTATTATTTAATTTTAAAGACTTGTACTAAATTCATAAAATGTGACACATAAAAATACCATTAGACAAGAATAACTAGGTCCTGATATTTTTGTAATAATGTGTTATATATAAAAAATAAAATCACAGTATTTACGTTCATTATTTTTATTATTTTTTATTAATGCACAAACTAAAATTGAAATAATGATCTAAGTCATGCTGAAAAGTAGCAAAAATGATCAAAGTCAGGTGTTTAATCCATATGCTACCTCATTAGTATAATAGTTTTGAGCTCTCTGGGAGCCAAACTACTTCAAATTTTATAAATCAGTATACAATATATGTTTGAGTGGAATCAGATTATAGTAATACAACTTAGGTTAATTTTCTTGAACCTTTTGCGTTAAATTGTTACTTTAATCGTTCCAAAACTTGTATAAACGATCAATATTTTATGACTTTGATCGTTTATAAATTTTACTTCTTGGACTATGATCACTATTATCCCTTATGCCAAAAATAAAAGGTGATTTTATGAGATTTCAGACGTTTTTACCCTTCTCATGTTTATGGTCAAGCAAGCTTAGCGTATTGCGAACTAGACGGTGTAAAACTAAAAAACTGTTTTAGAGCGACTTTGATCGTTCTTTCCCTGTACTCTTCATATGTATTGCAATCTCAGAATATTCCTAACTAAATTTTAGAACCTCGTTAATTATAAACAAGGAAATCTAAAAAAACGTAAATGTTATGCAAACATATTCTCACGTCTTGTAAAAAATATTCACACATTCTGAGAAGGGAGCTGAGGATTCGACATTATCTCGCTCGGTAATCACAACACATTAGTTGTGAACTCCTCACTGTATTTATAAAACGCATTTTAATCTCCTACAAAGATAAAACCAATTCATAAAAAAACAAAATCGCATTATTTACTCTTACATATCGTAAGATCTTTTATTAATATCAGTTACACGGCAACGAAAATGGAAGTGACCAGAATATTAAATCAGGGGCTTCAAAATGTTTTGTTTTGTTAGGTTTTAAAGGAATTTCTCATTATTTTGGTATAGCACTTGTTTTTTGATGTCATTTGTCCCTTTCTGGGACTAGCTAAAACCTTTAGGCTATGCTGCCACGTCTTCCGTAGTTATTATTTTTTTGTGATTTATTTTTGTCAATTCAATTCTTAAATTTCATTTATTATAGCCATTAATGGTAATAGTATGTCATGTCAGGCTCTTGAGTAAAGCGGTGGTCTCCTTACTCGAGCTCATTTTGTGAGATTTGGCAGTAACGAGGAAATACACGATACACTGATTTCTTAACAAATATTTCACTTGTGAACTTTGCTAAACAAAATTAAACAAATGGAACCTAAGTTAACTAATTTTACTCATAAATTAAACGAACTTAAATTGTTACGAAAAAAAATTAACCATCTTCTTTTACGATGGTGCCAAAACTCTATATTACAGTTATTTTTATAGTCACAGTACACTTGGGCTTAGAAAACTTTGTAGGTTCAATGAGTTAAGCTAACGTGTGCAACTTAACTTTGCGGTTTATTAGAGATTGGCAACCACTGAATTGTAAGTATCTAAAGTAATGTTTAAACAATATCCACTGAGTTAATAAGTGAGCCCAAACCTTGGTTTTATGTGTATTATAGATGTAAATACATTCATTTCTTGTTGCTTGTTTTTATAGCTAAAATTACAATACAATAAATAAAGTATTGAAATTTTAGCTATAAAAACAAGTAACAAGTAAACTGACAAGTTACAACATCTTTTGTACAATATTTAATTATCTATTTTATTTTGATAAATCGCCTGTGTGGTCTAGCAATCCGGCGTAGGACTTGACTTTTTAAGGTCTTTGATGCGATCCTCGGTTCGAGCACCAAAACATATAGAAAATGTGTATTTTCACTTTTAAAAAAACATCGGCTAGTATTAGATGTGCTCGATTGACGATAGGTTTGCCACCTATCACATCGTGGTACTATTATATTGGGATAGCCGTGGGTGCCGTGGTTGTGCCTCTGCCTGCCTCTTCAGGGACATGAACGTGAAGACACTTTTTTGTTTTGTTTTTTAATTTGATAAAACATTTTGGTAGTGATGAGGGATTGGGAATATAGCACCAATATTACATCAAAACTTATAAGTAAGTGTGAAATTTAAAGTAATGTATTTTTAATTCATTGTTGTTGAAGACGAGGTCAGAAATCGATCATAAAAATAAACCGAATGTTAAATTAGTTTTAATTATATTTTAAATATTATTATACTATTTACAATATACTCAATTGATACTACGTATTTTAGAGTTTAAAACAGTTATATTTTGACTAATAGTTAAAATGTTAAGCACTTTGAATTTTAAATTTTCTGAAATAGCTCCATTTTTATTCCACTATTAACATTGTTTTATTTTAAAATTTAATTGTGATTCGTTTCAATTGATATTACATTGAACATTATAAATATATTGTTTTAATAATAATTAAAAAAAAAATATCGTATGTAATTTGTCAATTAGAAATCCTAGGATCTTTAATAACCATTCTCTATTTATTTATTTTTATCACGGGTATTTCTACCAAATACGTCTTATTAAAGGTATTTTGTATATTTTTATTTTATTTTTCCTATTGTATCACGTGTACAGCAAAGTGTTAAATAAATAAAATATAAGGAAGTTAAACCACGTTGATTGATTTTGCCTTCCCATCAGACGTAGCATCGAAAGACGAGCAGCTCATTAAAATAAGGTGCTTTATCCATTATTCATAAACGTTTGATCTAATCTATGTCAACGTTTTACTGTTATACCGCTCACGTTAAGGTTATTTTGAAGCCAGCTGTTTTTTTGATGGCATCCGTGTCAACTCAAATAAATATTCACTATTCGGGAAATATTCACTACTAGCTGCTACCTGCGGCTTCGCCCACGTTTTCACAGAAACCCGGTGTGCGATCGGGATTAAAAATAGCCTATATGTTAATCCAGGTCACAATCTATCTGTCTTCCAAATTTCAGACAAATCTGTTCAGACATTCGAGCGTGAAAGAGTAACAAACATCCATACATCCATACTTACAAACTTTCGCATTTATAATATTAATAGGATAGGATTCACTATACAGAATTTTTGCTCGGGTGATATTTTTTTAATGGCAAAAGACAACGAACTAACACTAAGCTCTGCTGATGGCAAGACATAGCTACAGCCTATAGACAACGTAAATGTTGTAGGTGTGTTGCTGCCCTGTGGCTGGGGTGTTAGGCAAATTGTGCAATTCTACCGGCTACACTATCCACCGGACTGGAAGATGATACTGTCACTATGGTGGCAAGAATAGGTAAGGCGAAAGATGCTGTGCAGGTTTCTACCACCAGTGATATAGTTTTAGAAAATGACCAGTTCCGCCTTTATTGGCATTTCACTAGTTGCCAAGCGGGACGGCAGATGGTCTATTCTACACAAAAGATTTTTTAACCTAATATATATAACTTTTTTCTTACGCTTTCGTACTTATTTGGTTAATTTTAAGTATTGAACGAATGTACGAATAAATAAATGAAAGATACATGAATAAAACAAATGAGTGTATTCGAAAAACGTTAACATAGTCTATTTTTATAACATTTTTTTGGTTTTTGCGGAAGCCAAAACGTCGTCAAAAATATATGGTAAACATAATGTATACTGAATACTTTTTAAACAATACAAACTGATTCTGACGAAACTTTGTACGTGTAAAGCAGATAACAATACAAACTGCCACTTCGCAGAGCTAGATAAAGTTTTAGCTTGTTACCGGATTTCCATGAAAGAACGCCAAATAACCCTCGATTCCTCTTTGTTTCCCTCTTTCTATTCTATTATTCGAAAGTCTTTTATAACGGATTCGAAATTGTTACACGGCTCTCGTCCTGGATTGAATTTGAAGTTTGAACTTTCCATATTGGAAACATTTTTAATGAATGGTTGTTGTGGAAAATGGATTGGATTTATGGTCTCGGGGGTATTGGTTCGATGTGCGAGGGAACGAAACTGTTTTTTATAAAACGCGGGTTTGTTTCTGAAACTTTTTCATTCGACTAAGGGCCACTTGCATGTTCTTGGATTAAGTTTAATAACGGGTTAAACTGTCAAATATATATGAATTAGTCCTGTGTTAGAAGCTAACTTTGAGTTAAATATTAGGAGTTTTGGCGCCATCGTGACTGAAGGTGGTCGTAATTTTTTCATTATTATTGAATGTCGTGTTTATATTGAGTAAAATTGGTTAATTTAAGTAGGAATTAGATTAATTGTGTTCAGTGAAAGTGCATAAATGAAATAATCATGAAGAAATTAGTGTACCTATCGTCTATTTCCTCACTGCCGTCAAATCTCACTAGACGAGCTTAAGTAACGAAGCCACCGCTTCTCTAAAGACCCTAACCTGACATAACTTTGTACATAGTGACTAATGACTGTATAAGAATTAATAATAACAAACTTGACATAGGCAAAGTAAGTCGTGAAAAACGATTCACAGCCATGTTTATAAAAGAAGAAGAAGAAGAGTTAAATATATTTTTATCCAGGAACGTGCAAGTGAGGAGTTTTGGCGCCATCGAGAGAAAAGATGGTCGAAGTTTTTTTACATAATTATTGAATTTCGTGTTGATATAGAGTCAAATTAGTCAATTTTGTTGGCATTTTGTACAATTTCGTTCAGTGAAAGTGCACAAATGAAATAATCAGGAAGAAATTAGCGTATCGTGTATATCCTCGTTGCCGCCAAACCTCATTACATGAGCTTGGGTAATGAGGCCATCGCTTTATCCAATAGCCTGACATAACTAACTGACGACTTATGAGTTATGACTGATGACTAATTATAATTTATTAAAATTGATTTAAAATTTGAAGCAAATTTCTACTCGACTAATGGCAAAACACTAACGCGATACTACTAATACTTAAAGAAAGAAAGAAAAGAAAGAACGTGCAAGTGGGCCTAAATCACTGTCATGGGTCAGCTAAATGTAGTAAGTTGGTAGAGTGCTATGTAGCAACCTTCTTGGGTAGAAATCCAGCGTCTCACTTATTTGTGCCACCACAACGCAAAGATAAAAAAAACAACTTGTAATCCACACCTAGGACCTTCTAAATCGGGATAAAATTAATTATTTTGTAATGTAAAGAAAATAAATGTAAAAACATGAATAATGTTCAGTCAGATATTAAACTTTGAAAAATATACGGCTTTTAAAAACAATTTCAAAAAATTAAAGATCAAGTTAACTTGTAACAGTCAATATAAAACTGTGGGTATTGATCAACGCTTTTCATATATTTTCAACGATTTATTGGTATATCAGATAACATCTCGTGGCAAAATGCAACACGATATATTGTTCATGAACGATATCGCATCAACTCACATCGATGTTAAGTCGGGAAGGCGCCGTCGGTTGTCGCTTTTTCATCGAGTACCTAAATAATGTCGCAATTACCTTAAAAAAATGATGTAACGTTAAAAACGTAGCGTCTAATATATCTGATCAAATACCTGTATAAAATAGAAACTGTTGGATAAATACTCCCACTCAAGAAAAAGTTGGCATTTTTTATGCAGTTAATATAAAAAAGGTTTGTAAAAGTAACTGTTCCATACATTAAATTTCGATAATGTATACGAGTATTACAATGTCAAACATCTTTTAAGCATGGTTTAGCAACGTCGGTTAAACTACCTGATTAATGACAACATAACGTGTTTAGAAAAGGACATTAGTAAGTAATAGTAGCTTGAACCATCCTATAAATATAACTTTGACTCTAAAGATTCGTCTCTTTTAATGTTATTAATTATTATGAACAAATTAATATAGCAGAATTATTTTTGTGATTTAACTAAATCTCTTACGTTTAAATTGAATTTTTAGCGTTACCTAATTGTGTTTTTAAAATCTATGTTTCTTAATCGGGTTCTCAATAAAATAGGTTTAACGGCGTTACCTTCCCGATTTATAAATTTTGCTGCCGAAAAATCGTTTGCGCTGACAGAATATTAATTTTGAATTATCGCTATGTCCGCGTCTCATGCTGTGTCATGCGTGAATAAAACAAATACTAACAATAAACTACGCGATTTTGTATAATAAATTCTGATTATAACGATTTGCCGCG
Source organism: Calephelis virginiensis (assembly GCA_002245475.1). NCBI lineage: Eukaryota > Metazoa > Arthropoda > Insecta > Lepidoptera > Riodinidae > Calephelis > Calephelis virginiensis. The sequence goes on along the minus strand of NJDC01001658.1, from coordinate 243,537 downwards.
CTTTGATTAAGTGGTTATGGCCGTCACGACGTGGATCCCAGTCATATTTCTGTCAGCGTGTTGTGGTTTGTTGCTATATTATTTTTGATAGTGTTGTGATTTTCTTTATTTTATGCATAAGATGGAAATGAAGCTGACATTCTTTTTATGATGTAATGCTATTTTTAACCGACCCTAAAAAGGAGAAGGCTTTCGATTGGACTGCATGTTATTTTGCTACGCGATTATATGTCCAACATTTTTTTTGTGATATTGAAAGGCAAACAAGCAGACGGATTTCCTTGTGGTAAGAAATTCACGCCGCCTAGAGACAGCAAAGGTGGTAACGGGTCGTTGCTAACCTTAGGCAGGGATGTTAGGCCTAGAGCAAAAATAACTTAACCGGCTACCTTATCCTCCGAACTGGAACACATCAAAGGCAAACGTTGACGTTATAGCGGCAGGAATAGGTAATGCGGTGGTACCAATCCGGGCGAGTCGTTGCGTAACCACCTAGTCAGATGTCACGGCGTTAGTGACGGTAAGCCTATGCTCGCCTTTTACGAGCTGCCTGGCAGGAAGGCAGATAGCCTATTTTGCAAAGGAGCCCGGAAAAAAAAATCAAACAGATTTTATTGCAGTTCTTTTTTGGAAGGCAGGCCATGATTTCGAGGTGACTCCATATATTTTTATAATATTATTTATAATATTTTTTTAAGATTTTATAAATGGTTTCTATAATTTAATACATGAGATTGCCTTGGAATCATGACCCATCTTCCAAAAAAGAATTTATGAAATCGCGATTTGGCAGTAAAGTTGTAGTCTCTTTTCTCAGTTTCACTTTGCTGAAATTAATATGTACCATTAGCAATCTTCAATCTTACATTCAATAAATCTACATATGTCTTTTCTTTGCATTATACCCCTCAAAACTCGACAGACATTGTAAAATGTTAATTGTTGAGTAATAATAAACATATCTGAATAAATAAACAAAATCAATAGTAGTAGAAAGAAGTGTAAACGACCACGGTTCGCATTTTCTTAACTGATTACAAAAACTAAATAATTACTGTGGTTTAGCAGTTCGGTGTACAACTTGACTCCATGAGGTCTCAGGTTCATCTCCAGGTTGGGCACCAAAAAAAATTTAGCTTTTTCAATTTTCTAATAAAAACAATGGTGTACGGTATTGGATATTAGCCTGGTTGACGATAGGCTTACCACCTATTATATCGTGAGACTTCGTTTCTTCGGCTTATCGTCGGTGCCCTGGTTGAATCTTTACCTATATCTGGCGCCCATATGTCCGAAAAAGTAAGCAGATGCACATACCAAGGCAGTCCCACAATGTGATAGATGGCAAGTCTATTGGAAACTGGGCATATATTCAATCCTGATTAAGCCTACTTTTATTCAAAAATTGAACATACAAATTGTCTGTTTTTTTTTGTTACCCGGGGCCCTGAAGAAGTCAAGTCCTATGCCGGGCCACACAGACCTAGACCACAGAGACGATTTATTATTCTGCTGTAATCCTGACTTTTCAAATATGATTTTGTCGACAAATAAAACATTCTTCAAACTAAACTGAAGAGTCCCATATTCCCATAAAATACTTGAAGACTTGGAAGTTTTAGAAACTACAAATTGCGGGCTAGAAGTAAAGCATGTTTGTGTTACTGAGTGTCCCGCAAAATAGGGAGCGTCTACAGTGGAGTGAGGGCTAACTAGGTCAGTTTGACGCAGTGGCATGCACAATCTCATATGGCATTTACCTTAGACTTGTTTTTCTATCTAATTTATAAATGTGGGTAATTTTAAAATACCAATTAGCAACTTTAATGTTAGTTTCGTTTAAATTCTTGGTACTAATCTTAGCACATATTACTTTACGATATATGTATTTGTCACCTGTGTTGGTTCGGGCTCCTTTGCAGATAGACTATCTGCCATCCTAGCAGGCAGCTTGTGAAAGGCTTACTGTCACTTACATTGCGACATCTGAGTAAGTGGTAGTGTTATCTATTCCGTTAATGTGTTCCGGTCTGCAGGATAAGGTAGCCAGTAAACTTACTTTTGCTCGACGTCTGACATCATGGTCTCAGATTGGCAACGCAAAAATAGCACCTTTGGTGTCTCTAGCAGCGTGAATTTCCTAAAATCAAGAAATCCGTCTGCTTGTTAGCCTTCAAATATATCAGAAAACCTATCTCTTTTTAAACGGCTGGACTGGTTTGGTTACAAATTTGAAAAAAGTAGAAGGTTATGTATGTTTGACTCCTCTTTTTTACATACACCACATCTTCACGGTAAGTCGCTTACCAGTTATGAAAAGAGTATCGAGTACCAAATATCACAATCGTTTCAGACCTTTCTGGTTTGCTCCATATTTATTACCCTTTTCATACAAACACGTCGGTAGCGGAGACTCTTGACACCACCCCCGAGTACGTATATCTTGCACTGTATATCTTTGCTGTCAATCTTTTTTGTCCATATTGTTTAATTTATCCGTAATTTATGAACTGACTTTAAAAATAAAGTTAGTAAGTACCTTCACGCTCATATCCCCGAAGCGTTATGCAGAGGCACAACCAGGGCACCCACGCTAATCGTGGGTGCCCAAAAACACTAAGTCCCACAATGTGATAGGTGGCAAGCCTATCGCCAACCGAGCACATATACAAGTCCAGCAACGTTAATTTTATTAGAAAATTGAAAATATACATTTTCTGGTAACCCATCTGGTAAAATTTTTATTGCTGTCTTTGTTCTCAAATCATCCAGGAACTCAATGAAATATATTGCAAACTTTAAACCAAATCGGTCCAGCCGTTTCGAAGTTAGGTGACAAATAAACATCCAAAAGTACTTATGATATTTAGATGTAATATATTGTGATCATGATATTATTTGTTTTTCATGATACATAAAGTTACGCATTTAGTCAAAACATTAAACTACATTGTTATAAGAGTAAATACAAAAAGAAATCCTTTTGATATGGATACCGGGTACAGGAAATGGGTGGCGAAATAATATACGATGATACTTATAGACTAAGAAGAGGGAGAGGGTGGCTTGTAGAGGGTGGACAGACATTTTTTCTTTGTTTAGGCTTGTAGCTAGAATTACCCGAAGCTATTTATATGATTCCAGTATTAGACATGTTTCTATCTCGCAGGAAATTTGAAAGTATTGTGCAGAATTTGACCTTTTATTTATTTATTTATATTTTGAACTAGCTGACTCGTCAAACTTTGTTGCGTCCACTATTGACAACTAATAATAGTTTTATGGGAAAATTATGTGGTTTTCACTAGTTTTCCCTATTTTAGTATTTTAAACTCTCAACGAACACTTATTTTGAAATAAAATCTAATTGAATTCGTGCAGGTGTTTTTGAGTTTTAGCAAAACAAACGAACACCGTTTCATTTTTTGTATATATGTGTATACCTGAAAAATGCTTTTAAATTCATTATCTTACTTTCTTTTCCATAAAAAAAAAGAAGCGGTAGTTGAAAGTAACTATTTAAAATGACACCGTTGTAACAATCTGTTAAAGGTCGATTATATCGACAAAGATCTGTCAGTCTTTTGTGGCAGATTATAAAATTATATTAACAAACCTACAAACAAACATTTCCTTGACAATGTAACTTATATGCGCGTATGTACATTTTTGATTTATTCATATAAATCCGAAAGTATGTAAGTATAACAAGAGGAATGAATGAAACTCTTTAACGTAAACTACTGAATGGATTTAGATGAAACTCCACAGTTATACATTTTATGCATAAGAATAACAAGTAAATTGTAAGTTAAAAATGTGTTAAATTTAGCAGGCACGCGAAGCTGTGGATAGAAGTTAGTTTAATTGTACTAGAGTGGTCGGGCTATTCATAAAAGCACAATGATTTTATTTTTCCCTTCCCTACCCTCGCCTCTGTGGTCTAGCGGTCCGGGTGTTGGACTTGACTGCATGAGGTCCTAGGTTCGAATCCCGAGTCGGCCAACATAAAGAAAAAATAAAAAAAATGTTGGTCAGGATTGGAAATGTGCCCGGTTGGCGATAGGCTTGCCACCTATCACATTGTGGGACTTAGTGTCTTCGGTTAGTCGTGGGTGCCTTGGTTGTACCTCTGCCTACCTCTTCGAGGATATGGGCGTGAAGATACTTTTAGTCCCGGGTTTTTCTGAAGAATAGGGACCATTTACTCTGACCGAAACGTTTGTAAGATACGAACATCGTTGTATTCGTTACTAACACCGTGGCTAAAACTAGATGAAAGCGTTTTGAAACGACTTACTCGTTTTGTTTCCTTCAAGCTATTTATGAATGTTACTGAACTAATTAAATAAATAACAGCTTGAGAATTAATTTGATCCATGATCAAAGTTCTCTGCGAGGGTGGTGTCAAGAGTCTCCGAAATCAGCGTGGTTCTACGAAAAATAATGTGAAGGATGCGAGGTAGGTTTGCAAGGATTCTCACATTTGGCACTCAGTTCTCTCTGCCTATCCGTCAAAAATTTGATGTGAAGATATGTAAGGCAAACAAATAATCGCCTCTGTGGTCTAGCGGTCCGGGTGTTGGACTTGACTGCATGAGGTCCCGGGTTCGAATCCCGGGTCAGCCAACAAAAAGAAAATTGGATTTTTCCGATTTTCTAATTAAAATAAAATGTTGGTCGGGATTGGAAATGTGCCCGGTTGGCGATAGGCTTGCCACCTATCACATTGTGGGACTTAGTGTCTTCGACTAGTCGTGGGTACCTTGGTTGTACCTCTGCCTACCTCTTCGGGGATATGGGCGTGAAGATACAAATAATTGATCTAACCCCAAAGTAAACAGATATACGCACGTGTAATGCGTGTTACTCAAAAAAACTAATTCATATAAATATCTAGTATAACAAAAATCAATTTATTATTAATTAAACACCCTGACCTACTTACAAATACATGATATATGTTCATTACACAAATGTCTGTACTTAAGGAATGAACTGAACTTAAGGATCGTAAAAGATCGGGAGCATTAGTCGTATATACTAATCAATCCTATTAATATTATAAATGCGAAAGTTTGTAAGTATGGATGTATGAATGTTTGTTACTCTTTCACGCTCGAATGGCTGAACGGATTTGTCTGAAATTTGGAAGACAGATAGATTGTGACCTGGATTAACATATAGGCTATTTTTAATCCCGATCGCACACCGGGTTTCTGTGAAAACGCGGGCGAAGCCGCAGGTAGCAGCTAGTCAAATATAAGCCGGTAAACTTGCACTGCAAGCCTAACACGTCGGCCACAGAACATCAACGCGCCTACAACATCTATGGTAAAATTGTTTCTTACTTTCATATGAATCGTGTGCTTGTTCGCTTTCGTATCATATAAAAATACATGAATTTTTAACCGACTCATAAAATGAGGAGCTTCTCAATCGGACTGTATGTTTATAATTATTTTATTTCTTTTTTCTATATTTGTTACGCAATAATAAACAGATTTTGACGGGTTTTTTCAAGGTAGGTTTCAAGGTGGTTTCATAACAATTTTATAATAATACGACTAGTGGTTTTCAAGCTGTAATATACATTCTTATATATTAAAAAAAATCTTTATGCATTGTTTTTTTTTATTATGTGACATAAAAACGAGCACACGGGTCTCCTGATGGAAAGAAATAACTGTGATCAATAGACACCACATGTGTTACAGGTGCGTGGCTGTCCTGCGGCGGGGATGCTAGGCCCTTTTGTACAAGTCTACCGGCGACTCTACATGCCGACCTGAAACATGACGGAGTCATTATAGCAACAGAAGAAGGTAATTCAATGGATAAGCAGGTATAACTAAAAATTACCATTAAGATGTTGATAATATTTATGTCGGATCATCTCGGAATTTTAAGCTACCTTTTAAAAAGAGAATCATGAAATCTGGACATAGTATTTAAAGAAATATTTTGAGATGGTTTTGACAGTTTTCCAAAATCATATAAAATAATATCACTTCTATTTCTATTAATTCTTTGTAATTACCAAAAGGCGTAAAGCTAAGCGTGCGAGAAACGGACCGTAATAATGACACTGCATCTCTATTCTCCATTGATATTGCGAGTTTTGACGCACGATTTGCTTGTACGGGCTATTTACCGCCCACCGCGATTGTGATATATGCCCGGATGCTAGACTTTGTTTTAGGATTTACACATCCGCACAAAAGTGTCGTAACTTAGAAATACGTTTTTTCTAGAAAAAAAGTGTTAACCGTTATTTATGTTTGTTTATCGATTTCTTAGTCATTTTGGACCTGATTGCAAAAACTCTTTTTTTATTTGAAAGACTGTAGCAACTATCGAATTGGTCCCACTGTCAACAAATCTAGATTAAATAACCCAGAAAAATCACATTTTTATTGAAATCGAAGTCAGTTTTTTTTGGAGTTTTACTGCGCTTAAATTATAAAGTTAATCTATTGTTTATAAAATAATACAAAATTGTTAATATTGACTTCAAGATTACCTTAACTTTATTGTAGTCATAAAATAATTACAGTGAAACTGCAAAAATCCAGTTCAATTTCAATGAATAAGTCATTGAGGTACACAAATATTAAGTGTTTTCCTCGATATCTCTTGGATTCCTTGATCTATCCAGACTTAAGGGAAGCAAACTTTGGAAGAACACTCTTTCAAATTAAAAAAAAATAAAACCATCCAGAATTAACAGAGAAACAGTTTAACATACATAAAAACATAAAGTTGAATATATAATCTCCTATTTTTGAAGTCGCTTAAAAATTATCTTTATGTCCATTACGCTCGTGGGTGCACTGGTTAACTAAATTAACGGCCGCTTACAGTAAACAATAACAGTCTTATTTTTAAAACAGGGAACATCTGCAATAAAAATCTAGTGTTCTTAATATTTCGTCAAATAAAAAATACATTAATAAAAAAAAGCATTTTGTTGATAGAGTTCAAACTCTTCGGAATTTAGAATTCTTAATATTTTACAAAACAATATAAACCTTAAAATATTAAATATTATAATTTAGTATTAGAAGAAGTGCTTGATGCTATCGTTGTATCGCACCGTTACTAAAATGGTTTTTGACCTTAAATATTATTATAAAGGTATATTATTATAAAACTTATTAATCTATATGAACTTCATGATATAATTTTAGATGTATTAAACTTGTATAGGATGTAAAGTTAACTTACATAATATTATAAAGTACAAATTAATATAATAAACTTGCGTTTGTATTGCACTTACAAACTTAGTTCTTGGTTGGCCCAAAGGTTGACTGGTGGAGGATGCCAATAGGCATCAAGTGCGCCTTTGTACAAAACAATACAGATAAGTAAAAAAATTGCTACCGTTAGGGCAATTGTTATCTTTAGCCGATGTGCTTTTCTTAAAAGAGATTATGTAACAAGTTTGAAGTCTGTATGTTATGTGTGTGTATGTCTATGTCATTCTCATAAATGAATGGATCGATTTCAGTGTGAATTTGTTTGTTTTAATGCTGACGTTTTTAGATATATTCCGGATAGTTTTTATACAAAGATTTTGCTTTTTACAATTTCTTGAATTTGATTTTGCAAATAAAAAAATACAATAGGATTTTTTTTCAAAAATAATATTTATTGTGTTGTGTCGCTATTGTTATGGATGTAAAGTGCGAGTTCTCGGTCTGACGCTTTTTATTTAGTGCTTGGTGTGTAACGGAAGTTGTCAACACATCATTACATTCAAAAGATATAATTACGAACCATATGTTGTAATTGCGTATGCGTCGGCAGCTTTTTCTCGAGTAGATAATCAAGGTAAAATAAGTTTTAATTTTAAGAAACTCACATATATTCTTTGTTCTGTATAAACAAATAATATACGTATAAGATCTCTGGGCTATTTTTTTTCCTCGTGTTGGTCCGGGCTCCTTTGCAGAATAGCCCATCTGCCTTACTGCCAGGCAGCTCGTAAAAGGCGAGCATATGCTTGCCGTGACATCTGACTATGTGGTCGAGTTTCGCACCGACTGACCCGGATTGGTACCACCGCCTTACCTATTCCTGCCGCCATAACGTCATGACGTGTTCCGGTTCGGAGGGTAAGGTAACCGGTAAATTTACTTTTGCTCGAGACCTAACATCCCGGCGTCAGGTTTGCAACGCACCGTTACCACCTTTGGTGTCTCTAGGCGGCATGAATTTCTTACCATCAGGAAATCTGTATGCTTGTTTGCCTTCCAATGTCATTTTAGTGTCATTGGAATTAAATATATAATTTATTTATAGATTTAATGTTCTTTATAAACATTACTATTAAAAAATATTAGCGTTCTGCACTTTTCCTACACCTGAACTGTAAGTGTATCAAAGTTTATGCTCCGGCGTCCACGCAATTTTCGTAAAAAGGGGTCCAAAGTTTTGGCATTACGTGTTAATATATAGATTAATATTTATTATTACTGTCCAACCTCCCAGGCTCGCTATACACCATACATACAGAACACTTAGGCACTTTCATATAATATACAGTATTTTAACATCATACAAAAAGGCGAAAACACATTTATACCTACGCGTTTCGGTTTGGTGTGCAATCATACGCGGTTGCGTCGCAGTGACAAACGGCCGATGTAATAGCGTTTTTTTTGGATCACTAGGCGTGCGTGTAATTTATTAATGTTATTTTAGTTTAATAAGTCTAAGTATTAACTTAATATGTCAAAAATCAATAAGAATTTTTGTGCGATTTTTGAGCAGTTAAAGATGGATTTTTATAAAAATTTGGTAATAAAAAAAACTAGAAATGAAGACACATTTCTTCTTATACTCGGAATTGAACTCCATTCTCGTCGGTGATCAAATTTCCGCCAGCTCTTTGGCTAACAAGGTGGTCATAACTAGTATTTTATAAATTCATTTCTCGTACACAACTTTATTAGCAAAACATTAAGGCGAAGAAGTTGTAAAAAATGAGTATTTTTGCTCTTAACAAGTGCCGTGTTTTATACGACAATGCCTTACACTGTCACATCAAAAAAATCTCTCAAAGACAAAAAATATAAGGGCTATTTATAAAGAATTCAATCAATTACGACGGACAGAACTTCAGAAATATATGGTACTCGACATGGCGAGCACAAAAACTTTCAACCCGAGTAAAAAGTTCGGACACTCGACGTTTGAAAGCAAAAACTGGGGATATGTCGGGAAAAAACTTTCTCATTTATGGTTTCGGTGCTTCAAGAACACGGTGACAACGCGAAGTTAAGGGATCTTGACAGACGGGAAAAATTTTGCCAATTTTGACTACCTTTGTTGTAACTTGCTTGATACATATTATATTTATCCAATAACAATCGCAAAATTTAGCTTGTTGTTACGTTTTTTATAACACTGAACTACAGTACATACAACACTATTTCTAATTTTATGTTTATAGTGTTTGTACAAAGAGATTTTTGACACATCCAACGAATATTATCTACATATCTACAAAAATAAATACCTATTTCCCATGTTCCCATACATCTCGGCGGAACCAACAGACTAATTTTACTAGTTTCTTTTTTATGTTGTTATTAGTTGTAAGGAAAAAGTTTACATAAAAAACCGGAGTTTTGATGCCACCGAGAGAAAAGATGGTCGTATTTTATTCATAATTATTGAATTTCGAGTTTATATTGATAAGAACGCCATCTTCATTTCTAAAGACCAACTACTTTGTTTCCAAACTTTTTAGTGCGCCATCTGTGATATTTTATCGTTATTACCAATATATTTGTTTGTGTGTCAAATGCATGGTAGTGTTGGTAATGTTTTATTTATCGATTTAATACTTTATAAGCATTATTATTGAAATATTCCTAAACATAAACTATAAGTGTGCCAAATTTTATGCTCCTGCGTCCGCACAATTTCCGTAAAAAGGGGTCCAAAGTTATGACATCACGTATTAATATATAGATTATTATTTATTATTATTGTTCAACCTCCAACCTCGACTAGGTTCGCTTATCATACTTATATATTATTATACTAAATCACACGCGGGTGCTAACACAAGGTTCGGGTGGGTAGCCGTTAATTCAAAATAACGTTTCGTTAGCTCTTTAAATGCGCTATTGTAGGTAAATCTAGATCGTGATGGAGGTCCTCGTTGCGTACGTAACACGGGCTACAATAAGATTTTTTTTCAAAAATAATATTTATTGTGTTGTGCCGCTATTGTTATGGATGTAAAGTGCGAGTTCTCGGTCTGACGCTTTTTATTTAGTGCTTGGTGTGTAACGGAAGTTGTCAACACATCATTACATTCAAAAGATATAATTACGAACCATATGTTGTAATTGCGTATGCGTCGGCAGCTTTTTCTCGAGTAGAAAATCAAGGTAAAATAAGTTTTAATTTTAAGAAACTCACATATATTTTTTGTTCTGTATAAACAAATAGTATACGTATAAGATCTCTGGACTATTTTTTTTCCTCGTGTTGGTCCGGGCTCCTTTGCAGAATAGACCATCTGCCTTCCTGCCAGGCAGCTCGTAAAAAGCGAGCATAGACTTACTATCTCTAACACCGTGATATCTGACTAGGTGGTAGAGTTTCTCAGGGATTAACCCGGTTTGGTACCACCGACTTATCTATTCCAGCCGCCAAACCCTCATGTAATAAATAAAAAGAAGGATAAAGTAGCCAGTAAACTTACTTTTGCTCGAGACCTAACATCCCGGCCTCAGGTTAGCAACGCACCACTACCACTTTGGTGTCTCTAGTTGGCGTGAATTTCTTACCATTAGAAAATCCGTGTGCCTTCCAATATCATAACAAAAAGTAGTACGCAACGATTAAAGTTTGAAGTCCATTTGCAGACGCAATTGTAGTATCAGTTCGAATCTACGTCATAATGCTTATAAAATCAATATCCGAACACAAACGAATATTCAGATTCGATGTACTGATAGCAATGCAATCTTGTTTTTAGCGAGAAAGGCGTGATCCTGACGTAACTTATGGACGCGATAAATCGGCCCACGTCAGCATACGGTGGTTTGTTTGTTTAACGATAAATATCTATTCTTTTTGATAAAAAAATTAGATGCAAAGTTTTATAAGTGTAAAACTTTAGGTCTTAAAAAAAGGAATTAGCTGCTTTTCTGATGGTAAGAAACAACTGTCATCGAAATACACCATAGATCTTACTGGTTGCTGTCCTGTGGCTACATGTGTTTGTCCAACTGTGCACATCTACTGCCTATCCTCCCCTTTGGACCTGAACATGACATGGGTCAGGTCACTATCACCAGTAGTTTTGTTAGCTGTGTGGCATACGGCTAAGATTCCAAGCCAAGTGTGAAAATCTGCAGCTGGCAGCTTAGGTTAAAAGGATCATTACAAAAGCACTGACGGTTTAGTGCTGCTCAGCAACTTGCGTTAGTCGGAATCTACTGTCTTACCTATTCTTGCCAACATAATGACGTCGTCAAGTTTCTTTTCTGAGGGTAGGATAGACGGTATACTTACATATAAAGTCTAATACAACGGTTACAGGACAGCGATTCACCTATAACATCTATGGTGTCTCTTACCACCAGTAAAGCCGTATGATTTTTCGTTGTCAAAGTCAATAAAAAACATTACCTGTACAAAAGGGTGTCGCCAAGGGAGGCGCAAGAGGGGCAGCTGCCTTCCCCTAGAGATTCTAAAAAAATAATAAAGCTAACAGTCTTATGTCTTTAACTTGACTTAATCGATTATTCTTGTACTTTTTCCACTAGTTTGCTACTATTTAGAGCGAAATGCAAGACAAGTCTAAAAGTCGAGGGTACGAGGCTCCCAATTGAACCCACAATGTATATTTTTCTCATTCTCCGTATCGACTTGCCCCCATCTAGGCCGTTAGCTGGCAACGCTCTTGCCTGTGAAGCATGTTAATTTTTCCTGTATTGTGAGCCTTACCATCTTATCTTACCTACTTTCGTAATTCAATATAATGAAGCATAGCTGAAATATATATGACACTAACACTGTGACCGTAACTAAGAAGTAGGAGTTAACGATAAATCACCTGAATTATATTTATTGTTTAACATATTTGTAAGATCCTACGTAAGTTACCATTGTTATCTTTCAGAGTAGACAGTGCAACAATTTAACGTCGTTGGTGGGAGATTACCGGTTTTGGTGTATAATCATCATGTATTCAGTAGCATAAACAAATCTGTTTGTATGATTTCCAATACCGTTTCATCTTATCAATAAGAAAAAATATAAATTCTCAAAAGACAACTTCAAACGTTTATGAAAAACACCGCGACCTGCGACTCTGCAAACGTTAATTGAGATCAATATCAGAGTTTTAATAAAACAGATGGGAAACGGCTTCCATATCCGGCTCTCGGTTGTTTTTGCTTTTAAAAAACAGTGCCCCTCGAAAAAGCAAGCAATGATAATAGAAACAACGAGCGAGTTGAAAAAGGGTTATCGCATTTTTATTTGCGTCGGCAGAGGTCTTTTAGAATGCGTTTAAAAGAACTGGAAATGTCCCTGTGGGTGAAATTTGTTGCCTGACGCTTCTGCATGCTTTAATATTCACGTTTTAATATTCATCTCTTCACTAGATAAGGCTTTCTGTTTTCTTTTTATTCTATGGTATAATAGAGCTTATTTTCAACGTTTGGACAAATGTCTTTAGTGCTTGTGCAATATGTTTTATAAATATCTTAAAAGGGTTAAATGAAGTTTCTATTACGTAAGTACTCTTTTATTACAACTTTACATATTTCAATGGTTATTTGAAGACTTCTTCAGAATGTTAAGAAGTATTGAATAAAATATTACAAGGCATTGGTGTGTCATTTTGTTCTTTTGTATGGGCTTATAGTAGAGGAGGCAAAGGAGCAATTGGGTACGAGTTTGAAATGTGATTTTTATGTTTTGTTTTTAAAGGGCTTTTGTTTTGTGGAAATGCTACTATAATAGTAACTCATTTTATTAATGTTTTAAACGAGTTAAGAAATACTTTAGAATCCCACAGTTACGTTTTTCATATGATATGATGACCTAGTTGATATGCCACGATGTAATTGCTCTGGCATTATCGAAGAGTGCTATCAAGAGACTCCGAAACTGGTGCATTTCTTTGAAAAAGGTAATTAATGTAAAAGGAGCTAGGCAAGTCTACAATTTGGCCCTCGATACTCTCTGAACTTTGAAGATAAGTAAAGATCGCGATACTTATACATTTGTAAATCAAAATCTAAGTATTCTAGGTTTGTATTTATGCAATAACCCTATAGAAGATTGATCATTAATTTTAGACCAGATATAGTAAACTCCATACAGAAGTATGTTTTAACCAAATAATAATTCATATTGAATTTAATTTACGAATAAAATAAAACCGTAAAACCAATACAAACCAGGTTGATTTTAAAGATTTTTAATAAGACGAACAACTTTCTGATAGGACATATTGTATCCAATAAGAATTTTCAAATATTATTTAGGTTATTGTCTTGAACTTAAAGCACCCAGCACGGACTTTTATCCGTTCAAGAGGCCTGCAGACCAGGTAGCTCAATTCTTGGAGGATAAAATACGCTCTGGGATCATAATAAGAGATAACCAATCAGCTATTCAGCGTAAAGCCAGTGTGAGGAGGTGGAGCACGGACCAAATTTAATAGAAAACGTTGGTGAGCTCAAGGCGTTAATTGATAATGTTTTTATCTTTTTTCATTCCCATCAGCTACCGCTTGTGTAAGACCAAGGATCTTTGGTCTTTTTACTTCATCAAAATTGATTGATTGAAAGGATTGCAGTACGGAAATGGATAAACTGTGTCACTACGTCGTTTTTTTTTTGTTATTTTTTTAAAGATTCATCGAAGCATCTATTAAGGAATATATTTTTTTACACGAGTGATCAACAAACAAGCATACGGACTGGCATGATGATAAGAGACAACCGTGGCCTATGTTATGGTCTACCGTGTAATAGGTGCGTCAATGTCCAATGGCTGCTGGGATGTTAGACTAATTTTGTATACCTCTACACTGTAGCTCCCGGGCTGGAACATGATAGTCATTGTGGTAGGTAACGTGGTGGATCATTGTCCTAGCGTCTGAAAAATAAAAGAAAAGTAGGTGTTATCTCCAGCTGCACCCGTTAGTAAAAAATATTTAACTTTGCTTCGGTAGCTCCTTTAAATATTGCGCTAGGAAGTAATTTATATCATAGTCTGTCCGCCTATTGTCACACAAATCTTGTACCATAATATAGTTTCGTTGCGATCTGAAAAACTGACAAACGATTAAACAAGCAAATTTTCGCATTTATGAATATTCTTTATAATATTATAACTATTATTAGGAAAGACAATGAAAACGTATCCCTTTGTAGTAAAGTAAAGTTTAGTTATAAAATACCCAGATTAATGTGATGTGATCTGTAAAAGACACACACATGTAACAAACACCATGGATGTTAAATATGCGTTGCCAACCTTCGATTTTAGCCCTAATCCGACGCTGGAATATGTATTTCTTGTCTTTTATGATATTGGAAGTCAAATAAGCAGACGGATTTCCTGATGGTAAGAAATTCTTGCCGCCTAGAGACACCAAAAGTGGTAATGGTGCGTTGCCAACCTGAGGTCGGGATGTTAGGCCTAGAGCAAAAGTAAGTTTACCGGCTACCTTACCCTCCGAACCGGAACACGTCATGACGTTATGGCGGCAGGAATAGATAAGGTGGTGGTACCAATCCGGGTAAGTCGCTGCGAAACTCTACCACCAAGTCATAAAAAAATCCGTTTGGTTTGGTTTTAAATCCCTTAAAACAATATGTCGTCCTCGTGGTTAAACGTCCCGGTGTTGTACTTGACTTCATGAAGACTCAGGTTCTATCTTTTATGTTAAGCCCGAACAAAAATGTGTTTTTTTTCAATTTTCTAACAAAAACACAATGTTGCTGGCATTGTATATATGCCAGGTAGGCGAAAAGTTTGCCACATATCACTTTGTGGAACTTAGTAGGTGTCAAGGTTGTATACCAGTCGGGGATACGGGCGTAAAGATACTAAGAATATATATAGCTAACTTGGCACACTTCGTATCGCTTGGCATTGATAGCTACTGACACTGCATAGGAAAAATTGATTTTCCTTCCTTACAATTTTCCCAGATTTTCTCTACATATGAACCTTAATTGGGATTCACTTATAGATATTTAAACCTAATACATAAATAGTTGGGTAGTTTGAGTACTAGACGTGGTAATCCTTAAGCTACTAACACCGCAACTCGACGTTAAGATACCTTTTGTAATACGATTCTGCTTTTAGTCCCACGCTCTTAACAATATCAAAGTTTACAAAGTAAATATGTAATAGAATGAGTAAAGAATTCACTTTTAGTTTGTAGTCTTATTTTTAACAGACATTAAAAAAGAGGGTAATCGAATTGACTGAATGGTTTTTTTGTACTTTTTTTTGTAATAGTCGGCTTTACCGACTAGTCGCCAACTAGTCGAAACATCCCTAATAAATAAACCTCAGTAACATACGATTGGAATATCGTGAGAAAGATTTTAATTTATCAAATACTTGTTGTATCATACATATCAACCCAGTAGCTTATAAAAGACCTTTCAATAACTACGCTTTGGTATGTATCAATAACTTTCTAATCTCTTTTACGTCCACTGAGACATAAAACAAACATTTCGACCTCACAAACGATAATAAGATCGTAAATAGCAGCTCTAAAACACTCTTAGTGGATTTCTATATCTCGTATATGAGTTTTTTATACTAAAAAGGGGTGCGAGAACAAAAAACATAAAACTGAGGTCCTTGGCCGTTTGACGCGTACAAGGAATTTTATATCAAATATGTTGACGTATGGGGTATAAACATAACAGTTGGTCAAAGAGTAATCAAGTATGGTGTTAATGAAAACATAAATTAAATCGTAATTTATGTTAACTGGTGATGTTGTTTCTTTGGGTAATCTATTTCAAAGCGAGGTTTTGAGTCAAAAAGCTAGACTCGCTTTGTATAATTCTGTGCTTATCCCAACGTTAGTCTATGGAAGCGAGAGTAGGGTATGTTAGAAAAAGTGTGAAAGTAGGATAAATGCTTTCGAAATAAGAACCGTAACATATAATAATAATCATGATGGTAGAAGGAATAGAAAAAACGGTGGATCCCGATCTGGGGACGTTACTACACAGAACTTGTTGCCTTGATGGGGATTGACCTATGCTACCCTCTTACGAGCTCTCAGGCAGAGAGGCAGAGTGTCTATACTACACAGGACACCAACACCCGATAATACTAACATGCTTGGTATCATCAGGTATAATGCTGTTCCCTTTTCATGACCCTTCCAGATGTCTACTGCAGAATTTTGGAGTAGATTCCTTTTTACCGCAATTTCAAAGATCTTAGACATAAGAAATTTGGCAATGATTAAGAGGAAAGTGAACTTGTTAAAAAAATTGGCAAACGATTACAGTTGAATCTACCAATTTGTAGTCTGTCTTTGACAATTAAGGCTTGTCCACATCAGCAAGTCACAACGTCGTCAACGTAAAACATTGCGGTGTTATGAAACGTTAAGAATTTTATGCATTAGGTTTTTTTCTCTGATAAGTGACAAGTGATTTTCTGGTCTGTCTGTTACTCTTTGACAATTAGGGTTGGGCGTGCAGCTAAACTTGCGTGACAAAAGCCAGCAGCACGCACACGTCAAATGATAACTCGACGTCTATCAATTTTCAGAGGAATGGAACACTATGGAGTGCTTAAATTTTACTGTGGCCTCGATAGATAAGCTAAAACAATAAAATTAGTAGACCACTTACGTTTTACTATGCGAAACTGAAAGGTTTATTTATATTTTAGTCCCTTGACGTAAAAGAGGGGACGCTTTTACATTAAACGTCTTAATAATAAACCTAGACTAAAGTACTCCAAGGACCAACCTGGTATCATAGTCTTTATAACAATATGATAAGGACTACAATATCAACATAGTTTTTCTGTTGCCTTATTATTTTTTTATTAGTAAGACAGTATACGTTTATCCATTTCTTGTTTTTATTTTAAAATGACAACTCGGTAGTTTTTTGAGTGTAAGGTTCATGAACCGAAGCCAAAAGATAACACAAACATCTAATAATTAATCAGCTTTATTCATATTAGAATGTTTTTTTTTTGTATTATGAATAAATATCGCCTCTGTGGTCATACAATGAAAATAAAATTCGTTTTCCAAATTTTCTAATAAAAACGATGGTTGTGCATCTGCCTAACTCATTGGGGATACGAGAGTGAAGGTGCTGAAGTAACTCGCCATTGTGCTTATGGCGATCACGATAGGGGAAGATAGTAGATTCGTACCCGGGCAAGTAGCTACCCAGCACTCTACCACCGGTGGTATTGACTTTACATCAGTATGTGAAACAATAATAAAAATCCCAATAATAAGCTTAAATGTGGGCTATGTTCGATTCTTATGACATGCATGCAGAAGGTAGGTGGTCTATTCTATACAAGAAACCCATACAAACATGTGGAAAAACCGTAACTGTGTTTAATTTCGTGTCACGGAACGAATTTGATGAAATAAAATTTAATGCTTGAATTGTGGGTGCTAATTACTGAGTCTTTAGACTCGTACGTTCAGAAGTACGGAATTTGTCCGGATTTGTCTGGACAAAAGTTGTGTTTTGAAATCTCGAAATGGGATTCCGTAAAGGAATTCCGCATGCATTGAAACTTGTACATTGAAATACGTTTATAAATCCTGAAGTAAATTTAGTAAACACCTATGCTAAGAGACACATGCTCATGATGCATCAAAAATTAATCCACCCGTTCAGGCGTGATGCGACAACCACGCGAAATGGGGTTTATATATTATAATCTATATATTAATACGTGATACCAAAACTGGGGACCCCGTTTACTGAAATTGCGCGGACACAGAAGCATGAAATTTGGCACACTTATAGTTTATGTGTAGGAGAAGTGCAGAATGCTTATACTTTTCAATAATAATGCTTATAAAGTAGATTAAATCAATAAATAAAATATTACCCACACTACCATGCATTTTACACACACAAACATAATATATATTGATGATAACGATAAAAGATCACAGATGGCGCAGAATAAAGTTTGGATACAAAGTAATTGGTCTTGTGAATTGAAGATGACGTTCTTTTCAACAAGATATTAAAATTTCTCATGGTTGAATTTCGACCAATGGGCGACCTTGTACTAGTGATCGCCCATTGGTCGAGATTCGACCAAAAGATTAGGTAATAAAGTATATTTGCGGGTCAGCTAAAATATAAAAAAAACTCATGTATGTATATAAGTACATCTAGGAATGAAACCTGAAACTATTAAAAAAAGTATTATCGCGCCCATATCCCCGAAAAGGTTGACAGAGGCACAACCAAGGCACCCACGGTTAACCATTAACACTAAGTCCTACAATGTGATAGGTGGCAAGCCTACCGCCAACCGGGCATATATCCAATCCCGGGCAACGTTATTTTTATTAGAAAATTTAAAATACACATTTTCTTTTTTTTGCTGCCCGACCCGGTGATCGAATCCGGGGCATCAAGAAGTCAAGTCCGACGCCGGACCGCTATACCACAGAGACTAAACTACTAGTAAACTATTTTTATCAAATTCAAAATCAAATCTGTAATTTTCACTCTACATTTGAGATGATAGAGAAGATTTTTTATCCGCATATCTCAACCGATTACTACGGGGAGAAAAACCAAACTGTTTTAACATGTCACGGCAGTCTGATAAAACCTGGCAACTAAATGGTAGCTGTCTCCTGTCTGTAGCTTTAGCCGAATTCCCCAAAACATACACGTATTTCGCGAAAAATCATTAACATCTTGCACTCTTGAATAACCTGTTATATTTAATCCCAAAAAACCTGGCACGTTAGTACGCCAGACCAAATTTAATAGGTCTGAGCGCGGCATTGGACATGTTTATTAATGACGACAAATTAACCTGGTCCTTTTCTTTTAATTAGTAAATTTAAAGCAAAACCTTGTTAATAAAATTAAGTAACTAAATAAAGAAGTATCTACACGCCCGTGTCTTCGAAGAGGTTTGTCGATAACTACTTAATTCCCGAATAACGAAAGTACTCTATGCTAAAGTAATGATGAAGGGAATTTCCAAACTAATAACTTCCTATTGTGTTTAAGCCTTCACATGTCTCGAATAGTTCCTCTTCCACATCGTTGGTTGAGAGATTAGGGTACACCTACTAACTGCGAGGCTCAGGTTCAATTCCCGACGGGCAGGATTATGTGTAATTAACATTAAAATGTTTGCATTTCTGGTTATGAACGTTTTTTAAATTTAAGTTGATGTCTTTTTTCGCCTTATTCCAAAAACATATAGTACGAGGTACCAGGTTTGTTACCGTACTAAATTTCATTCTTTTTACAAAATAAAGACTAACCGAGGACTCTTTAGTACCAGAGTCAGTACCACTCTTAGTACCGTGCCTAGCAAAACCATTCATTCACTCTTTCCGCATTTGATTAGTTTGAAGCCCCGTTCCTTATAACACAAACTTAGAAGACGGGAAATGTAAAAGTGTTTATTAAAATTAGATTCTTACCAATAAAGACGACAACGAAATTGATTATGCCGTTTAGCTACGAAACATATATTAAATCTAAATATTTTGTTAATTTGTGTTTTCGTTTTTTATGGTCACGTTTTAGTACTAATTGATATAGCTAGCGTACAACAAAAAGAAGTGCTCGGCGCGCGTAATTCAATAGGTGTGTTTATAAATATTTTCGAAATGCAAACATTTCTATATTAATGAATAGGCCGTCAAGTTACATAAAGAGACTTTGCTGTTGTTATTGCTAAGCACAACGAGTCACAAATCTCTTGCGTTGCGTCGTTTCTCTAAATAGCTGGCTTTCTTTAGTTAAAAATTAAACAAACAAAAAAAATTGGTTTTCTTAAAATGTTAAGTCCAATCCATCATATTATTCAAAATAAGAGGTTTATGAAAATAAACCTTAGTGTCTTCGGCTAGTTGTGGGTGTCCTGATTATACCTCTACCTACCTTTTCTATGATACAGGAAAATACGTCATACAAAAAAAGGAACAAATGGTTTGCAATACTTAAGCAATAGCTTCAATTTTCAAACCAATAAAAAAGTACTTTATTGGACTGAGCTTTAATTAGATTTTTATTAATTAACCGACTCTGGAGAAGTAAAATAAGTTACCTATACGTTTTACGTTTATTATTGTGTTAATTATGGTCGGGAGAAGGTTCATATTATGAAAAAATCAATATTCATACTTAAAAAGGTAGTCTGTCGGCTCAGCTAGTTTTCAATAAAGTGTTGTATTTTAGATTAATTTAATGTTATGTGACAAAATTTTAGATAAGAAGATCAAGTAGGCTTGGAAGCGGTTGCCAAAGCTAACTTCTCTCAACAGCAGAGCAATCTCAGGCTAGGCTTACGGATGCTGGAAAATTCTAATTTGAGGAGTCAGCTAACTTGGTTGAGTTTTGCACTGTATTATACAAATTGTTAACAATGCCTTACCTATCTACCTATTTAAAGGAAAAGATACAATAATTAATCTCACCTTCAAGTTAGAAGACATACATTTCATAACATCAGTTAAGATAATAAAAAAAATTACAATAAAACTTCATTTAAAACGCCCATCCAACGCCCATCTCCAGGAACAGGTAGATATTTATACATTTAAGATGCATTAAAATTACGTTTCCTTAAGTACAATATTAGAATAAAAACAAATTATCAATAATAAATTATGTGTGTGTGTGTGTGGGTCC